>VWZS01004220.1:965638-1315940 GCA_013397075.1 Rhabdornis inornatus
GGGCTGCCCGTGGCACGGCCTGGCCTCTGCCCGCCACTGCCCCGAGCTGCCCCTGGCAGGGCTAACCCAGGCACCGCCGGCGCTGAGATCAAAATTTGGCTGATATCGTGTTCAATTTTCTTGTCGATATTATTAATCTCCAGAGCTTCTGAAGAGCTGGCGAAATTCGCACAGTTTCCACAATGAACACGTACCCCAGACGGGAAACAGTCTTTAGATTTCATCTCTAAGTTCAGCTTCCACTTCCTTCCATAAAAACTGAATTGGAATTCTTCACAGCAAAGGAAAAGCTGAAATAAGTGATACAAAAGTTTTCCTGCAACGGAAATTTTGCTCTCTGCAATATTCTGACGGACCAGTGCCCTTGTCCTGGTCAGAGCCTCCCCAAAAGCTTAGGAGAAAAACCAATTTTTATACAGCCTTTTCAGAAACCTTTGTAAACAACTCACTTGACATGAAGTTTTAGGATTGCACTAAACTTTTTAACAATATTACTTCAGATGTACCCAACACTTTTAATAGAATATCTGTTCTCTGATTATATAATAAAACAGAATGAAAGTCATCAATTTGCACTACAGAACTTGGGTTGCTGTGGAAACCTTTATTATTTATTTTTTTTAACACGTGCAACTACTGTTTCCCCACCGAGCAGGGCCAGGTTTCTGTTTGGGTTTTGGTTTGGTTTTGGGATGTCAGGTTTTGTTTTCCTGTGTGGAGAGCAAACAGCAAGTGGCCAAGAACTAAGTGTGCTTGTAGAATATTCATTTAGAAAAAAACAACTTATTCTATCCTACCTTAATTCATATTCACATTTAGGCATTTGTATTTACAATAGCTCCATTCCTTCCCTTCCTGAAGCACTCCCACAGCATGCAAAAATAGCTTTTTGAAGGGACAAAGCATGACAAAGTCATTGAGTTGCATCTGTTGGAGATAGGATGCTCCAGGGTTTGAGAAACTGGTTTCGGGCTTTTATCTCTGTATATGCCAAAAATAAGTACCTTTGCATCTCTTCCTAGTACTTTGGGAGCAAAAACCTCTGCAGTGACAGGAATTGGTTAATTCTTCCAGGCTCTTTATTCCAGTCTCAGCCCTTCAAGGATTCTTCTTGCTGCCAAGCTGACCAGTACTTAAACTGGTACTTTTCCTGCTTAAGGAAAAAACACAGCAGATTTTTTTTTTCCAAGCTACAAGAGTCTGAGTTGACTCTTCCCCTAAAGTAAACTCGGAATGAAGGTGAACTTGGGAAGGCAAGTGAGAATCTTCTAAGGTTAGATAAACTCTGAGAAGAACACCAAAACAGCTGGACAGAATAGGGCCTGCAAGGACCTAATAGCATACAGAAAGCACTTTATTTAATGGCCATATGTATGCTCATGGACACACAAATCACAGCATTTGCAGGGACACTCACACTGATGGCAGATTACCTATATTTGAAACACAACACATATTCTTGCATGTTTACTCCTGACTTCTGCACTGCTGCTGGTGATACCTATTTTCAGAGAGAATCAGTAGATGGCCACATGACAGATGACACATGATGGACACATACGACCCACATGACTTCAGGAAGAAAAAAAGTCAATGTACTTAGCTGTAGAGTCAGTGGAATGCAAGTTTGCTTAAGTTAAAGTTACCAAATACATTTACACCTGTTCCTCTGATCTCTGCATTCACCCCTTTAATGAGGCTCCTATCACCTCCACAGAAATACTGATTGCTTTAGTAAACACTCTTAGTTAAGTGTAGCAGGAACAAACACCTCATCCTCCCACAGAGGCTGAGCCACAAATCTCCCAGGCACCAAGCTGGAATTCAGGATTACTCACGTGCAAAGGAGAGACCAAAGCAAACAGCGACTGCTGCAGAACAACTGTTTGTGCTGTCTCTTCTCTCTCTTAACAGAGCTCACTCCTGCCAGCTTCAATATTCATACTACTGTGGAAAGCACAGGAAAAGCAGAGAAGTACTCTAGCAAGCAGAAACAAGAAATTCTCAGGGTTATATGCCCCAGGGTTTTCTTTTTTTGTTTACTTCTTTTTTTTTCTGGAGCTGTTTTCGTTTTCCCTTATAAAGAGTGCACATTGAAAACACACCACAAAATTGGAATCCAAAGCCTACTTCTAGTTAAGGTTTTGTTAAGAAGTTTTTAAAATCGGCATCAGCAATCAAACTAAATTTTGAAATCTGATGTAAATGTCAGAGTTCCTACAAGAAGAGCTTCTGTTGGTGAGCATTGTGGATCTCAAAATTAATGGTTTTCAGAGAAAAGGCCCCCCCCCTTGCAGAAGTCTTCAAGGTGCTGTTCTGTCACTAAACTCCTGTGTTGCACTGTATTGAAATAAAGGCAAAAACAAGCTTCAAGACCTTGAACAAGTCAAGTCAGCAGAAAAGCACTAATCTCTGAAAAACATTGCCTCAAGATATTTAATGTCCACCGTGTTCAGGAGCTGTCCTGTCAGAGGTATTGAGCTGCTTATGGTTCTGCTACTGCAAATACAGTTGTCCTTATCAAACAGAGCAGGCAGCAATGTTTAACACAGTGTTAATCAAAATACATTAGAGCCTTCATCCTATGTTGTTCTGTCTTTCCATAATATAGATGTGATCTGAAAGACAGCTGGCTTGGGATTGGAGAGATTTGACACAGTTTCTTTCTCTTAAATAGATCAAGGGAACAGCACAATCCTTTCAAAAGCTCTGCAAGGGACAACAGAAGGTCAGAGTGCAGAAAGCAGAGATTCTTACACCTCCCTGCAAGCAGCTTTCTCTCAGTTATCCCAGCCTTAAGGTACCACAGAACACGTCACTCTCCTGCCCTCTTTTTCAGGTAAGTGCAGCCCCACACTTCACCCTTTCTCCCCATTCTCAGGCCTATAGTTGCTGGTAACTTCCATTATTACTTCAAGCCTCTGTTTCAGTAAGATGGCCCAGGACCCTTGCCATCAGAAAAAAAAACCAAAAAAAATCAGGAATGAATTTCAACTCCCTGTGACACACCAATTTATTTGATTACAGTCCCTCCTTTTCTACACTTGAGGTTTTGACTTTTTATTTTTGTTTCTTTAAAGTTCATGTTCTTCCTCTGTTGGTAAGATGAATTAAGCCACTGAACAACTTGAATTTCCCATTAAATTATAAATTCCTCACCTTGCAGGGAGAAACAAAGAGATGCAAAGCAAATCCACTCTATCATCATCTGTGATGACCTCACAGGTTCTTTTGAAGCACCAAGTATTTCTACTTTATGCCTCAAAATAGGGATTCTTGTGTCCCAAGAAGTGAGCTACTCTTCCTTTGGTGAAGTCATCTTCTGAAACTTTTAAGCAGGAGGTCTCAGGTTTTGATGTACAAACTCAAATTCTATATTTTGTCCTATTGCACAGGGCCATCTCATGGATTTCTTCCTTATGAGGGATCAAACCAGCAACTTAGGAATCTAAATGCAGCAAATGACAGATTTTCTCTCCAAGGGATTACAGTGTTTGTGCCCCACAACTTCACACACCTAATTATGGTTTAATTGGGATGATTTCTGACTAGTGCTCAGGACTGGGGAGGATGTTTAAGTCCATTATTTTAAGACTCTTTCCAAGTTTTGAATTCAGAAGGAGTTCCTTATAAACAAATCTGCTCCCAGCCCTCAACATTTCTCAGAGTGGCAGGAAAGGAAAGCAGAACTCTATAAAGCAGCAGAATTCCAGCTTGCTGCTGTCACTCCATCATTTATTTCTTACAGAGTGCCTGAAGTAGGAGCTCATGACCAACAGCAACCAGCACACATTTAACTTCAGCATGTGAGAAACACAAACAGAACTTTCTGATAATCCTGGGAACATCTCAGTTACAACAGTTCTAGTCTTCCATTCCAGAATTTTTCTTTCATGCAAAATGGAAGTCAGCATAAAATATTCCAGTACTTCCCCTATTTTTGGTGTTGCCTTCCTCAGAGAAAAAGTAATCTAAAGTCATAGCAGGAAGAAAAAGAGGTGTTTCCACATCCTTCCAGAACATTAGACATGTGGGATTAAGCCTCACATAATAAAACTCCCCACAAAAATGTCCATTACAACCAATTTACACAACAGTTACAAATATAATATTAAGTTACTTTCATTCTACTTGTAACATTGCTTGAAAACAAATTATAAAACCAGAAAAAAACAGGACTTGCAGAAGGACAAGTATAGATCAATGTGGTTGTGCCAGCATCTAAGTTTGTATTGTGCTTGCATAGAAGGTATCTGGATTAAATCAGGAAGATAACACTGAATTTTTTTTTCAGCACAAAAGTAGAGAACAGACTGACTAATACCTTAATGCCAATATGTCAAGTACCACTACCAAAAATGTACACTAAAGATGTAATTATTTTGTCAGATGAACCTTCATATAAAAAATACCACAGATCATGCTGAACAAATGTTTTCCTGGTACTAAAGAAACAGAGTATCTTGCCCTACTATTATTAAAAAACAAAAAAAATCATTTAAAACTTCTTGTACCGTGAATAATTAAGAAATTGGAAGAAAATACCCTTGCAGCTTCACTCTCACTTATCATTAATGCTCTCACTACAGCAAATTACCTATTAAAAGGGTGAGAAATCACAGAATGTTAATTAGCACTGTTGTGACAGATTTATACCTTTTCCTATTAATTTCTTTTAATGTTCAGGATATAAGAAACCATATCACAAGTAATAATTAACTCCTCTCTTATTCTGTGAAAGGAGAGTTCAGAAGGATTTGTGAATTCTCCTTGTGAGTACGATTTTTCTGGTCTTTTTTTTTTTTTATTTCATTTCTGACCTTACGCATTTCTTATAATTTATGTATTTATTGCCGTCAAAGAGATCTCTTTCATGCTAAGAAATGTATACTATTGAAACACAACATCAGAGAAGTGGTTTCATCACTCATGGAAACGAGCATGTTGCTATTCCAGAGGCTGATGAAGTGATTTGAGCTATCGCACAATCAGCCAAAACTCTACCAGGGAGGACAGGCTTTGGTGGGGGATTTTTAAGTGCTCTCTCTGATGTTATGGCTTTGTTTCAGGGACAACAGAACCCTGGTTTGTACACAGCACCTAACACACCTCCGGGGAACGAGGGCTGAGGATTCCGGAGCTCTGCGCTGTGATTTGTGCGCTGTGCTGTGCGCAGGGTGACAGAGGTGTCCAGGCTGGCCGGATGAAGGGCAGGGCAGGAGCCCCGTGTCCTGCCCGTGCTGTCCCTCCCCGCAGCGCCGCTCTGTCCCTTACGGCCGCTGTAACCCCGCGGTGCTGCCCCGAGGAGCCTCTGCCGTGACCCGGCCCGGCCGCTCCGCTCCCGGCTCCCCGCCCGCTGTCCCTGGTGCTGGAGCCGCTGCCGGCCGGGCCCCGCTGGCCCCGGCGCTCGGAGCCTCCGCCGGCAGCAGAGATCTTCAGCCGAGCCCCCTAAGCCGAGCTCCCCGAGCCGAGCTCTCCCTCAACTGAGCTCCCTGAGCCTCAGCCGAGCTCCGAGCCTCAGCCGAGCCCCCTAAGGCGAGTTCCCTGAGCCGATCTCCCTGAGCCTCAGCCGAGCTCCCTCAGCCTCAGCCGAGCTCCCTGAGCCGGGCTCCCTCAGCCGAGCTCTCCCTCAGTCCAGCTCTCCCTCAGTCCAGCTCTCCCTCAGCCGAGCTCCCCTCAGCCGAGCTCCCCTCAGCCGAGCTCCCCCTCAGTCCAGCCCTCCCTCAGTCCAGCCTCCCCTAAGCCGAGCTCCCCTCAGCCGCTCTCCCTCAGCCGAGCTCCCCTCAGCCGAGCTCCCCTCAGCCGAGCTCCCCTCAGCCGAGCTCTCCCTCAGTCCAGCTCTCCCTGAGCCGGGCTCCCTCAGCCGAGCTCTCCCTCAGTCCAGCTCTCCCTCAGTCCAGCTCTCCCTCAGCCGAGCTCCCCTCAGCCGAGCTCCCCCAGCGCTCCCGGCAGAGCGGGAGGAGCCTCCTGCTCCCGCACCTCGGCACCTGCCAGGGAGCGCCAGCCCCGCCAGCGCCGGCACACGGAGCAGGCTCGGCCCCGGCCGGTCCCTCTGCAGGGAATTCCTTGTGATCTGGAAATAAAACCAGCACTAACACAAGCGATTGGTAAAACTGGAATTTGGAACTACTGAGATGTATAACTTGAAGTCATGCTGGGTTAATCCCATTTTCCTTTAAGGGAATGCTGGGGCACACGGTGTAGCTGCGGGCACAACTCTGCAGCTCAGCTAATGATTACAGAAATACACGGTCCTGGCAAGGTGCTCAATACCCAAGGAACACTGTTTAACATTTCCTATTATTTTACTGTTCATACTAATCACATATTTATGTTTGAAAAGTAAACATTCTATGTGTTTATCTGTATAATTATTTTGATTACTTTAAGTGAGATAAATCCATTACTGTACATATGTACAGTCAAAACACACAGTACATTTTATAACAAAATAGTGTATTTTTATAGTATATAAATATTACAAATCTTTAAAAAATTAGTTTTGTTAAGATGGGAACAATTGAACTGTCATTAGTTTGACAGAGAGCCAAATCAGGTTTCCAACTCCTAGTTTCATGTGACCAGAGTGACAAGCAGTTGACAGTTAAGTGTTCATATAAGCTTCATATTCCAAAATTAATTTGAAATATATCCTTGTGAAAGGCATTACTGTATTCCAATGTTTAAGAGATATATTCTATATGTGTTCCCAGCATGCCAAAACCACTTCAGTCTTCTATAAAGCAGACTTGAAATTTTGTGTCATGCATGCCTCAACACAACGACATCCCAAGACACCCACATGTGTCACTTAGGTTCACTGGGGGGGAAATCTGACAGGAATTTATTTTAAGAGCTTTGACCTATGTAATGAAACCAAATCTTCTTGAGCAGAATAAAAGAAAGCGGAATATTTTGTTACCTGACACAGCAGAACAATGAGTCAATTGTAGCAATTCTGCAGACTGGCATGTCCCTGAGTAAAAAGGATGAAGTTACTGTAAATCCATCCAAATACTCACATCCAGCTCTGGAAGTGAATCAGCACAAAGTGACCAGCAGCTGATTCATCTAAATAACAAAAGTCCAAACACCTCAGCTGTCCCCACACAGAAGTAATCAATAATTACACAAATTCACTCTCCTGCCATAATGTACTACAGCACAACTGGCCAACAGCTCTTAAATACACCCAAGTGGTGTCTTCTGCTGAGAAGCAGAGGAATGACACCCACACATCTTTTCAATGGTGTTAAATATTCCCTTTTCCTTCAGGCTCCCTGACCCTTCAGCAGTACAATAACACAGTTGGGAGAGTTGCTCACTGTGCAAAAAGGACACGGATTCAGGTCCCCCAGCCCAGTGAGCAGCCCCAGGTACAGCCCAGCAGAAATGCTGCAGACACACAAACTGCTCATCCCTGTGAGGCACCTTCCTGAAAACCAGCAAGGAATGTCCTGATGGCTTGAAGTGACAGAATCAGGTGATTGAATCAGTCAGCAGGAGCACAAGCCTAAATTACACGGGTGGTATCCACAGGGGGAAAAATTGCCATTGAAGATTGTTTTGTGTAAAGGCAAGAATGCGTCCTGAGTCTCCTGGAAAGCTGTGCAATCAACTTGTAATTCTTTATGTTCATTAACATACCAAACAAATAGCAACACAAATCAACATAGCTGCCAGGAGCAGGAGTGCAGAGCTCTCCCAGAAACATTCCCCTGAGGGCAGGCCACTGAAAGAGTGAAGTAGACTCACATTATAAAGCACTCAATGACAGGCACAGGATCTCACACACAGGGAAAAAAACAAAGAAAGCAGTTTAAAATCCCTCAGAGACCAGCTATGACCCAGGTACTGTTTCAGCCACAAAAATGGAAGTTTGCAGACATTTTAAAAAACATTAATTCATTCAAAGTGAAGGGAAGGCCTGGGGAAGAGTCTGCAAAAGCTATTTTTTTACAGACACACTTTAACCTACAATGTGACACAGATTAAAGGATGGATTCAGTTAGAAACATATTTTTTATATACGATTCATTAATTATCCACCATCAGGTGGAAGACCACCAGGGTTTGGACTGACTATGGCCACTACAACTGCCCTACAAGTGAGTAAAAAACCTTACATATTTATTTAATAGTATTAAACTCAGCAACCAATATAGAGCTAACTATGCCTGGCAAGCAAAGTGCAAACATAGACTGCAAACAGATCTCTCAACTGATTTTATCTTCAGATTATGAAGATAAAATTCAGACAATTTTTAATAATTCCTTTTTTCTCCCTACTGGTAACAGAGAAGAGTCTCCAAGAGTTTACACTCAGCACACACTGCTATAAATGTGTTACTGTTTAGAATTAGAAGAGCACAGATTCTTTTACTTTTTTCTATTAATATGAAATCTTTGGCCTCTGGTGCACCTCTCACTCCCTACTGCAGTTCAAAATGCTGGGTTGTTCTCAGGGTGCTTGGCCATGTCAGCTGGAGCAGGACAGCTGCTCCCTGTCACCTCCAGACTCAACACACAGTGAACATCTCAAGCTGTGTCTGGAGGAGCTGGGCAGCATTTCCAGGATCCAGGTAATCTTCCATTAACACTAATTCCATTGCAACCTGGTCAAATCTGCTCTTCACCCACTGAAAGCAACTCACTGTTCCTTCAGAGTTTGTTTGGAACTCATATTAATTGTTGCAGTTTGCAAACTGCTCATTCCACCACAAAATGAAAAAATATAAGTACCTTTAATTACATCAACTCAGGTAACTTTGAGGGAAAAAATGGACACATTTTTGGGTACAAAAGCCACTGAAGAAATAATGTTATTAAAATCACTACCAATGCACATAAACAGGCAAAGACTGGAATTTATTACACAAATATAATTTTATAGTTGGAATTATGCAATGCAGCTTTTCCCTGAAGAGTATAAAAAATATAACTGATGGAAAAATAAATAATATATAGCAAGATTGTGTAAGGGAAATATTTTTCTGTTGTGTGTGAGATTGCTGTCTGAATAGCTAATAATAACTAACCTGCATGTCTAATGCATCTTTTAAAAGAACCTGATGAAAACATCTAAGGAAAATTCTAATGAAAAGTGATAAAAATAAATTACTGAAATAAAGTGCAAAAATGTAGATTTACTTGTGCTATGAAACAAAAAGAATAAAAATGTGAGCAGCACGGACAGAACAGAATTTGTCTGAGATGAAATAATTTTGGAGAATGATGAGCAAACAAATTAGCTTGCTCAAAATTTTCAAGAGCATTCTAATACTGGATTTAACGAGAAAGCTTTTCAATTTTATTGTTTCTAGAAATTGTGTCTGGATAGGAATTAACTCTCTGGACATCGAGGGGAAAATAAATGTTCCTGTCGCTGGTAGCATTCACATTCTCATTAGTGGGAGAGCTGCCACATTTCTTTCCAAAACATTTATGCAGTTCTCATGAAGTGATACCACTGTGGTACCATTGGGATCTTGATTTGCAGCAAGAAGAGCTGACCAAACAACCTTGGAGCAAATGCATGTAAGATGATTCAATTTAAATTAAACAGAATGGTGAACAAACATTGGGCTCTGCCTCAACTTTAGAAGAATCTTTGAGTAACTATGGTAACTGTTTACTGAAAATAATTGGACTGAAAAACTTTTGAAATTGAACATGAAGGTTTAGAATATATTTAATTTGTAAATAGATTACAATTTCTAAAATTTGAGTACCAAACAAAGAGATTTCTGTAAAACTGGGCTCCAAAGGAATAACCACCCCAAAGGACGTTAATTGTGCAAATGAAAATCCTAAAAGGGCTTTTAAGAGAGAGACAGGTACAACTTACAACTGTAAAATGTGGAGGGAGAAAGTCAGAACTTCCAGAAATCAATCTGGACTATAAAATAAAAATATTTTTCAGACCTGATATTTTTAAAAGAAAAAAAAGGGAGAACATTACAAGGAAAATGAGACAGACATTAAAAGTAATCTAGAAAATAAAATTCCCTTCTCTTTTACAGTTTTCTGTAGGGTGTGTGGCAGGTTCATATGCTGCATGGCAAATTAACACCATCTGGTGTCCACATGAAAAGATCCATGGGGAGGAGGAAAAGGTTGAAGAGTTCAACACAACTGGGAACAGCCACTCTATGGCTCCAAATGCCAAAATATCTGACACCTTAGTGGCCTATTCTGAAACCAGAACTTTGTAACATATTTCACCTCCATATTCCATTCTTAAAACAAGACAGACTCAATACTTGCATTTAAAAGGAAGAAAAATGATCAGAAGACACAGCTGCTGGTAGATCATTACCAGTCCAATGTCCAATAAAAAGATCTTGTTTTGCAGTAAAAACTCTGCCTTCTATTAGATTGCTACTGTAATAAAATAAATATATTATTCAGAGTATTTCCTCCTATTTTTCACTCAATACTTGTATCACCATTTTCTTTTGGAGAGAGGAATAATGAGGTATCATGTAACCATGATAAAAGCAGACAAGAAGTAGTATAACCTGCCTTTTTGCTGCTGTAACCAAACACAGATTAGGCCCAGAAGCCAAAACATGCACCCAGAATGAACATTAAGGAGCTTGTATGGGAGCTGTCTTGTTCTTCCCAAACAAAGAACATAACTGATGCAAACAATACCCTCTTATGGGCACTTCTGGAGAAATGTAGCACAATATTAGGAAATAATTCTGAAGCCAATAAACCATCTTCTGATCGTAGCTAAGAGCAGCTGCAAATTTTTCTTAATATTACAAATATTATACTAGCAGATATCCTATAAAATGAGAGTGAACTACAAGAAATCTGTACTCAGTGAGGTTGCTTACAAAGATAAACAGGGTGAGCTACCTGAAGCTAAGAAGTCCCATTTTTCTGTTTTATTCTAAATACATGTTTATGGGAATTGCAGCCACTTGATTCAGAGGGCAATCCAGGCTATGTGAGTCATTCAAGCAAGCTATAAAATAGTGATGGATCCTACACAGAGAACTTTGCATTCCAAAGCTGTGAGACATCTGATAAACTCCAGGAAATTATTTCCACCAATTCAGATCTTTACAATCCACAGATGTCTAATTTCTCTAGGATTATTTGCTGAAATATTAAAAAAAATATATATAAAACAAATATGAATCATAGGAGGCTTCCCACTAAATGCCATCTAAATGTGTTAGCTGAAGTGCTTTTAAGACAGAAGTATTATAACACTGGAAAACATAATGGTAATTGTCATTGCTAAAATCCCGTTGATGTGTGTCCTGGGCATTCCTGATTAATACAGATTAATTCCACACTGGGGATTTCACTGCTGTTACCAGCAGCAGCTCAGGCCAGACAACTGGAATGAAGCAATGAGAGCCTGATCAGCTGCATAACTGAGCACCACAAACCTCACACTGCCCCAAGCCTCAGCAGGAGCAACACAGAGCTCAGATGGGTTCAGGTGAAAAGGAAACATTTCCCTCTAACTCATTTGCATGAACCTAATCCCATCACAAAATTTTGCATCCCTCTCATGTTGCATCATACTGTGCCAGCTTCTGATGTCCACCCTTCCCCATAAAGAAAACAGCACAGGTTCAGGAAAAAGAGCCAAAAGAATATAATTTGAGATCTGGGGAACAAAAAAACTCCTAATACAGAGATTTAAAGAGATCAATCTCTTTAGCTCTGTCAAAGAGAATGATATGATGATGTCTAAAGCACATACACAAGTTTTCTCATTGCTCTTCAAATCTAGCAAAGGCATTCTAAGGCTCAAGGCTGATGAACTGTTCAGACTGGAATAGCTGCAGTTTGTTAACCATGGGAACAAGCCAGCACAATTTACCAGAAGATGTAAAAGATTCTTTATTGCTTCAGCCTTTCACTCTAAGTTGGCTGTCACTGGGAGAAACATCCATTAGCTCAGCATGAAGGGCAGTCTTGAGGTAATTCTTAGGTGAAATTCTCAGATTCATGTTTTTCAAGGGAAGTTACTGTTACTACTTTCTATAGAACAAACTATTAAGTAGGTGATCCTAACAGAGATTTATTTTAATTATTGAAAATAAATATTCTGCATATTTATATTTATTCAGTATATAATTTCAGTATATTTATATGAACATACTAGCACATACAGCTATTATTTTAAAACTACATCACTAGAGGCTACATGTGAGGTTTTCCATCAATAAGTGTTACGTTACAAAACAGACATTTTTAAAAATTAAAAACAATTTTTGCATACTTTTCCATAAAGAATTCCATTTGTGCATGAGTCAAAGGAGAGAAGCCTTATCATTTATTGCCTGAAACAGCCTAACAATAGAAAAGATCACTACAAAACATGGCTGCTTTAGCATTTTGACAGCCAGGAAAAAAATAATTTAGCTGTTAGAATCCTGTCACTTCTCTTATTTTTGTGGTTCAAAACTTCCTTCAAGGCTTAATAAACCAAAAGACACTATAGATATGACAACTCCCACTGGGATATCCCCTGGTCTCAGTGGGCAGTACCATCTACACTCGGTATTAAAGAGACACCCACAGCTTTAGCTGTTCATTAGGAAATGCAGCTGCTTGAATCTGCCCAGAGATTTGGAATGGCTCAATAAATCCCAGAAATGATGGCTTGGCAAACAGGGTCAATACTGACCACTGAAATTCATAGGCATTGGCAGTTTTTAAAATTCACAAATCAAATTATACATACTTGATATTACTTTTATTTGTTTTGTTATCTGGCTGTCTACAAACTTGCTCTTTCCTCTCTGTCATCAGTCCCCAGTGTCCTCAAGCTTCTCTTTGCTCAGGGAAAAGCACTTCTAACACTGTAATTTCTAACAACTTTTCTAACCACGTACAGCTCTTGAATCATACAAGCCTTGACTCAATTACCAAGTGGCTCTGACTCAGATGTTCAAAAATTTTCCAATAAGATCATGACTTTGTGCACTTTCAAAACTAAAGTGATTTTGTGATCCTAAAAGCAGTCACGGTATTTTGCCATCTGCATACTGGTCCCAGCTGCCAAAGGGATATTCACAAACAGACCAAGAGGGTCTCTGTGGAACAGCTTCCATGGAAAACCTGGAAAATGCTCCACTTTGAGCAGCCAGTTTTGTTTCTTCTCAGTGTTGGCTTTCTGAAACACACCAGGTATATTTCTACTTGCTGTGCACAACAATTGGATTATGTCTTGCTTTTCTGATGATTCACTGGGTCAGCTCATGCAATTAATGTTCTCAGGGATTTTTTTCAGATTAGGCTGAACCTGTCAGAGTTTTATCATGTCAGCAGTCTCTACCAATTACTTACAGTGCTAAACATTTGCCGTAGCAAAGGCCCTGATTAAAATGCTAAAGGAAAAGGCCTCATCTCAGGGATTCAGAGCACCAAGTTCACTTTTATGTGAAATTTTCAATACACAACTCCATGAACTCAGCTGCCTGTGGAAAAGAATTTCTTGTGCTTGTCACTGCCATGGAGTGAGGAAACTCAGATGCAGAGGATTAAATCTGGCTAGATGAATCTTGCATTTTCAAACAGTAGTTATATGGAGCAAGGTAGCCAAGGTTTGTAGAGAAGCAGCATATTTGAGAAGTACCTGTGGTTCCAATGTACCCCACCCTCCCTCAGGGGTTTTTCCAGTTGAGCGTGACTCTAATGATTGCTGGGAGCTGTAACTAGAGAGAGACTTCAGCCTGGGCACACACTGCAAAGTCACACTGCAAACTGCTCGTGTGCCCCTCCCTTCCATGTCCCTACTCCGGGTCAGATCCAGGGACTGATCTGAGCCCAGGTGGAGCAGCACAACTCTCACTCAGCTCAGGTGCAACAGCTGCCAAGAGCCTCAGTTCTCAGGAACAGAAATGGGGAACAGGGCAAACAGTAATGAGCTGAGCTTTTTGCCTCTGATCCTGCTCCTCCAATGAACTTCCCAAAAGTGGGGCAAGCAGGAGCCTCTCAGACCACAGCTCTCCTTTTTGTTCAAGATTCACATCTCCATCAGCTCAGTGCTCCTGCACAGAGAAGTAAGGCAGGAGAACAAGTGCACAGCAAAGCCCTTGGTGCTGAGCACACAGACTCTGCAGTGTCACTTGGGTTAAGCTCTGGTGTGGACCAGGAGCTGACATTCTCCAGCTGCTTCATGGACATTCACAGGCATTCCTGGAGTGCACATCCATGGGTGCTCCTGGAGTGCATGTTCTAGTTTCATTTTAACCAGAAGGAAAAGAATCTGTGTGCTCTGAGACACCACTCAGTGATGTGAGGAAAAGTACAGTAAATGGGAAGGAGTGACAGATTTATTTCAAAATTGCACTGAAGGTAGGTGCACTCTATGGTAAAAACTGCATTTCAAGATTTACAATTAATGTCATCTCATAGTAGACCCTGAGAATAAAAACAAAAATATCAAATAAAAAGCAGAGAACACTGCTTTGGAATAAAATGTGAAGCAATTCAAACTTTCTTAATTCAGTGTAGAGCATTGGGCTTTGCTTTGAAGGCAACTTGACAGGTATTAAACAACTGACATGAACCTTCACACAGAAAGGTGCTTTTACCACAGTGAAGGGTGTGCTAGAAAATCCTGCCTGTCTCAAAGAGTGAACACATTTCCCTGTGCTCTGGACCAAAATCAAGAATCTGTGAAGTAGGATGAGGTGCTTCTGTATCCTCCTTAGATTGCAAAGCCACAAGGTGTGGCATAGATAGGAGATTCAGTTGTCCTAGGAGCAGATCTAATAATAATTGAGTAGGGCATTTATCACAGAAAACAGAATGATAAAATAGTAATTTACAATTAGTTCCAAATCAGGTTAGAGATAAAAATATCAAGCTAATTGGCTTGCCAGGCAATACTGAGTGGGAGGATCCTACAGGATTTCGGGAGCCTTGGTTCCCACTGACTCTGTTGTTTGACAGAGTAAAACTGGTTTATGTGAAAAATGTCCTTCAAGAACCTCATAGAAAGGAACAGATAGAATGAAATTCCTCAAGGAAATAAATCACAGCTTTACTACTACCAGGACAATCACTCACATGGCTAAAAAGAACTGCAGTTTATTTAGGGATGACTGTGTTGCCAGACTAGCCAGTAACAGGAGAAATTGCAGTCTGAAGTTCCTATGAAAAGCCAATTTTCAGGGGCTGTGGTTCATAGCTTTCAATTTTACCCCTGCTGTGAAAACTGATGTTGAAAAAAATGTTATCAAATTCTGAACTTGTATAATTGTATTTCAAATGACATATAAATGTACACACTTGACTAACAAAATTATCTGATACTTGACCTCAACAGCTTTTAAAAAGGCCATTTTTTGCAATTTTATCTCAAAATTTGTTTCATAGGCAATTTCTATGTTTCTCTTGTTCCAATTCTAACTTTGCCATTGCTGGTGACCCACATCAGGAAGGCATGACCCCAACAGAGATTCTCAGAAGTATTCACTTCACTTCAGAGCTATCTAGAGCCTCATTACATATTCCAAAGGGATTCCTCATCCCCCAGCTTTGAGAGAACTTGAGGAAATAAACTCCTGGAATTGACTGCATGGCTCCACACCAGCAGCTACAGCTGAAGTTTCCCAAACACTTCGCTACCCTGCAGAATCCCCCGAGCAGAAATGAGCACTGATGGTGCTTGCACAGCAAACAAGCTTTGCAGAAATCCTGCCCTGGGACTCCAGAAACCCAAGCAAATCAGGGAGGAGTGCTCAGAACTGAGGCATAACACTGCTGGTACCTGAGGCTGCTGCAAGAACTAATTAAATTAAATGGCAATAGCAGTGCATAAAGGAGATGTGAATCACATTTCAGGGATTATCTAAATGGGAACCTAAATAATTGTGGTTTATATTGAGATGGGAAGACAAAAATGTAAATTATACTAATTTAGGTACAATACTGAGTTAGGCCTGGTTATACAAGTTTTAAAGATAAAAAGATTTTGAAGGTGCAGCTTTAAGTAATGCCTAAATCTCACTTAAAGTCTAGGGAATTATATGAATATGTAGCTGTTTAAATATTTTGTCATTAACTTCATAATTCAGATCAGATTATCTGAAATATTTAATAAATGCATTTTAACAATAAACTAAGTATACAGTATATACTTCAGTTCCCTGAAGTTGATGAAGGCACTATAAGGAACACATTTATCTGAGCCACAGGAGTTGCTGTTGCCACCCAGGAGAAAGAGACACCAGTGTGGAGCTATAATTAGAGGCAGTGTGATGGCAAAGGGACACGGGGAAAGGACAGGATGCAAGATACAGAGAGTCCATCTGAAGTGTCAAAAAGTCTCACTGTAGCTCAGGAAACAGGGTGGGAAGGGAGCACATGGAGCTATTATGATATAAAGTTTAGCTGCAGAGAACTCCAGGAACAAAACCAGATGAGATTCTACTGAGAGCTCGTGACAGAGCAATCCATCCCTGTGGGTTTGGGTTTTTGTATTTGGGGAGAAGAAAAAAGAGAATCTATGGTTTCATTAATGGGTATAAACAATTAAATGTGCACAAACCCAGAGTCCAGTGACACACACACACAGAGTGGGGTGTTGAAACTTTCAGAAGAAATAGAACAAGTTTTGGGAAAAGATGTTTCAGCACCACACCTAGAGAGCACTGTTAAAATCCCACATACCATGAAACAAGATTGGAATAAAGCATTCTTATTCCATCACTCTCAACGTGGATAAGAAGCAGGACTTGCAGGATTTCTCTCCTTTGTTTTCTAAGAGCTGTGGTCAGAGGTTTCACTGGATCATGTGTGACCAACAGCTCCTTGGAACAGCAGCCACCATGTCATTCAAATTCCAGTTGTAAGATTAACATGCTGCTGCAATAGAAAGCAAGCTAAAACATGTAATTAGTGGCCTTTCACTGATGTAATTTAATCAATTTGCAGCTTCAGAAGGAGTGAATATAATCCCATGAACATTGCCAGAAAGCCTGAGATATGTACAGTGCTTGGAAGCAGAAGGTCCATCATCTTTCCCTAGTTATGTGCTAATGCTTTGATTTCCAAGCTGAGGATTAAAACTCCCTAAATTTCCCCAGGTAACCACACTCTGCCTGCTCCATGTTTATTTGCTAACACTGAGTAAAACACACTGATAGTTTCTCTAATTTGGAAACTCCTCTAAGACTATAATCAGTTCAGCCACTTTGCACTAGAATTGCTCTGGAGTGACTCAGGGTCCTAGAGATGGGCTCTGCCCAGCTGCCTGATTTCCAGCTGTGTGCAGATGTGCTGAACTGCAGGAACAGCAGCACAGCTCCCAGACCTGCTTCTGACAGGATTTATCTGCAGCCCCTGAAGGGGCAGCTGGACTGGCAGAAGGTGCAGAGAGAAGGAGCTGAGTGTCTCGTGGCGTGTGAGTTGCAGAGGGCTCAGAGTTCCAGAGCCCAAGGTCAGTGTGTGCAGGCTGGCTCAGGCACTCTCAGCTGCCCTGCTCCACACACAGGGGCCACACAAACTTCAAAAGCTCCCTTTGCAAGAGGCAGCACAGCACTGACTCGCATGCACACACCACAAGCAGTTTGATCCAAGAAGTTCCACAACACTCTACGTTTGAGCATAGCCACAGCATGTAAACAAGGACCCAGGGTCTCCAACCCTGGACAATTTCCAAGGTATAAGCACGCTGGTTCTTTCTGTTCCTTCCTCACCCCACTGATCTGCTGAGAGAGAACAGAAACACATCACAGCCAGCCTCCTTCAGTGTGCATTTGCCTGTACTCCTGATGAATATACTTTTCAAAGTTTCACTCTGTGCATACTAGCAACAAAAGAAAACTTTCAAAGATGAAAGAGGTAAAAAGAAAATTGAGAAAAAAGTCTATAGGTTGTCTTCCTTGGGGGTTGGATTACATGATCTCCAGAAGTCCTTCCCAGCCCTAACAATTTATCCTTTAATGACTTAAGTTGTTATTCACACACCTTGATTCTTCTGTCCTGAAAGATCATTTCCATACAAAACTATGTAAAAATATAATTGCATTTCTAAACTAGACTTCTTCAGCATACCCAATGCTTGTTTTCCCAATGTCTCAGCACATTTCCTGCAATCCATATCCTTCACACAGCAGCAACACACACATTTTTGGTGTAAATCTGTTTAGCTCCATCCAAATAATTACTAGCAGAGGATCTGGCCTAATACTTTCAGTAGATAAATTGTCTTCTACCAGCCTACAGCGTCTTCAAAGCTATAATTTATCTGCACATTCTACAGAACAAGGTAAGAGTCTCAGGAGACATTTTTATCAAACAATCCCATCCCCAGTCCCTCCACTCCCCTCCCCCAAAAAACAAAACAAAACAAAAACCAACCAAACAAAAAACCCACAACAAAACAAAAAACCAAACCACCAAAAAACCCACAAACAAACAACAACAACAAAAACCCCAAACCTAAACAACAACACCACCATGAAACAACAACAAAAAAAAAACCCAAAAAACAAAAAGACAAAACCATCCAAACTTCCCTTTCTGTACAAAATATTGAAAACTTACTGAAGACTTCATGTGGCATATGGGGGACAACGTTCTGCTTTGCTGCAGAACTGAAGGAATGAAAAGGGGGACAAAAATGGAAGGTCAGAATTTTAGAATTGTTAGAAAAGTATGTGATTTATTGGCTCAAAAGACTATGTATAGGAAAAAGCTTCTGGACATCACACATGGAAAATAATTAATCCACCCTGAATAAACAGATGAAACTACTGTCTTTCACCAGATATTCCTAAATTTTTCTCAAAGCAGTATTTCTTCTCCTGCCATTTTTGTGTACTGTGAGAACAGTTTTGAATACAAACCAGTCTGTTCATTAAGGCAGTTTAAATATGGATAAAAATCTTATTGCTGGCAGGATCTGCTAAGTACAGCCACCTGCCTGTACTGAAATCTTCCTGCATGCCATATCTACTATAATTCCCAGCAATTTGTCCAGCTTCTCTTTCTTATCCAAAAATAAACCAAAAATATGAGCATCAGCCTCCTGCAATGCTGCCCTGCTCCAAGAGCCACGCTTCCTGAGATCCTGGGAATTGTCCCACTTGGAATCTGCACTCAGTGGGTTTCTGAGGCTGCACATGCTGGCAAGAGTGACTGTGAAGCACAGATCAGCACTCATGGCATTCACAACAAAGTCCTGCTAGGCTACCTTGTGATGATAGATTGGAAAGTTAAAAACAGGATTATTCAACTAAAATGAGAATTTGCAGTGACAGAAACATAACATGCACTTTCCTGTTAAGGAAAAATCTGGGACTTGGATCAGCATGAGAACAGAAGGAGAAGAGGCACAGCACAGCTAAACCAAAATAGTGCCAGCAGCACGTCCTCAGACACAAACACGGCTGAGAGAGATGACGACAGCTTGGTAGCCAGAACTGTGAAAGATATTGCACATAACCCTACCCTGGTAATGGGGAAAGAAAAGTTTCAGGGGTTTCTGTCCTCTCTGTCAGAAATCCTTACATGCAAAATCCAGGTAGCAAAATTAAAATGATAAAGAATTGCTGTGAAGTTTGGAGTGTCACACAACTACAGCACGTATGTGAGGAGAAATTCCTGACATTCCTAAAAGAGCTACAAGAGCTTAAAAATTTATGAAAATGTGACAAAAGGGAGAAAATACTTGAACCTGTGCATTCCTTTCAGCATTGAGCTGCCTCTACAGGGCTGTCCTGGTTTCCTGCTCCATGGTGAATGGTAGGGCCAGAGGGTGACCCCTGCCCAGCCCATTGGGTGCAGTCAGTCCCAGTTACCAGGTCTGGGTGTGAGATCAGAGGCAGGCACGGCTCCTTTTCCTGCTGAAATAAATACAGGGACTCCACTGCAAACAAAATCACTGATATTTCTGTCTAACCAAACCGAGGCACCTGGGCCTCTGCCCTAGAAATGATCTCAAAGACACAGACACAGCTCCAGTTCTGCAGGTGTTTCCAGGATTTTTGAACTGAGAGCAACAGAAGATCTTTATGCCACTAGTCAAAGGCTTACTCTGAAACTGCTTCAGGCACTGGCACAGAGAGACATTTTCTAAACATATACTACTGGAGAGAAATGCTTCCACAGCACCATATGGATTGGTATTACATATATATATATATATATACACGTATTTTTTGCTATTGTCTTGTAAACTACAATAAATTAGAGCATGCTTAATCAGCTTCAGTGACAGCTTCTGCATTGAAAGCAAGTGTTAAGTTTGTCTTTAGCCCAAGAGAAGGAATATTTTCTTTTTTTGGTAAAATTCTGCCCAAGGCTTGTAAGTGAAATCAGAGAATGATGTTTAGGAATACGTTTGTTTGGTTAGATGAAGTCAACATTCATTAATTAATTGCTTGGAGATTTTGTATTTTCCCCCAAGCAGACAAGAATCTTCAGATATAGCTCTCCTTAAGGTTTCATCATTTTTTGATACAGACCATATGGTTATATTGGGTCTAAGCCTCATTCTTGGCATATAAGAATGAAAATGTTGCACTTTCTAAAGAAAGAAGGGAAAGCAAAAATTTAAGGGAGAGAGAAGGAGAGGGCCCTACATATCTTTCAAAAGAATTACAGTTTTAGAGAAGAATTATCCACTCTAAATAATAAGCTCTTTCACTGCCAAACCTCTTTTATGTCCTAGCCTCAAGGAACAGCTTTTTATCCAACACAAACAAATCCAAAACTTCTCTTAGCAAAGCAAACAGCCAGAAACCCAGAAGGCTCTGCTTTGGTACTTCTTCCTAAGCAGAAAGAGAGGAGAGGAACTGGGAGGAGACACAAAGCAACATCCCTGCTTCCAAAAGGCTGCTGAGTCATGTGACAGGCAGCCAGCTCCTCATTTTGATCAGCTCTGTCCTGTCACATTGGAATGCAGCACTATCATATGCTACCAAGATCAATATTGCTGGTATATTTTCATCTCCCCCAAAGCAACATATTTCCCACAGTTTTTATTTATTTCAAGTTCAACAGAATTACAGTGATTCCTGTAAGTTATCATCCTCCTAATGGCACGATCTGGCACTGGTGCTGCAGGAGCTGGGACACATTATGGGCTATTTCACTTTGTTAGCTGAGGAAATCCATTTAGACTTTTATGCTGAGTAGTGCAATACTGACACAAGGAGACATTTAAACAGTACAAGAAAAACACCTCTGTTTTCACTTTCACAGACATTAAACAGTGTTTATTCTCTTCTAGGGCTCACTGAAGATTCTGCTATAAATGTGCTAAAGCAGAAAAATACTTTTCACTAAAACTGTTCTGACACTTGACATCAGGAGATGCAGTTTTTAGTTAATTATGATTTTGCCAAACTTGGCTCATTTAGTCTGATAATTCTGATGCTGAATATCACCTGCAGCATAATTTGTTTTCCTCCTCTGCAGACAGATGATTTAGGTGGTTGTAACAACAAAGCCAGAGAATGGAAAATTGTTCTGCTAATATACAGAATAAGTTTGGGCAACTTCTGAAAAGCAACGAACTCCATTTTCACCAAACTGTCAGTGCTGGGCAATGGTCATGCTGCTACAGAAACCCACATTCCAAGTTCATTCACTTCCTCACTCCATCTTGTTCAAAGCTCTCAGGCTGCTCTGTTAAAAGAAGCCAATGACCACCTTGGCATACGTTTAGAGAGCAGCCTCAAGAGAACTGCAGAACACCAGACAAGCCTTCAGTGGGCTCCAAAGGAATAAGTTAGAATCATCTTCTGTTTTAGAAGGATACAGAGACTCCAGAGCAAATAAAAAGGAATGCTCTCAGAGTCAAAATGGCTTGAAACCTGAGTAATGACTCCCATCTGCATTAATTTTTATGTAAAAAAGCTTTGTATAAAACAGAAGACTGGTCACTCAAGTTAATCCAGTAGTCTTTATGCATAAAATATTACTTCTATTGCATTTTTCTGCAGGGATATTTTCATTTCTCTTTAGTAGAATAAGTGAATTTCCCATTGGAAGAAGCCTTCTTTGTTTACTCTGTATCTTAAGCCAAACCAAACAAAACAATCCTGCAGGTATTCTTGACTCTTTCTTTATGTTATTATTGCCTTTCCTTCACAATAAAATTCAAATCTAATCAAGTTCCAGCTGGGAAAGAGCAGAAATCACCAGTTCCTTTGGAGCCCTGTCAGAGGAAGGGAGGTCCCAACCACCCATGCAGGACAGGGCTGGAATTGCCACTGGAGCCAGGTGGAAGGTGGTCACTGGCACATCTCAAGAGGGACAGGGAAGTCTGTGCAGAGCCAGGGCCAGGGGGCTGGAGAAGAACCCTTGCCCCAAGGCAGAGCCAGGGCAGGTGAGGGGATGGGGTGGAGCTGCACTGAGATCCCTCAAGGAAGACAGAACTGGCAATTGAACATCAAACCAGGCCATTTCCCCAGGCCAGCAAAATTCTCAGACATGCTTACCAAAAGGGAAGAATTACAAACCAGACCTTCAGGTATTTGTATTTTAAACTCCCGGAGTCAGAATTTAAGGAGAGAACAATTGTGCAGAGAGAAACCAAAGTTTTGTGAATATTCAAAAGGATCTTTTTATGTCACATCACACCCACATAATGGCCATTAAAGATGGCAGAAGGGTTAAATACACCTCTCTGAAACAAAGGGGAAACGTCACTACTGATGCCTCTTGCCTGGTGCTGGATCCACTTTATTCTGAAAATAGCATGTGCTAACTGGCAGGACTTGCCAGCACAGCTGAATTAGTCAGAAAAGCTGTCAGGGAGGAGGGAAATCTCCAGTCTCTTTGCATGCTCCAGGGCTTGTTTCGCCATGGCACAATTACAAATACACAGCTGTAGGATCTGCTGTGCTGCTGGCTCTGAAACAATAGTTCAGGGTCTACTTTCTTTAGGAGTTTGGCAATCAATGCTGACAGGAGCTGCACACACACACTGACTCAGTTTTCTCCCAGGTAAAAAAATTCACGCAGATGGCCCATGCTTAAGGATAGAATAAGTTCTTCAAGCATGCAGGTTTCAGAGTTACTAAAGCTGGCTGATTCTTTGAAGCCACTGCTCTCCTTCATTGCTCACTAACAAATTTGTTATTGCATTACAGACAATCCATAGATTAATATATAGGCAAATGTAAACCTTTTCAGAATGTTCACACAAAGGATGGGTAATTACAGCAGCCCATTACCTTGCCTGAGGTCCTTCCTGTCAGTTCAACAGAAGTGACCATGTCAGGCCAATCGGTCACAGACAGAAATTCAAAGATCAGGACTCAAGCCACGGCAAAAGGGATTCTATAGATGAAAATCATGAGGTTTGGCCTAAGTTGGTCTTTGAAACCTTTTATTACATATGCACAGTCTCTTTGTACATAAATTATACTGCACATTCTTTCCATTTCTTTTGCATAAGAAGTAAAAAGAGTTTGTGCATTGAGACCTGGTGGTTCCCAGATTTCTATTTAGCAAGGGGTCCGGAGGAATTCTTAAAAGAGAAAAAAGGAGAACACAGAAAATAACTGCAATGACAAGAACATGTACATGGAAAAACCATGATGAGATCACCAGGCAACTTAAAGAAATTAGCTAGTGATTAGTTACTAATCATGGGTGTTGTTCTCACCACCTCTGTCAGAAGTCTGGTGGTATAGCATTACCAGCTGTAACCACTCACATATCCTGTTCTTTGCATTTCTGGAATTAAATCTTTTCTGATTCACCCTGAGGATTTTGCTCTCTGGGAACAGACCAGATGGGCTCTTGGAGATCTTGAAGTCATGGGAATAGTTCCTAAAGCTAATGAGACTTAGGAAATACAAAGGTTGTATGAAGGTAAAATGCACCAATGACCAATGGACAATTCTGGAGGCTCCAGATATTCCTTCCTTCTCTTCCTTGGCCTTCCAGGAGAAACAGGTGAAACACCTGAGGCACTGCTGTGGCTAGGCTGAGTAGTCCAAGCTTTACTGGATCCAACTAAACCTCCTCTGCCTGACTGCAGGTAACAAAAGCAGTGCTACAGAAATTAAAGGTGCCATAAGACAATCCAAACCAGCCTTTCCCATCGGGGTTTGGGAGGGTTTAATACCCAACAAATCCACATTGATGGACTCTTGCTTTACACCTATTAATAGCTCAGTCCTCAGACTTCAGACTGAGCAGTGCTTGGGGCACCTGACCCCACTGCATCTGCTTCTTGTGCAGCCTCCAGGTTAGAAGTGTCTTATTAAATGAGACTAAAATATTCTAATATCAGCTTTACACTTTGCCTTCATAACTGGTGGATTAATTTGCAGATACACTCACTTTAATTATTTCATTGTTTCAGTCTAAGCTGAATCAGTTTACTTACTGCATTTTTCATCTTTGAGCAACTTAATTTATGCTTATTCTGTCTTCAATAAAAACTATTAAAAGCATGTGAAAAATTAAATTTCCTAGATTATATGATAGGCTATGAGCACACTGGCATAGACAACCTCAGATAAGAAATCTCCAAAGCACTTGGCCTTGCTTATAATGTAAAATTTATTTATATCTAAAGGGAGCTATGACCTGAATGCCACAGTCCATGCATGTGAAAAATAGACAATGTAAAACCAGCTGAGAAATAATGGAATAATGAAAATGGAGAAGAGACCAGTATAAAAACGGTAAGATTTTTTTGGTTTTTTGTTGTTTTTTTTTAAAGGCTAAAAACCTTGCAACTGTTCTGAATGGGAAAATGCTGTGCATGAAGATGATCACTACTGGTGTTCCTCAGCTTTGCATCTGGGACTGTGTTTATTTAGTATTTTAATTAATAGTGTTGGTTCAAAAAGTAGGGGAGCACTTGTGGGAGTTCCTGATGACTGAGGGAGGCATAGTCAGCAAATGCTGAGGCTACATTATGCACAGGAATTTTATTTGTGGAGGATCTTGTTTAAGAAAATAAACAAGAAGGATGAAAATTTAATAATACTCAGCTACTTGTAATAAAAGGAAAAGGTTACTGTGAGCCTTAGCCTTACCTGTGGCCAGTGACAGAGGATAAACGCTTCTCTCCATTAGGAAATCTGAAGCTGATCCCAAGTCCTCTGTGAACTGTGGGCAGGACTTGGGAGTGCACAGCTGGGGAGAGAAAGGCCAGGAGGAGGCAGAGAAATATCAACCACTGGTAATTTGCCTCCTCTAGAACTCTGGGACTGGGGTTTTATAAGGAATAATTTCCTCAGTGAGGCCAGTTTGAGGCACCACTATAACAAGATGAGGAATTGAAAGCCTGTCTGTTTTAAAGAGAGTAGAACAGCCAGCTTGTCTAAAAAAAGGTGAAGAGAATTATTATTTGTTTTCAACACTTTAAAAGAACAAATACTCAGACAAGTGAAGAGGAAAGGCTAAACCATCTGCATCCCAAATCAACAGGCTGAAGTAAAATGAAAGCTGGAATAAGATTCTGTTACAGTCCTCCAAGAAGAGCTTCAGGGGCAACTTAGATTTCTGAGAGTAAGCCTAATCCACTTGCCAGAAGGATTTAGACTGATATGATTGCTCATGATAGGAATGGCTTGGACTCTTGACCCAAGTGCTACCTCTTCCCTTTATTTCCTTGGAGCTTTAACAGAGAGTGGATTTCCTCAGGGCTGGCTCAGTATCACTGTGTGTTATCAGACAGAAGACAATGTGCTACTTCAAATCTGATGACACACGGCTGGAATTTCAATTATACACTGCCATTTTAGAGGGCTCCCAAACTCCTTTCAAAAGTCAGGCTGCAGTTTTTTAAAATGGATTTGAGGGAGATTTGTCAGAAGTGGAATATTTAAAATGACTACTCAGATTTCTTTAATTTTAATCCCAAGATTAATTGAATACCAGTTAGTTGTTAAACCCGGTGCAGAATTTCTGGCATTTTTGTTTCCCCTTAGGCAGTGGTTAGCAAGGTTACATTTAGCTCATTAGATTCACTACCAGTTTTAGGATAACAGTATTGGTCATGCTGTCTCCCTAATAAAAGATATAAAGCTGATAAACATCCATTCACCTTACAAGTGACTATTTCAGATGGCAATCCCTCTGGGGATCCTCAGATAAAAGCTCTGTAAAATGCGATCTGTCATAAGATTCGTACAGCTTGATTTGGGGTGCAAAGTAGGAGTTATGTGCCATGTGCATTTTCCTTGCTGGATCAAGTCATCTCTCTGCATTTTGGTGTCAAGGATTTACAAGGTTACAAGTCCTCAATAGTTAATTAAACTAGTTGAAAAGTTGACTTTTCATGACAACTGTAATAAATGGCATGCATCTTCAGAAAGAAAGGAATTTATGGAAGAGAATTGCACTTGTTAAACTCTTATTGTCAGAGATGTCTGTGCCTGAAAACTACTCAAAGTAAATAAACCTTTGTTGCACAACCCTCAGCTGGGAACATTAAGGGGCAACAAAAACCCAAACAAAACAAAGCCACTTTGCTGCAGCTTAGGAGCTTCACTGGTGGTGTATATTCACATTCATTCAGATAATAAAACTATTTCATGGGGAGGAAAAGAAGTCATGTGATTACCAAAGTCATTACAGAGATAAAAACATATTTTTGAGCTTGAAAAACACAATTTCAGATGGAGGCTTTGGAAAGAATAAAAGGTCTACTTGTCCAAAGTTCAGAGCCTCCTAAGCATGAAAACAATAAAATTGCTTTCCTGTGCTATTAAAACAGAGGATAAACACAAAAAAGCCAGAATCCAAACTCCATTCAAATCTCAAATTATTGAAACATAATGAACAGGCAATTTTAGTCAGTTTTTCCATCAAGAAAATGAACCACAAAACCATATTTTTCTTGAAATGTTACTCCTATCTTTTGTCCTTTCCTTTTGTTCCACCCCCAACCTCCTGATTGATTTGTGAACACATCCAGATCCTACAAATTCACAAAACAGGCAGTTTGAAGGGAAAACACTGATGTAACACACCGTCTCAGAGTGAGTCCTGATAAATAAACACATGGAAAAGAAAAATTATTTTGAACCTGCACCACATTAGATACTAGGGTCACTCAAAAGAGATGTGAATAAGAGGATAATATTTTTATTAATATCAGAGCTTACAGAACTGCCTCTGCCATGTCTCAGTATAAATTGGCTTTTCAGTAAAATACTGCATTTAAATATATTTTTAGACAATTGCAAAACGCCACATTTCACTATGTGATATAGAATGCAGCCATAATTTAATTCCTGCAGAAATAATTGACTGATTTTACTCTACCAGGAGGAGAGATGCTGACAAAAGCACTGAGTGGGCTGGAGCCAGGCAGGGAGAGCTCTGTGTGGGATAGGGATCACCCCTGCTCCCACTTGGGATCACACAGCTCATACCTGGGAAAGAGCTTTCTGTACAATTCACCCAAAAAAGTCAGGCTCCTAAAAGCAGGAGTGACAACAGAGAATATGGAGATTATGTGGTGCAACACTTCAGCCAACAAACAGCAGAGACTGAAGAGTTTTCTCAAAAATCAAATCACCCCTAGTCTAACACACCCACTTGCAAACACATTTCAAACCTGGGATGTCTGGCTTAAGGATAAATCTGCACTGCACAGGGGCCCACAGAGTGAAGAGCTGAGTTAGTGAGGTGGAAACAGGCAAGGGTTTCATGAACACTGATCAGCTTTATTGGGGGAAAGTGGTTATGGATTTTATCCCTCTGAGAAAGCACCAAATATCACCAGCCCTGAAGTGAAACT
The DNA here is from genome assembly GCA_013397075.1 of Rhabdornis inornatus. Classification (NCBI taxonomy): domain Eukaryota; kingdom Metazoa; phylum Chordata; class Aves; order Passeriformes; family Rhabdornithidae; genus Rhabdornis; species Rhabdornis inornatus. The sequence goes on from VWZS01004220.1 coordinate 993,345, forward strand.
CAAACCTTGCATAGATGGCCTCTCCATCACTCTATTTCTCCCTCTTATTCTCTTCAGCCTCCTTAATTTGTTTTTTTTGCTCCTAGCCACTGGAAAATTTGTATCTCGTGGCAAGAGCTCTTCCCTGGCAAAGGAGTGACAAAAGTTTGAAGTCCACGGAGCCCCCAAGAGACAAAGAACCAAGATCTCTCCCTGCCATGTGGGGCACTGACCACCACTGCTCTCCCTTCTCAGCTTTGATCCTTCTTCATGCTGATCCTAATGGTGCCTCTGTGTGTGTTCCACCAAGGTCAGGCACCTCAGGGGCCAAAGACCCCCAAGTTTATTAATCCCAAAGGGAGACCAATATGTACCAGGGCACTGGGCAATTATTTTGAATTTCATGGAGTTTTTCTCAGGAAGTGAGAGGTCAACACATAATTACAATCCCCTTGCGCTAGTGCTGTCCTTTTGTAAGCAGTGGTGTCTCAGGAACTCAGGAAAGTGTCTGGTTTTCATATGCATTGACATTCTGAACATGTCATGCAGAAAACCAGGGGATCAGTAAAAGCTGTATTTTAGAATTAGTTATACAGTTTGCTTTTCCCAGCTTCCAAAAAGGAAACAAGCACTTTACAGAGGAAGCACTTTCTTGTGTCCATATAAACTTTCTGAAGCTGTACTATACAATGTTCTTGCATTAGAGCTCAAAGAATACTCAATGTCATCTTCTAAACATCCATGGAATTTGGGCAGATTTCATAGGAGATCCAGATTAGCTTTAGGAAACAAACACAAGTACAAATTTACACATTGCAGCGTGCAAAACCACACCCAGCTATGCCACAAGAAGTGCCCAAAGAATCCAACTTACTAAATGAACAGTAGTTCTAGAGGAAGGAAAAAAAGGTTTTTTCCTTCTCCCTGCTCCTAAGAAGGCCCTGAAGCCAATTCTGCCCTTGTGCAGCATCACCTTCCTCAGAGCAGCCACCCAGGCCCAGGTTCCAGCCAAATGAGCTCAGCCAGAGCTCCTGTTTCCACGGGCAGGAACCTGGTGCCCTGTGAGTATTTCTCAGTTCTTTAATGGATGGAGCTCCCATTTCTCCCTGAGCATGCACATCCCTTCACCAACACTCTCCTGAACACTGCTTACAGAAACATTTTACAATGCAAATATAAATCTGAAGTTCTATCTACAATAGCTTACAACTGTTCTTTTAGCAGTGTCCTTAGAAACAATCCTTAAATTCCCTGGAAATCCCCAGATCACAAGCTGGTAACTGCTCAGAATCAGGAAATGTGGTCTCTGTCTCTAGAAAGCACAGGCTGGGCACTGAAATGGATTATAAATTATTCCCTTCCTCCTCACACACCCCTCCATTTACCCATTGATTTCAACAGTGAATAGTTGCTTTGTTGCTGGACTAACCTGCACAGAACTGTTAAACTGGCCACTATATTCATTTCTTAGTGTGCTCTGAACAGAAGGTTAAGTGCAAATAATATCTATAAATTTACTATCAAAAAAAGGGATTTTCTTACTTAAAACATTCTGTATAAAGAGAATACACACAAACAAGATGGGTTCTTGTTCCATTTTTCTAATGTCTGTTCTTATGAAGCTCTTCCAGTAGTTTTCACTGCACTTTAAAAGCTGGATTTGGTTCTATCTGTCTCAAGTCAGGGGACCCTGGACTTCCAATTCCCCCAGTTTTTGTCTCAATTGCAATTCCTGTTTTAAGTCATCCCACTGTGCACCCTGGGATGACTACAAGTTGAGACCCATCAGTTCTAGCTGCAAAGCTGTAGGGTCAGCTCTAAATTCATACACCAATTTTATCCTTTTTTGCCTTACAGTAGGACAGAATATATGGTACATACTTGGGGTTTTTTTTCTTGCCATATGGACTTCATCTAATAACACTGAATTTGAACCATAAAACATCTTTAAAAGTTTTCCCTCCCCAATTTACAGGAATGGAACTGTCTGCCCAAATATAGAAGAAAAACAGATAAATTTCAATCACATTTGAAGTTTTTTTCTCTTTTTATGCTACTTAACCAGAAGAGAATTTATACTATTTTCAAGGAACTATTTTGGAGAAACTAAGTTTCATCTGGAACGTCTATTTTAAATTTGTGGAATCGTAATGAAATCAACATGAATAAAGGAAATTCTGAATGCTTTAAAATCTTACTTTTCCATATTTTGACATCAGTCAAAAACACTTTTAAGACTTCATGAGAAAACTACACCAGAAGGGACCTCTTTAAGCATAATCTCAATTTCTAATGGGGAAGAAAGGATGAACAGACTCAAACAGCTGCTTTCAGGAGTTACAGAATTGTTAGTTCTTAGTTAAAATGTTACCTGTTGAAGTAAAACAAATCCAAAACCTGCTTGTGCACGTGGAGCACAGTGGGCAGAGAAAGGCTTGGAGGTTTATCAATGGGACTGCACTGAGCTGTGAGCAGACACCCTGCCTAGGAGGGGTTTCTGTGACCTAGCAGGTCACAGAAAGAAAGATGAGGAGGCAGCAAAGAAACACAACAGAGACACTTGTATCACAAAATGGAAGGTTAGGAACAGATTTCCAATCCTGGTCTGCTCACCAAACGCCCCCCAAGGAAAATCACTTAATTCTTCTAATTTCATTTGCCTCATTGGTGCACGATTTGCACTCTACAAACAATTTACTGTTCCTCAAAGTACTCTGAAGCTACTAGAGGCTTATTAATAAAGATGAGACTGAGTTCTACTGAAGGAGGAGAGAAAAGAGAAATTTAGAAGAATAATTAGAATAACATGAAAGGATTTGCAGATGTTTTGAGTTATGGTGCAGCAATAAGAGAAAAGCTGAATCAAATGGACTCAGAAAAATGTATCAGCAAAATCCTTCCAGCCCAAGCTGTCTGCAAGACTGACCACAGAGAGGTTTGTAGGTGACCTACTGGTGACCTTTGAGTCCTTGTCATTCATGATAAAGGGTTACTTTCCTAATCCTAATTCATTTTCAAGCACAGCAGATTAACAAGAAGGGATCACTATCAAGCTGAATAATCTCCTAGCTCTAAATAATCACCAAAAGAGGAGCAGAAAAGGAACCATAATAATTTCCTTTTAATACTGTGGATGAGGAACATGCAGAAAGCTAACACAGAAAGGTGCTAGCATGCTGTATTTTCATAACAATTGGGTTTTTTTTGTCCCAAAATGAACCCAGTCAAATTAAAAAAGTAATCTTATTTATTTCACCCTGCAGTGTTACCCACATACAGAATTATTCAAGATAAGGGGAAAATTATTGGTTGTCTATCTAGCAAGTTGAATCAGATTAAACTGCTGTATGAATTTTAAACAGAACTGTTCCTACACACATTTATGTCAGGGGAATTTAATTTACTTAGTGAAAATTAAGCTAAAAGAACCAGACTTGCTGAGTTCTCAGTAGCAGGGTCCCCAAATTCTGCTATGCTGTGTTTTATGGCTACTTTTCACATTTTCTTAGTCCCTGGAAGTCACCCTCCCTTGCTGAACATCAGGACACTCACATGTTGTGGCTGCTCCTACAGCTCCTAGCTCAGTTCCTGCCAGCTCTCAAATACTTACAGCAAGAATTCAACTCTACAGATTTTTTATGTGTACATATATGTGCACACTGACATACAAACACACAGTTTCCTGAATTTAACTGAGAAAATTACAATGCAATCTAAAACCTTAAATTCTCAGAGAATTAAAATAGAAACCATAAATCAGGATGGGAAACTTGGCAATTTTACCTCACATCAGAGGAAGATAAAACGTAAGAGATGTTAAGGATAACAGTATTTCCCACATTACACAAAGAAACACCTGAAATGTGTGAAAAAAAAAAATACTGGCCAATATCCAAATCAATGCACCTGTTGGCAACAGGCATTGTGTCTCTTAGTCTAACACCAGGAGCATGTCTGCTCAAATCTCATCAGATGCCCCTCATTACTGCCTGTTTTTTTTTAAGTCTTGTTTTGTTTTTAAGAAATAGTGTGAGTTCTACAGAATTTAGAGGACTTGGGATCTTAATTGTCATTAATCAGCACAAGTTTTCCTTCCTGTGAGCAGGAACACAATCTACCAGAGTGGAACACAACTCTCCCTGTGATTCATTGGTTGGAAAGGTGGGGAGAGAGGAATTGGCAATCCCTCCTGTTTCTAGGTGATGCTGTGAGATCACTGCTCAGGGCTCCTAAGCACACAGATAAATCTTCCCCCTGACACAGCAGGGGAAGAGTGAACCAGGCATGGAGGAGCCCCCAACCTCACCTGTCAACAAGACAAACTCAGCAAACCTTGTTTGCTCCTTCAGATTTATTAGACATTATTTACTAGATTTGTGTGCTGTTACTGCCTGTCCTGTGATGTTTTATGCTCCCTGGTCACCGAAGACTGCGTGTTCTGTAACACAGAGCTCCAGCCCAGCAGCCAGCCAGGGGACAAAAGCCATTCTCATCAGAGAAAACAACAGAGGCATGTCACACTCATGTAGTTTAAGCTGTGGCATAAGAACTAACTTTAAAATATTACTTCCATAAGTAATTTTACTCCCAAATCAAATGAAACCAAAACAAAATGAAAAACACAATAAATGAAATCTCAAAAAAAAGTCATTTTGAGCTTGAATACAACTCTAACAATACCAAAGCATGTCTGTGAATCAAAACAAGTGACTGTCACAGGATCTTCTTGCAGGTAGCAGTGAGTTGTTGTCACCATCACTGCCATGTACCCGCTGTTTCCCCACAGCTCTGCTGCTGTGTCATCATTGTGCCATCTCCCTCCACCTCCAGCATGTCCCTAATCCATTACCTGAGGAACACAGATCTCTCTCCCTCCCTGGCAATGCCAGTCTGCTGCTGCATGTGTCACCCAGGAAATCAGGATCTGCTGTGCTGCAGGGGAGAGCTCCCTGCCAGGACCTGCTCTGCACAACTTCCCAGAGGAACCCCTGAAGTGTTGGCTGGGTTGTTGTGCTGCCAAGGTCAGTGTTCATCACTCAACACCAACTTCTTCATTGTTCCTGCTGCAATGGAACAATGCAGAAGCATGGAAATGCTTTACCTACAGGGGAATTTCAGTCATGGTGGTATTTAGCCAAGTGACCATCCAGACACTCTAGGATTAATTCAAATCTTCCCCCCCTTTTATTTTGTTGTTTTCCTTCTAATATCTGAAGATGGCACCTTGTCCTACTTCCATGATCCTTCTCTTTTAAGATTGATTTATGGTAGCAATTTTCTCCCATCTGCATATCCATGCAACTTGGGGGGCCTTCAGCAGAGCATAAACTCATTCTAAAAATAAAGTGGCCTCACAAAAACCTGAAGCCATAACAGAACAGCCCTGGTGAGCCATGAGCACATCACAGACAGCACAAGAGGGACCCTGTGGCACACAGCAGCCCTAAACTATTCTAGGCACAGTTTTATCTTTAGCAAGAAGATAAAAGATGAGTCTTGGTTTTTCAGTCTCTAAAGAATTAGAAGATTTTCACCTTGCATTAGGGTAAGGGACCATGTATAAAAAGAGACAGACAGATTTCTCTATAGGAGTCATTTTTCTCATTAACTTATTCTGATATTTCTGTGGGTTCCTGGTTACTCAAATTAATGATTCATGACTGCTTTCAACATTTGCAGTATTAACTTACTGGATCAGAATCAAGGATTTATAGCTCCATTTTGGGAAATCAGAAAAAAAAATCATCCACCAGCATCTATATGGAGACCTTACAGGTTTTATATTTTGTTTTGGTTTGGGGGCATGTCCTATGTGTAAATAATAAATAATTATCCAGACAAACTTAAATAACTTACCAAATATGCAGATACTGATAACAAAGTGAACAGAAAAGTGCTAATCTACAAGCTACTAATACCACTTACTTAAGTGGAACTGGACTGCAAACTCCATGTATAGGTCTGCCCATGCTTAAAGGGAGAATTGGAATATTCAGAATGGAAGTGCATTCCCTTCCACGAGGGAGCTGTAAATGCCAGTGTAGAGAGCTCCTGGCACAGATCATGGATGGCACAACTACAGATGCCAAGGCTGGATGTGGAATTCAGACATATTTTACACCAGGAATGAGTTTGCAGGGTCCTGTAAAAGTCTCAGGTAGGGCTGAAGCAGACAGAAGGAAGGTGTTTGCAACAGCTCTGCCTTATAGCCAAGCAAAGGACATCTCACTGATGCTGCTGAGTCTGCTTCTTGCACAAGTACTAAGTTCACATGATTTAACTTACTTTTAAAATTTATTTTTAATCCTGGAAAGATGTTCCTGGACTTTGGCATTACAGGGAACTGAGGAAACCCTTCTCAAGGCTCTGGATCTGTTAGCACAGCATGCATAGCCTGATTATTTTTAAGAACTCCAGGAAAAAACACCATTAAAAAAACTCCCTAATCTCGAAAGTTCATCAGCATAGTGTTAAGTTCATGATTAGACATGGCAAAGGTTAAGAAAGCATCTGCCATGAAAGGAATGAAAAGCCTGGAAGAATTTGGTTTGGTTTTAACACCAGTTAATGAAGAGTACAAAATTCAACTATGTGCAGAGAAGCTACGGTACAGATTCTGAGAACAGATGACCTTGGAAAAGTTGTGCTGGCCAGTCTATTTTAACAGTGAGAAATGGTGATTTTACCTTTTGTCATCTCCACGCAGATCTCTCAGTGAACTTCTGAGGGAAGACAAACTGCTGCAAATACCACAGTTGTGTTCCCACTGTATCTCTTCTCTTTTCCCCTTTAACCTGGATCTAAACATAGAATCAGGGCCATTAGGTTGGAAAAGACCTTTAAGATTGAGTCCAACTGTAAAACTAATACTGCCAAGGCCACACTAAACCATATCTGACAGTTCTGTCCTGCTCCCCCTGACACCAATTCCTGAGATGCTGTGACCCTCAGGGCAAAGGAAGTCATTCCTGAACAAGGATCTGGACACTGCATCCTCATTAAATCCACAGGGACAGAGGAAAGGATTAAGACAGTCTGCCTAGATAAGCTTGTATACAGAATAATTTAGACAGTTTTCAGACCAGATCAGTCTCTGCTGGTATTTTCTCTAATTTCAAAATAATAATTGAAAAAATTGTTTAAAAATACTCCTTAAAAAAAAAAAAAGGCTGATAATTGCAATAACTCTGGTACATGGCTTCCTCTGCTAAACCAACTAAACCAGAAAACTTCTGTAACTTTCCTTCCTATCTAGAACTCAGCCTTTGATCGCTCATGCAGAAAGATGGCTTGTGATTATTGGAACACTCTGATATCTGGGAAGTCAAGCATTTTTACAAATAAAAATTCTATGCATGTCAGGGATACCTAGAGAACCACCTTGGGCCTCTGCCATCATCTTTGAGAACACAGAAAATTACACCATTAAATTGGAATTATTAGAAACTGATACTCACCTGGCTCAAGATAATTTTTTTTTGTTATTCAGTGTCAGTTTAAATTTTAGGATGAAGGCAGAACTTCTATCAAATGAAAGGCAGAAATTATCTGAATCAGAACATCACTCTGGGCAGGCAGCACAGATAACCAGCTCGAGTCTGTTATCACCTGACATGATCACATCTGCAAATCTGTAGGGCCATGGTCTCTGGATCCCTCAAGTTTCCCTCCTTCCTGCTTATTTTTATTACTTTTAATTTACTCCTCCAAATTTTCCTTTTCAACCATCTGAGAAAGCCAACCATTCTGGGTGTGCTCATCCCTTCCCAGCCCTCCAGGGAACAACAAAACACTTCAGTGCTGCTTTGAGAAGGGAAAAGTGCAGGCAGGACCTGAAACCTTGAAATCCAGCAACAGGCTGTGTACGGAACTGCAAGGAAATGATGGAGCCAGGGAATGTTTCCCTTCCATCTCCGAGCAGGAAGTGACACCAGTTGCTTCTCTTTGCAAAAGCAGTGAATGAATTTCCATTTCTGCTGGACTCTGGGCTGTCAGCCACATCCTGCTCCCTGGAGAGGGAGGTGACACTGCTCTGTTGCTCAGAGAAACAGGGGACCTGACCTTACCCTGCCTGCTCAAGAGTGAGCCCCCACTGCTCCCTCTCACTGCAGTTTATACGCTGTGGTCCTGCCGACTGTGCTGACCTAAATACTGCAAAATGTTTGGTTTACAAACAGATCAAGGGAAAATTGGTTTTGTCCTTGCTCTACATTTCCCCTTCTCTTCCCAGTTTAGTATCTCTAACATATTTCTCTTACCCAAACTATGGAAACTTGTTTTTCACATAATGTATTTTAGTCATTTGCTGGAATTCATAGGCTTGTGAGCAGACTCTATCTTCACTGCTTAGGTGGCCAGCATTGAATCAATTTATTTATATTAAATAAACAATTAACAGTAAAAAAATTTAAGTGCTCACCTTTTGATTAATGTTTGTAAGGCTATTTTTCAAAAAATAAAAATTCAGCCTGTTAAGGAAAACATTTCTTGTTACAGCTTATAATGCATAAAATAGAGACTCACCTCTTTGCTGACATTTTCATTTTCATTCCACTGCCTTTTTTGTTCCATCAGATTATTCCCTCTGCACACCTGCTTTCTACCTCCATTTGTCTGATTAATTATCCTCACTTCTTCTCTACAGGCTTTGACAAGTTCCTCTTCCTTCTGCAGCTTCATCCCCGTATTTCACCTTGTGTGGCTTAAATCTCAACCCTAAATATATTGGCTCCTCTCAAAATGAAACAACATAGAAACAACCAGCAAACAGCTTTAAATAAACACTAAATAGCAGTTTTAAATAAACACTAAATAGCAGAACATCTTGGCTCTAAACCAATTTTTTGAGAATTCATAAATTAAGCATTTTTCAGAGCAGGAGCTAAATGAAAGCTTTAGGTTTCCATGTGATCAGTACTACCATGGAGAAAAAGCCAGAACCAGAGAGGTCTTTAGGACAGCATTTCACACATCATTTCCCTTAGCTGACAAGGATTCTGAATTGATAGTAATTTCTAATATGAATGCTGAGCAGCATTTTCTGTATTTGAAAGCATCACGTAGGTGCATCTCAGTTTATTTTTTCCAATATCAGAATTGCTTGGTAGTATCTGCTATAAACTAATTCTTATCAGGATTCCGTAATTATTATTCCTCTCTTGTCCAGCTTTCAATTTGTTGGACCTTGCTGAAAAAATTGTGCTGTTAAACTAAAAGATACCTGTGCTTCATCTCTCATGCAGCTTTTAATATGGAAAATTTTAGATTTTTATTAGTAAATAATTGAGAAGCAGATACATCACCTTCACAAAGATGGGTCTGAGTGTTCCTTGGGCAGCTGTAGTAGAGAGGACTGAGGTGGGTGGGTGTTCCAAGTGCATCTGTGATACCTGGTCCTGTGTTTAGTTTCCTTCTCTGCCCAAAATCCACCTAACCTTTCCAAGTCTTTCAGCTCCAAATTCTCCAAGGACAGTGAGTCCTTGAGCATCTTTGAAATCAGAGCAGTCTCACTGTTGTCCCTTCACCATTCTGTGAGACTGGTACAGGTTTGAACATCACCTTGGGATGGGACTTCGGAAGCAGAGAGGGGGTGAGTGGCACCACAAAGGCAGAGCCAGAACGGGTCACATGTGTTGTGTCACGCTCCTCACCTGTGTGAGGAACTCTGTGGGACATCACACACACTGCCCCTGCTCTTGGGCAGAGGGGAACACGGCATGAGAAAAGGCCAAGTTGCACAGAAGCACTTACAAGCAATTGCAGAGCCTCACATTCTCCCCAGCCTTCTCTTGCACGCAGATCTAAACCACCCAGCACGTTTTAGATGCTCATTTCATTCTTTTGCCCTGGGGTTTTGGCTGTGATTCATTCTTTACATTTAACAAAGAGAATCAGATCACATATGTAAGGTGAGTTGTGGGTGTCCTAACAGAAGGATTTGGCCTTATATGTCCCACCTCCGGATATTTCTATTCCTTTTTTTTCCCTCCGAGCATGTTATTGCTGTCCATGAGTCATTTCATTAATCCAGAGAGAAGGCCAGAAAACAAGTGAATAAACACCCTGCTTCACAACCTTCTGCTGCACTGTTTACTTCTCTGCTAATGAATGAACAGCTGAAAAACAGAATTATCCTAACTGGGGACATTCAAAGGGACATTATCTCCTCTTTGTCAATGGCTGGTGCCTGGCTCAGCCAGTGACTACACTGCAGGATCAGAGGATGATCTCTGCATGTTCCTTATAACTCTCACACAGTGAGTGCAGTGACTGTCAATCATAGAGTCGTCACAGAACACTCTGGGTTGGAAGGGACCTTAACCTCAGAAGCAGTGGAAAGGAACATACATGCAAGTCAAAATGAAGAGCACAGGAATCTTTTACCTTTCCTATTAAAAAAAATATATATATTAAAAAAAGGTGTGAGAAACACAGACAGCTGTGATGGCAGACACAGGGGCCTGCCTGCAGCAGCACAAGGTCAGATCTCATGTGAAGCAGGCTGGAACTCAGCCCATTCTCTGGTCCTGGGGTTGGCTGTGTGCACATGGCCAGGGCTCTCCATTTATCATGGATATGGCTGGCAGCCACCTGAAATGTCCTGCTCCCCCTCCAGAGCTGTCAGAGCCATCCTATCTCCAGTGACATGAATAAAGACACAAGATCAAGGACCAAATGAGAAACAAATTAGTGCAGTCTCACTTTTGCCCTCCCAATTACAGGAATTCAAGGTCTATCTGCCATCATGGAAGCCTGGGTTTGTCTGTCCCTTGTTTGTCTGTCCCTTGCAGTCCTGCAGCTGCAGGCACAGATGAACTGATGCTCAGTGCAGCCCATGCTGCATCCCAGCTCATTTGGGATTGACAGAATCAATGAGCCTCCCTCAAAAGCACAGACAGAGATAAATCTTAGGACCATTATTTCAAACACTGTAAGGTGTTTAGTAAGTCCCTTTCAACTTTCAAGGATAGGAATGTTTCCTTCATAAAAGAAGTATTTGATGCCCAGAGATGGCACTCTAAGTAACATGCAGATTACTATGAATTATTTTCAAAGTAAGGCATGAAGCTAAGTTTGTGCACTTTACATATTTTTCCCCCTTTGTTGCTACATGTGCTTGAGATTTTGGAATTTTAGTCTAATGTTTTTATTTCTGCACTTTGATGCACAGTTGAACATACTCTGCTCTGATCCACTTTCAAAGAGAATCCATTAATTTTTATATCAAGGAGGGTGATGTTCAACCCCTCAGCTAAACACACAGTCCAACAGAACATGAAATTTAACATTTGGTCATTCCCTGATGACTTCTTTTTCTGCTCCCATTGCATATCAGGACAGCAGCTTGTACACTCCTCATGTGAGATGTGTATTTCCATTTTTGTGACAATTGGTTACACGTGAGGTTTTTGACCCAATTGTACACAAACAGAGGAATCTACCTAAAATGTATTCCTGGTCTGTGATATTGTGAGTTGTGTCACCTGGACTTCTCAAGACTTACAAAGATGGACAGAGAGCCTCCAAACCTATCTGAGACAGGACGCTGGCATCCTTGTGGCTGGCAGCATTAGAGATTGAGGGTCACTATTTCATCACACTCCTTGATAGCCTGTGACACACAAACCAACACAAAGCTGATGCTCACATCATGAAAAAGAAACCCTGAACATGACATAGAAGTGGCCATGATCTGCCAGGCAGCTTCCCACAATACTGAAGTTTCTTACAGAGCCAAGGTGCAGATACTGAGCAACATTTACAGAGCCACAACCCCCTGTCCTGCCAAGCCTCACCTGCATGTGCAAAACAACACAGGCAATTCCAGCCAGGCTCTTCCCCCCTGCTGCTCTCCTCCTCTTCCCTGCACAAAGCAGTGCCCAGTGGCAGAGGGGAAAGAAAAAACAGAAATGGAAGCACACAACATTCACTGACAGGGAGAACCTTACCTGTGTGATGCTGTGGGAAAGAGCAAAAGGGAACTTGACAACAACATTTTTGGAGGCTTTGTGCCAGAGTACCTATCTCTGTGTACATAAATATATATTTGTGCTTTTGAATTGAAAGCCTTAGGGTCACAAAACCTGAAATACTTCTGTTGTACATTACTGTAGGATATATAACTTCAAAGATCAAAGCAACACAAAAATCACTCTTGACATAGACATCATCATCATCCAAACAGAAAATTAGCATGCCTTTTTTTTTTTTCAATCATTTAGGCAGGATGGTATTTCTGATTAATAGAAATCTGAATTAAATTTCTCCTTTCATGTATGCAGCAGTTAATTCTAATCAAGCAAGCTCAAGGTCTTCCGTTGCCTGGATAGCACTAATTAGATTCTTCCACATTATGACTTTGTCATATGCATCCATACATGGCATACAAATATCAGCTTCCTTTCTAACAAATATGAACTTTCCTTTCAAATTCTCACCGGAAATAATTTTCTGGTGGTGGGAACAATGTCTGCTCCAAAGGAAAACACAAAATCTGAGGAATCCTACAAAAAAAAAAGTGTCAGACCTAAAAGAAAATGCTTTGAAATTAATTTGCTTAGTACAGAACATGACCACCATGAAGGTTTTGCCCAGAAATAAAAGTGACACTACCTATGGGACTGTGGTTGTGGGAATAAGGTTAGATGTGTTTGAGTGGCTGCAGATACTATATAACAATATGAATAAAGTAATGACTGATAATGGCTTAGTTCCTGCTGGCCTGGCACGTCACTTTCCAAGGGGAGCTGGCAGAAGCTCCAAGGAAGAGCAGCAGATGCCCTGTGACACAGGCATGCACCTTCTGAGCCAACACTGCTCACTGGATGGCTGCTCCAGGATCCTCAAGGAACAGCTTAAAAACTGACTTTGTGCAGGAATGCCAAATCATTGGAGAAAACATCTGATAGCTCTCCCGAGTGCCAGCCAAGGCTTGAGCTGGATGCAGAGAATCTATTATGAAACAAGGAGGCAGACCGAGCTGAGTCACTTTAAATCAGGAAATGCAATTCCTTCCTACCCCTCAGACTTAAAATATCCTACAGCATAAAACTTCTATGGGTTGTTTTTTTTTTTTTTAATATTTAGGGAAGAAACCGAAATACTGCAGTCAGGTCTCTCCAAAGGAAGCAGTCATTACTTCCAAGCAGTGTAAAATACATCAAACTATTAAAATAAAGGGGGAGAAGAAAATCAGAGGATTTAAAAGGAAGATAACCAGACCACCTCATTTTACTCTTTTTTGTTGGGTGCATTTCTTTGTAGAAACCTTCTCTTTTCCTTAGAGGGTGATTTTTCCTGCCATTAGACATTGCTTGGAACTTTCTTCCTTTCCATTTTACAGACAATGAAGTTTTTTTGCTTCCTGCTAGGTAATGGGATTCCTTGAAACTCTTCCAATCCTTTACACCACAAGGAGTTCAGAAATAAAAGAAGTGATGCAAATGAGCCAAGAGAAGAGAAAAAAACCTTGCATCATGAAATGGTAGCCTTGGGACAACTAATTAGAATTTTACTCAAGACAGAAGTCAAACATCCTGTGGGAAAGTGCAAAATAGAAATGCAAAATTCCAAAAGCAAAAATGGTAACCTCACCTTACAAGGTTTCTGCAAGCAGCTCACTCAGGCACCTTTAGGAGAGCAAAGTTAATCTGCAAAGCTTATTTATCCAGTTATTAGTTGCTCTAAAAAAAACCCAAAAAACTCTATTTATTTGGTTTACTACCAGCATTTACTCAAAAGTTTCATTTATAAATATCAACCTGATCCTTGCTTTAGACTAACTCAGAAAAAAACCCTGGAGTCTGTACTGTAGATCTATCTTTAGGAAAACATAATTATTTCTGAATCCAGGAACTGCTCTGGGTTGGAGCAGCAGCTAATATCCTAACCAGAATTTCCTTGATCATTACTCAAGCAGTAGCATTTTTATTTTAAAAAAACCTTTAGTCCTCCTCCCCCACCAGTATTTCTCTTCTAACACATTCTATTCTAATTTTAGTCTTTTGAGAAATTTTTTTCCAGATCAACCCACTCTTTTTCACATTTAAATAATTTCCAGTTTTTAAAAGAGCTCAGTTTTAGCAGGTGCTTCAGTAGCTAGGCAATAAGCAGTCTCTTGGGAACATCTTCCATGTTTCCCAAATGGATTAGCCTGGAAGTTTGGGGAGAACACATTAGGCAAAATAACCATGCTGTTTAAGAGTTTCATTCCAGCTTTGAAACTCAAAAGAAATGCAGTCCCCAAAAGAAGCATTTATGCTCCCTGTTAACAAATGAAGAAACAGCTGCTGCACTGGCAGTACTGGGATGGACCTTGGAGGCAGGAAAATGTAACAGGTACACTCAGAAACCTAACATGGAAGCAAACAACACAGCTCCTCCTTTTGGCATCATTCAGCTTCACTGCAGCCCCAGGACCAAGAACTCTCGAGGCTTTGCAGCCATGGCCCCAGTGAGGGCATTTCCCTGGCTCACAGTGGGAAAGGTCCCAGCATGGTGTCAAAGCAGCAGAGATTTCCCCAGGGCCTGCAGCCCCACACAGCTAAAACATGTTTGTTAGCAGCAGCTCTGGGAACTGAACTAAAGGCCAAGACACCTTCAGGATACCCCTCCCCAGATTAAAGAGAGCCTGGCCCTCTCTGTCATCTCCAGCTATTTGAAAGAATCTTTTCCCTCTTTTGGCTCCTGGAAACTAAAACCACTGCAAGTACATTTCAGCAACTGCTTCTTCTTGTGGTCCCAAATTGCAGGAGGAAGCTCACTGACAGTGATGCCTCTGTGCCTTCATGCAGTCAGAGCAGACCTGTGAGACTTTGGCATCTGGCAGATTCATGAGGCAGGAAATTTTAAAATAAATGTAATGCTAGGCATCATTTACAGATTTACCAGAATAGATGTTCATCTACAGTCACAGGGTTATCTTCCACATTTCCCTAGAGTGCAGCAACATCCTCCTTCTCCAGTGCTAAAATAGACTAATAAAGAGTTGAATCTATCTTGCTGTGTCTGTACAGAGGTAGCACTTGCAGTAAAAAAGTAAGTTGGAGTAGAACAGAACAGCAGACATTTCTTATTCTTCAACATGACATATCATCCCCCATTTCTGCTCCCTTTGCTACATTAAATACACAAACTGACACATAATAATCCTATTTTAAAGCTGGACATAATTCTCCAAAAAGAATTTTCTTACCTGGTGCAAAGATTTCAGGGAAACATTTCTTCAGCAAATGTTATTACCCTGGCTTGCTCTAACCTGAATTTTCCACAGGTGAGACACATTGCAGTACAAAGCTGAAGACTTGCAGGTTAGTTTGCAAGAATTTTTAACAACTGTTTTTTGTTTTGAGGTTTTGAATGTGTGTTCTCTATCTTCTGTTGCGGGTCAGGTTTCTTTTCTTTTGTTTCTTCTTACCCATAGAATTTTTCCCATGAGTTGCTGGGAAATGCTGACTGCTGGTACTTATGGGTACCTGAGAAAACCAAGGGTTGGCTGTGCCCAGGTAAAAGGAGGGTGGGGGGTAGCTGCTAGCTGTGGCTTCAGGTAATAGGCTCCGAGCTGCTGTTGCTTGGAAAAAGGAATTCGCCGTAACCCAGCCCGGAGCTGCATCTTCTTCACCTTTTCCTTCTTTGTCTTCGTCTTCTTTTTCTTCTTCTTCTTCTTCATCTTTTTCTTCTTTGTCTTCTTCGTCTTCATCTTGTCGTCTTCTGTGAGGTGAGCCTCTACTCGTGAGAGCAGCCACTGACCTGGGACCTTATCACCTACCTCTTTAAAAGAGGGATCTATCCCCATCTGCTCTTGTGCCCAGGATCCCGAGCTTGCCTGTCCCTGCCCTGCTCAGAGCTGGCTGCCCACTGCCCCTTCGGCACTGTTCTGGGTTTCTCTGTGCTGTTACCCTGCACACCCTGCCCTGCTGGGACATCTCACAGTTCCAGCTGCTGCCACAGAGCCTCTGACACATCTCATCAACCACCTTGGGATGTCTGCTCATTCCTGCTGGCCCAGCCTAGTGCTCCTCAGAGTCCTGCTGGAGCACCAGGATCGACTGCCCAAAGCCTCTCCTCCCTCCTTCCCTGTCTCAGCTGAGAAGGCTGTCACAGGGTCCTTGTTATTAATTCCATAGTTGTTGCTTTGTTTGCCTTGTTATACACACTAGTGAAGAATTGTTACTCCTACCCTTGTATCTTTGCATGAGAGCTCCTTAATTTCAGAATTACAATAATTCAGAGGGAAGGGATTTACATTCTCCAGTCCAAGGTAGGGTCTGGCCTTCCCTAGCAGACACCTGTCTTTTCAAACTGAGACAGTCTCTCAAGTTTGCTTCATTGCCTTCATCCTTTTTAGGCTCTATAAAAAAAATTAACCATGTCCATTCCCACCTATGCCAACTCCACTACTGAGAACAGCTGAGTGAAGAGGGGAAATACTGGAACCTAGGAAAAAGAAGATTCTGATATTTCTGCAGTAAAACTCCCCAAACATTCATTCCTAGAAAAATTGGAGTTCTCCGTCATGTGAAGTAATTCCCTGCTTGCTTCCTTCTCTTTGTCCCTGAGGTTTGTTAGCTGAGCTGGCTCCATCCTTGGGCTAAGCAGGAGAACACATCAGAGCAGCTGAGCACACATTAACACCTCCTCCCCACCTGGACCACAGGTTTAAAACAGTACAAATGCTCATGATTCCCTGCAAGTAATTAAAACCTTTGTCTCTCTCATCCTCACTAAACCTTCCTCTTCTCAAAAGCACCTTTGTCTAAACAAGGGCCAAATAAAGTGTGAACTGAAAAGAGGACAGGGAAATTAGATCAAACTGAGTATGTAGCAGTCTCATTATCCCTCATGTCAGACAAGTCAGAAGCACTTACGTAATTGGGCCTCCAGACTGCAGGCAGTGAAGTGTTAAGACAGAAAAGCAATCCCAGGACTGCACGCTGGGTTTTGACAAACAGGAAAACACAGACCTAGGCCAAGAGCTTATCATTAATGTGAGTTTTTAATTGTACCATGTCAAACCCAGGTTCACCATGTGGCACATGTTGTCAGAGAGGTAAGAAAGTGTGTAGTGTAAAAGCTGGAAAGAGAGGGAGGGAATTTCCTGCGTGCCTGGGCACACATTTGTGTGTAGATCAGAGCAAAAGCATTGGTGAGAGCACATGAACCACATGTGTGAGGAGCACAGTGCACAGGAACACTAGGGGAGGCAGCGACCCATGAGCAATCGCTGTGAAAAGGGATGGGGGTGGGGAATTGTGCACCGTCTTTTTTTTAGCTTCTGCTGTAAAAAATAAATAGACCTTTTAATCTGTGTTCTCCTTGAAGCCTTCTCTATTGACCATTCATTTCTTCTGTCCCTTCCCAGCTCTTTACCTCCTCTACATGGCTGATGAATATGCAAATGCATAATCAGTTCTGTAATAGCCTATCCTTTCTAAAAACAGGCTATAAATTTGGATCCTGAGCAGCAGGTTCTAAAAAGCCTATTATATGACATGGCTGGGGGAAGAGGCAAGACCCAAACACCACCACCAGCTCAACAGAGCTCTTTCTAACGTGTTAATGCAGGGAGGAAGAGGAGGAGGGTCCTCCCCAGAGCTTTGCTGGCAGCCAGAGGGACAACACCTTCTGCAGAGCCACACACCCAGAGCAGGGCCTGACATACTGCAGGGTTCGGGGAGCTGATGGCACGTTCAGATTTGGGGAGCTGATGGCACGTTCAGATCTGGGGAGCTGATGGCAAGTTCAGATCTGGGGAGCTGATGGCACGTTCAGATCTGGGGAGCTGATGGCAGGCTGGTTTTGGTGAACTCTGAGCTGGTGGGGCAGGGGGCAGGTGCTGTGGCAGGGCTGGGCAGAGCTGAGTCCATTGGATGCTCTGTAAATCCCTACATCCCCATGGAGCACACAGGCCCTGCTGGGGGAATGCCTGCACCCCAATCCTCGTCCCTGGCAGCCCCTCCCAGCTCCAGGTGACACAGAGCCATGTAAACACAAGCTGTCCTGCTCCACTGGCCTGCAGAAGGCAGTGGTGCCTGGAGCAGGGCAGCAGTTTGAGGCTCCAAACATACAAGGCAGCTGTTTCCCAGCTCCCAAGGAGTGTCCTCTTTCCCTCTGCACAATGAACACACATCCTTCTGTCCAATACTTGCATGCACTTACATGTCTGCCATTTTGAGGCCCTCCTCTGGTTCCTGCAGGGCTTTACAGCATTCCTGGGTGCTGTTGCTGCAGTGTAGAAGGCAAGAACTGTTAGTCTGAGTTTAATGAGATGGGATTGTCCTGCCACACAGGGACAGAAAGCCGAAGGTGCTGTGCCAGGTGCCGTGCCAGGTGCCTCAGTTCCAGCTTCTCATCTGCACTAAATACTGCAACCCCACAAGAAGGAATCAGGCCCAGGTGTGTTTTCCAGATTTTTTAGAGAAAACTACCCAGCCACAGACATACATTTGAGCTCCAGACTGAACTGACAAGCCAGGAGGTAGCAGGTGGGAACTGAGAGCTCCTGCTCAAACCTTGGCCAAGGCAGAGGAAAAAAGCTGCTTTGCAACAGTTTCAGTGGCACTGTCCCTGAGGCAGCCAGGACAGCACACTGTACACTGCTTGTCCCTGGGAACATCCATCACCCTGATGGGGCACAGAGATGGAATGGCAGCAATAATACACATACCTCCCTCAAAAAATTTACATAAAGGGACAGAAACTTAGAGCTGACTCTAACTCCAACTGTTGCACCCAGAACACATCACAACTCTTCATTTGCAGTATTCATTAGCAGGTAGTGAATAATATTTGCATAACTCATTGGAGTAATACAGCAAAACAAAAACATACAGGACATGCTATAATCATAGATATCTGAAACATGAAATAATTTAAAAATACAACTTTACAGAGATTGATATTTAAAACCAAAACCTTGTGATTTTATAAAATGTTCAAAGCTGGGCAGCCTTTGAATGTGGACATCATGGAACACTTTCCTTCTTCCCTTCACTGTCACCTTCAGCACACATGTATCTTGCAAAGCAATGCAAACTCTGCAACAACTCAACAAAACCAGGGACAGGAGGAAGGAATGTTAAAAACTGATTTTAATAAATCATGTTACAAAACCCAAAGGAGAATTCAGGTCTCGTTCACCACTCTGAAGATGGGAACTGGGCTCCTCAGATGAGGTCCAAAGCCTCAAGCTGAGCTTTGCTGTGTGTCACACTCATCTGACAATTCAGATCCACGCTGGAGCCCTGTTTTCCTTTTTGTCTTTTTACATTCTTCCAAGCCTATTAACACACCAGTACTGTGCCCACCTCAAAGTTGTATTTTCCTGCATCACTGAAAGCACATCATTCTCATCCCAGACTCTGATACCAGTTTCACAAATATTTGCTTCACCTAAACTAAAAATAAAGCCAAACCCCAAAATACAGTGAGAGAAAATATTTTGATCACAAAATAAAACATAACAGCAAACCAAGGCCAGGTTCCAATGAAATAAGAATTAAAATAGGAAAAAACAATGGGTGGATGTACTTCAAAGTAATCTTCCTTAAGCGGTGAAAATCTTTGGATCCTGAAACACCACCAAACCACTATAAATAAAGTAAAATTCTCCCCCTTCCTGACCCCAGGAAACAAACCAACCCCAACATCCCACAATTTGCTGTGATCAGCACATCTTAGGCACATGATCTGGAGATAATTACCAGAAGGGATGCTGGCAGACACCAGGATCCATTCAGAGAAAATGCATTTGCCACTTCTTCCTGAATTTCAGAAGTCTCTCTTCTAAAGCAATCCCTTGTAGGACCAACTGCAAGCCCTGGAGGTTGTGGATCCAAGGGGAACAGCAATATTCTCTGCAGGATATATCCAACTACTTAAATCCTTCCTGAAACTCTTCACACAAAGTAGCAGTTAAATTGAAAAGATTACAAGAGAGGGGTCTGACAGTGGCAAAGATACAACACAGTGGCTACAGCTCAGAAAATTTACATGTTATCAAATGGAAATCCATGACAAACTCAAGTTTTCACATGAGACTACACGAAGACTTTATGGAAATGGAAATGTATGGATGCTTTTTCCTGTAACAAGAATAACTGTTTACAGTTAGGTTGTTAGGTGATCTTCTGTAACTATAGGAGGTAAGTTTGGAAATACAGACTATTACCGATTCTACTAAACTACTAAAACATTCTTAGCAGAACACTTGGCACTTTTCTATTTCCCAGTTTAAAACAGCAGCAGAAGTTATTCTTGTAGATGGCTGTTAAAGCCTCAGTGCATTAGTATGCTGAGACTGCCTCCTGTTCTCTCCTCTTGTCCAACACAGTTAAAGCCAAACTAAAAACCTGTAACATTTCTGGCATTACTGTACCTTCCCTTGCAATACACAACAGAATCATGTCAGATCCATTAGTCTTCAAAAGCAAAGCCCTGATTCAAGTCATCAAGTTATCAGAACGTTATCACACTGCTCCCTTTTTGCAGGATATCATCTTCACGGTCTCATTGCCTTTGTGGTGTGGATTGAGGAGATCATATGATTTTAAATTGCTCTCTAACTTTTACCCTCCACCCACAGGTCCTTGGCTTCTGCCCTCACTGGTTGTTGCAGCCCAGGGCTGCAGAGGAGGCTCCTGCCTGCTTCTGCTTCTTGCGGCGCTTGTTCAGGAGGCGGTTGTTGGACGTTTTCAAGTCTTTGATTTTCACCTGATCATAGTCCACCCTCATGGTAGCCAGAGCACTGGTCATCTCCTCCTGAAAGTAAGCAAGCAATGTGGTGAAGGCCCTGAGGCAGCGAGCTCACAGCCATGCCACACTCCAGCCCAGAGAGGAGGGACACCAGGAGCCCTCTGTCACCTCTGTCACCCCCCACCAGCGAGAGCTGAGCCCTGCACCAGGAGCCAAGACCTCCTTCCACCAGGGGCTCAGTCAGCAGGAATTGTCATCACACTGCCAGGACCTGCTCTGCACAACTTCCCAGAGGAACCCCTGAAGTGTTGGCTGGGTTGTTGTGCTGCCAAGGTCAGTGTTCATCACTCAACACCAACTTCATTGTTCCTGCTGCACACCATGGAAATGCTTTACCTACAGGGGAATTTCAGTCATGGTGGTATTTAGCCAAGTGACCATCCAGACACTTTAGGATTAATTCAAATCTCCCCTCTTTTTCACACAGCATTTTACATGTGAGCACACAGGACCATGCTCTGCTGGCCAAAATTCCACCGTGTCCCTGTGCCCAGCACTTCTCCCTGCCTGGCTCTGTGCCCCCACACAAAGATCTTCAAAAGTAAGTGCTTCAAATTCACACATCTCCTTAGTTTGAACTAATGCTTAAGTACAGGAACATTTTAAACTTTTTAATAAGGTTATAAAGAAAAATCTATTTAAGTAAAGCAATGTCTAAGCATTTGGTTCGGTAAAGGGAAAACAATTCAATATCATGGGCATGTTGGTAGCTTGAGGGAATACCTCTGGGACCTACATAAAAGCACAAGCATAAGAAATTCTCAGAAACATAGAAAATCAGGCAGCTAAGTGAAAATATCTGCTTGATCTCTGACTCAGAAGGTAAATGTTGCCTAGGTCCTAGAAAATTTTACCATGACATAGCTCAACAGCTGAGACTGCACATCAGTGATTTAAATAACATCAGTAATTGATAAAATACACTACAGGAATGTTGCATTTGTCAAAATTCTAGGAATTTGAAGAGCAGAAAATTCAGAATTAATTGTAAAAGCATGCCAACCTGTTAAAGGCCAGCAGGAAAGAGTTAAGAATTTCAGTGTGCCCTACAGTTTTACTTTGCAGGAAGCATTCAGCAGTCATTGGTATACACAGTAGATGAGGCACCTGCTTAGATTAAGGAAAAGACAATTTTTTTTTTCTCTCCTCTTCCCTCCACCAAATGTCATAACAAGACAAGACTTAGGTTATTCAGTGTAGTTCCACAATTCAAAAACACTGCTTCTGAAAACCACAATGCAGCTCAGCCCTCCCACCTGCCCCCCTACATTTTCATCACATTCTTCACTGTAATGAAGTTCAAACTGCCCCAGCACTGTCCTTCTCCTCCCTGGGTACATGCAGTGGCTCAGCAGGAGCATCACTAATGCCTTTTATCAGAAATACCATCTTTGCTGATATCTGGTGCAGCTGTAAGGCTGCCAGATGAAGCTCAAACAGCATTCCTTCTTTTTTTAAACAGTTATCATATACACTACTGTTCTAACCAAGACTGCTTATGCCTCCCTTGTTTGTCATGATTGTATTCAAAATAGCCACAGTATCCAAGGAAATGGAAACATCTCCAGAGAAGGCAGCACATTTCATCTCCCACCACACTTGACTTAAAGAAATCTGATGGGATTGACTCACTTTAACTTCATCCCAGTGGTCTTTGTCCTCTTGCAGGACCCGCGCAGTGTGAAGAGGAGTTGGTGGCACTGACATTGATCTCTGAGAACAAAGAAAAATACCAAAAGAAGTTCTGAAAAACAACATTTGGGAAGTGATTTCTTGCTCTTTTCTGTGTATGAAGGGCATAAAACTTGATCTAACATCCTCCAATGGCCCTCATTATTCCTGCTTCCAATCACCCCACAGATGAATTCATGTGTGTAGGAGAAAAGGACTACATTCCCCACACAACAATTAAAGAACAAAAAGAGAGAGAAATCAGTGCTGAGATTCTTTCACTCTATCCCTTCCAGTCCAAAAAATTTATCCAACCAGTGTTGGATAAATTTTTATGTATGTTTTACATTTTAACTGTTGTTTCACTATTAATTAGTCAAAGTCTTAAAGTGGTTAATTTGACCTTTATCTCCTAGGATTTGTTGTAGAAGACATTTTCTTGCACTATGCATTAACTGAGATCACCACTTCATCAGACTAAGTGAACCCCAAAGAGGAAATGACACAATTCTTCTGAGCAAGGCACAGCTCAGAAGACAGTGCATCCACATGAAACCAAGATCTCTGCTCACTTGCCATGAAAGATCAGGAGATACTTTACATTAGAATAAGAGACAATTTCAAAGCACGAAGCACAGTTCCCTGATTAAATGCAGCAGGAATCATGGCAATTCTTGCCAGTCCATAACCCAAACTACAATTTCATTTGCATATTCTATTTTCCTTATGCTTTCTCCCCAAACCTGCTGTTTGCTGCTGTGGCATCCTACAGCTGCATGTCAATAAAGTGTAAGGAGATCCCTGTACATGCCTGTAAAACAAATCCTACACTGGAACCAGTGCTTATGTTCCCCTGAGCTCAGAGCAGCAGTGCAGCAGCCACAGAAGTGAAGCAGAAATCCCAACTCCTGCATCCTCTGGACAAGGACCCCAGCTGGCCAGGGTACAGTTTTATCAAACACAGCTGGGACAAGAGAAATGGAAAACAAGCAGACAGCTTTCAGTGGTGTCCCTGTCCTGTGGAAGGTGCTCTCCTTTCTCCTGTGAGCTGCTACTTGCTAAAAAAAAAATCTTATACACAAGGAACTAAATGAGTCTGTGCTCCACCTAAACAGACAATTTTTGCCTAGTTCACAGTAAAATACTTCTGCCATCCATTTCATTAAAAATGAGGGGAAAGAAAAAAAAAAGAGGCACAAGCACCCTCCTCCGCTGCTTGTGCAACTCCCCAGACATGTTTCCACTTTGGGATTTAGGAAAAGGGAGAACACAGACATTGACTGTATTGGTTTTTCCCTCTCCCTCCCTCTGCCCCCTGGGAACAATAGGTTCAGCAGAAAAAAAAGCCAACCTGCAGCTTTCTTGCAGGAAGGGTATTGGAGCAGGTGCAGCAGAGTTTGTCTGTAATCTCCTCCTCATTAATTGGCTCTGTGCATATTCCAAGTAACAAGTGTCACTGTAGGTGGCAGTTCCTTAGCTATTAGGCACTCACTCCATGAAATTTCTCACCTGCTGACTTCTGAAACACCTTCTTGGGGCTTCAGATACTCAAAGCTGGAGGTATTTATTCTGAGCAGTGATTACATTTTTATTTGGTTAAAAAAGACTCAGAAGCATTGTCTGGGGTCTGTTCTACAGAGTCCTCAGTTTCTCAGCTTTCTCAACTCTGAATGGTAACACTTTTCCACTTCATCAGGATGTCCTACAGCTGCATTTCATTTGATTCCAAGGGCTTTCAGATCCTGCAGCAGGCATTGTAGGAATGGGGATTATCAGCCACACCTCTGCTTCTGCCCTATCCTTTGAGGATCAGCACAGACACACCAGCACTATGGGACCAGTGGGAATTCTACAGCAGAAGTGATTCTGTTTCTGGATGATGATTTTTTTGGGCAGTGAGAACAAGACTGGTATTTTTTTAGACACAAATGTGAGAAGTATAACCTACTATTTTGAGGAACACCTACAGAGAAGAGATGGTATGAAACTCAGTCTTGTAACTTCTGGGATTTGTGTCTCATATTTGAAATAGTCCATATTGTATTAAGTAATTATTTCTTTTTTCCCCAAAAAGTTTCTTTTAAGGATAAGTAAATTCAACCAAGTCATAGAATGAAACGTGAACTGGGATCATTAATAGCTCTGTGTACCACCCTACCTGGTAATCTCTCATAGGGCAGTAAGAGACCCTTGCTCCTCCCCCACGCTTTTCTAAACTCTGCCAAGGATGAGAATTCCCCCTGAGCACAGCAGCATGCTCACCCTAACTCAGCTATGCACAATGGTGCCTGAGACCACTAATAATAGCTCTTTAAATCCTGCACTGATGAAGTAAGCACATACAGTTTATTTTTGTATTTTTAAAGAGAGTAACACATGCATATGCTGCAGAGTCAACAGAAACTGCCTGCTCACAGAATATAGAAACATCTTTGGCTGTTGCTTCCAAGGACACAACTGTGAGTGTCTTCCCTTGTGTGTCCTCTGCTAACACCAAGAAGAATTGTGGTTTTATGGGCAGGTGACCCTCTGTGGAGGGCACAGGAGGTTAATTAAGGGATCAACAGTAATAACAGCCCTTCTCTTGCTGTGCTGTGAGGAGCTACACCTAAGTTCTGCATGTAAGAATCAATTCATGGTGTAAAAAAAGATCTAAGACTCACATTAATCCAAGGGTGATTCATAAACTGAGAGATTGTCATCCTCTCTGTTGGGTCAGTCTTCAGTAAATGGCGAATGAGTTGTTTGGCTGAAAAACAAAACCAACAGGGCATGGTGTAGTCTAGGACTGCATTCCCAAATCACCTTGGGAACACAAGGACCTGCTGAATGAAGAAACACAATTTTGCAGAACTGAAAAACCTCCCAGTTGCTGTGACTATGCTAAGAAGCCATGTGCAGTGGGGCAGCTTACTGTGTTTAAAGTGGCAAAACAGGAAAACATCCAAAACAAGAGGCATGAAGGAAAGAAGAGGACTGGGGATTCCAGCTATGCTCTCTACATCATCAAACCAACTGCTTTGAGAGCAACAGCTGGAGGTAAAAAGAAGCACAGGAACAGAAAGCTGCTAAGCTGCCTGCCTCACAGATGGCAACAACCTGGGCATCATGGGCTGAATGAATACACAAGCTGATGATTTGAGAAATGGTGGAAGACAACTAGCACAGGATGTGGAAAAAAAGGGACAACGAACTCTGACAACTGAGAGGCCACTAAAAAGATAAAAAAGTCAAATAAATGGATTGTACAAACAGGCTTTCTGTGAACACGGGATATGCCAAAGCAAGAGCAATAATAACTGAGATATGGTGAGAGTCTAGACAGGAGTTTCATTAATGGGGTGGACAAACTGGAAATCCCGCATCCAAAGGAAGTTATTTAAAGGACTTACACAAAACTTCCTTCCTTAGGGAACCTATAAAAGCTTTTAAATAAGAGTTCTCTTTGGAATATCACATGCAAGACGACTAAATGCTTGTAAGAAGTTGCCAGAGGTACAAGTTTAGTTTGTTGAGAGAGGCAGAAAAGGACAAAGGACAGGACAAAGCAGGGAAAAAAGCAGCAACCTGCTGAAGGCACCCCATCAGCCCGAAGAACACCCACAGATGAGATGAGCTTAACAGGATAAAAGGTAGAGGGCCCCTATCTCCATTCACACAAGCATACAGAAACCCTACACACACTCCAAGTGCATGTTCTCTCACTGAGCTCCTCTAGCCTGCTTTTAACTGCTGGAATATGAACAAGACCCAAAGCAGAGAAAATATTTAGCCAGAAACCCATGACTAAAACATCTCCCTCAACAGTGTTCAGCAGGCTGTGCTGCACACACAGCCACGAGATCCAGTGAGGGGTGAAGATGCCACAGAGCACAGCAGGGTCCTAGGATCATTTGTTACTGCTGAACAGCAGGCAAAACCAGGATCACAGCAATACAAAGGGCTTGTAAGAAAAACAGATAAGCCCAGATACTGCTGACTCGTCTCTTTAATACAACAGGCAGGTGAGAATTCCAGCTTATGAGACTGTCAGGATAAGAGTGAATCAAAAATACCCACTTTTAGGAAACTGATTTGAGCCCAGAAGCTTTTGATCAATGACTTATACAAAATAAATTGTTGACCTTGATTTAAGTGGTGGCTGGCAAATTCCCACATCCCAAAAAACTAGCATGAAAACTTGCCATCCTTGCTGGCTGGATCACCAAGGAGGGCAAAGACTGAATAAGTTCTTAAAACAGTTTGCCTTTCTTCCAGCTCAGCTTGCATTGGAGCTCTCCTGGCTGTCTCCTTTCTCAGGATTAGAGACTTCTGTTTCCAGAGTGTTTAATATCAGCATTCACTAGCATTAGCTGGATTTTGAAAGGAGGTTTTCAGTAGTCATTTACTTTCTGTAGCACTGAGGTTGCTGGCTGGTATCTGAGTTCCCAGTCGTTCTCTGCAGCACCTTACAAAAAATGGATTTAAATTGTAGAAGAAAGGGAAACAAAAGTTCAGACAGATTTTTAGAAATAGGCTCTTTGCAAGCACTGCACACCACCATGCTCACACTCCTCAGCACCAGGGAGGATTTTTACCTTCCTCTGATACTTCAGCCCACTCTGGATTGGGAAATCCATACTGCCCCATCCGAATTCTTCTCTTCATCCCTGGAGAAATGGCTTGACCGGTGTTTGAGTAGAATGGAGGGAACCCACACAGGCTGTAAGAGCGGACAAAAGAATTTTCATAAGCAAAGTCCTTTCACCTCTTAAAAAATTTTATTCAAGCTTACATTCTATTGCAGGCTGCACCATCCCAGTGAACAATTACTTGTGAGTGCAGATATAACAAGTTGTGCTCTCTTTCTGTTCACCAAGTTCCTTCCCAAATACTTACAGAATATATGTGATGACACCCAACGACCACATGTCACATGATTTGTCATACTTCTCAGGACCGAGGACTTCTGGGGCTGGGGAAGATTAAAACCACAAGTAAACAGAGTACCAGGTATTTCTCTTCATCTCCATCACCTTGTAAGTAGCAGCACACTTCAACAACAGGTATCAGAGGCAGTAAAAAAATGCAACTCACTGCAGGAACTGGGTAGCACTTTCAATTGACAAGTTCCTAAAGGCACCTAAAGTAGCTTTAAAAAGGAGGAATAGAG
The DNA here is from genome assembly GCA_013397075.1 of Rhabdornis inornatus. Taxonomy (NCBI): domain Eukaryota; kingdom Metazoa; phylum Chordata; class Aves; order Passeriformes; family Rhabdornithidae; genus Rhabdornis; species Rhabdornis inornatus. Next base: position 1,020,898 of record VWZS01004220.1, read on the forward strand.
CTGGAAAGATGCCCTACTCCTCACCTTGGTGTCTCTGTGCTCAAGGGAGTACTAAGATTACCAAAAAGCAGAAGGAGCTGCAGCTAAATGTGTACGGGGAGACACTGCACTGAAAGAAGCAGGAGCATATGTTCCAGCAATCAGAATAGAAATGCCCTACTGGAGCTGTGATAAAATTTTGAATGATACCTGGGTGGTGTGTTTAGCTCCAGCAGCTACAGGGCACTGTATTTTCCTTTGGCCTCCAGAGCATTATATTTTTTCCACTAAGTAACAAAATTAGACAGAGATACATTTAGAGGGGATTTTCTTTTGTCCCCTGGGGCAGGTAAACTGGCAAGGAGCTTGATTTTGTAAGGAAAATTATTCTTTAAACATATGAGCGATCATGCTGGTTTATAAAAAGGTGTGGAGAAGGGAAATGTCAGATTGTTTATATACAAATAAAGGCATAAAAACATACGTGTGTAAACTCCTTAACGTTTTATCACTAAACCCAGCTTACAAAAATACAGAAGAAGGCATCAGAAAAAGAGAATTGCTAATGTGATTATCTGCTCCCAGGGAATAAGTCTCTTTCAATACAGAAAACTATACAAACTTTAATCAGAGAAGTAATTTTTTGAACAAATTAAGTCCTTTTTCCAGTAAAGAAATTCCAAGCATGGACTGCCCCAGTCAAACCATATGATGAATGACTATTAACTCAAGACTAAAATGAGTGCATAAAGGACAGTCTGCTGTGGCATTCATTACACAGTGCTTCAGCTTTGGACAAAATGAAGGAAAAATTCTGCTGCGATTAAGTCATGTTGGTTTTTTATTACTAATTCTTCAATTTGCCAGGTTAAAGAAGTTTTACAGCTGAGGCAATACTCTTCTCTCTTATTGCATTAATTTAAACTATGCAAAGTTTTGCACAGAAACACACAAATATCATGGAGCTCAATTCAAATTATGGCTTTTATTGCATCATTCAGAGGAAACATCAGGATTAGTTCAAGTGTAATCAGGAGGAATTCCCTCTCTCTCCTTGTATATCCTCATTTGTATCTCCTGTGAAGGCTGTTTCCTCTGTTTCAAGGCAGAAAGCAGGAGCACAGAACTGTACTGGTTCCAGACTAGGTTTGGACTGGATCCCAGTTTAAATCCCGGAGGCTAACACTTCACGTTACATTCACAATAGAAGATTTCCCACCCACTGTAAGGGAAGAAATGTGCTTTGGATAACTCACCTACATAATAAGGAGTGTAACAGGGGGTCTGCAGTGCATTTACAGTGGTTTCTTTGGCAAAGCCGAAGTCTGTGAGTTTGAGCACGGTATCTTTGTCTTTAGATGTGTAAAGCAGGTTCTCAGGCTGGAAGGCCAGAAGAGGACAAACAGGACAATGAAGAGATGTCTCTAATGAGCTGACCAGTCAAACTCACCACCAACATTTAGGTCTTCTTACTTCTATCACAGCCCCACCAAACACACAGTAAGTTTCGTCCCAACATGGCAGTGCTTCTCCTCAGACTAAGCATCAACATCCTTCTTAGCAAGGTATTTGGGAGAGCAAACTAAAAGACCTTGTCCAACAGGCATTCAGTCTGGCTTCTTGAACCTCTCCCAGTTCCCTGAATTCCCTGGGACTGATCTGTGTGATGACTGATCTGATCCCAAAGGGGCAGGACAAGGGAAATCCTCAGCCAAAGCCCCCATGAGCAACTGACACAGCTCCATCAAAATTAACTGACACAGACACAATCCCTTTGCTGCTCCCCCCTCCTCTGTCTCCTGAAACCTGAGTTAATTCCACTCTTGCTCCACACTCCATACAGGCAGAAGTGGCAGAGAGGGAAATACAAGCTCTTGTGCCCAAGAACAGGGATAACAGGGTATTTCCATTATCTGCAATTAGTTCAACTTGTTTCCCAGTTTACCCCTGGTGAAACCATGATGTGTGAGCTCTCCCTCCAGCTAAACACACAAACATCTGTAGAAAATCCACCAGCTCAGAGCTGTGGAATTGATCTGATGCCTCAGTCTGTCATGACATGCCCTCTCTCCAGCATATTCCATCCCTTGCTGTGTCCCTGCACTGGAAATGCTGGGGTGCAGTGAGCTTGGCTTTGCTTGTGCTGTGCACATCAGAGCATGAACACAAAATACAGCCCTACAAACTCTGCCAAACCCCCACAACGAGACTGGGGTTCAAACCTTACCTCATTAAACACTGGCAATACCTGAGATCTCCCTGTTTTCCCAAATATTCACACACTTATTGAAGTGGGTTAGATGCACGAAATTGATATTATTCCTCCCAGAAGTTTCTCCTTTTTCTGAAGGGGGTTTTGCTGTTTGGGGTATCTGTGGGATTCTTTTTGGTTTGGGGTTTTTTTTAATGCAAGTATGATGCTGAAAGCAACCAGTAACTGGCCAAGACTGTACACAGAGGTATCTATAAGTTATAGGTTCACTTGAAGCAGTGCTATTTTCTTGCTAATTAATGGATTGCAAGTGGGCAGTACCTCTTTAACTAAGCATCTGACTATCATGAGATTTTTCTGCATTCCATACACAACTGGAAGGCATTAGCACACATGAATATTCCAACCTTGGGCTAGTTGCAAGCTAGTGAGCAAATCCTTTCTCATATTGGCAGAGGAACAGGGACACTTTGACCACATGACTGCACTCCCAGTTCTGTTAAAATCACTGCTGCCCAGGTTTTCCCTGCCATAAGTTCTATTCCCCAGCCCACACACCTCAGGGCCTCACCTTGACATCTCTGTGTGCAATGTTCATGGAGTGCAGGTACTGGATGGCTGTCCCAATGTCTCTCATTATTTCAGAGGCCTCTATAAATACAATTTTAGAGAAAGGTCACATTAACATTCCCACTATATCTCAGGGACATGCTTGGGAATGTTTATGGCTTACAAACAGCTTGCTGGAACAAGGGGCAAGTGTCAAGACTAGAGAAACCCTAAAATTAGCCCTACCAGCTGTGTTTTGGGTTTGCAGGCACCAAACCCCCGACTGCCCGGCTGCTCAGTCTCCTCCTGAGCAGGCACTGCAGCCCAACAGCTCAGACTCCTCAAGAGCCTGGAAATTCTGCCTTCATTTGCTCACCAAAATAGCAGCAAGAGCAGAGCAGGTACACAAGCAGCAACTGTTAAGAAAGGAGCCCCAACCAGAATTTATCTCTAATTGTGCAGGACATGTCCTTGGTTGTTCAAGACAAAAATTTAACTTTCAGCTTCTAGTTCAGGGGTAGGTGGATGATCTATCAGATTTTCTAAAAATAGAGCAACATAAAAATACAGTAATTTTAGGATAGGTCACATCTTAATTCCTCACTGTCTTTCGAAGTTTTTCATCAGGAGGAAAATAATCAACAGTTCTATTCAGCAAAGCCCAAATCGCCACCTTTGAAATAATAAGTTTCAAAAAAATTTAACATAGCTCCAGTGGGAAATTCTAGAGGTGGAGCTGCCTTGCAACAGCAGTGCTGTGGGAATCTGGAAAGGTTCAGTTACACAGGGAGAGGTTTCAGAGCAGGGAGGAATGACATTCCCATGTGAGCACTATATCACATCTCCATTGACAGGGAAACAATAGAAACTTCAACCTTACCCTCTAGGGTTCTGCAACCTGCAATCCTTTTTCACATGACTTGAGATTGAAACTATACAATCTCAGACAAGGACAATCAGAATGCAGAAACACTCCTATTCTTTGGGGAAAACCTTGCACAGCCTCCTCCTTCCTGGTCCTAATGGGAAGCTGTGGCTATATAAACAGGCAGTGAACCTGGGGAATCCAGTGGCACAGGGCTCATTTACCTCAGGAAACAGTGAAGGTGGTTCGTTTTTAACCAGGTGATTTATGAGTATGCATTTATAATGCATACAATGCCATATAATGTAGAAAAATAATGTTTTTAGTAGAGTGCAGTGGCTAATGTTCATGGAACCAGTTTTCTCCCAGGAATTCATACTTTAGAGAAGAAATAAACTTTCTAAAAATGCTCATTTTTCCCTGCACAAGTCTCTTATAGGACTAAAAAAGATTCATCCCAGGCTAGGAAACACAGGAGAAGAAAACAGACTGGCCTCTACACCAGACCTGCAAAATAAGTCACAGTAATTTACAAGATTGGGTGTGTATTTTTCTGCTTCTAATCATTTTTTCAGGCCAGTAGTTCAAACACTATCACCTTACAAACATTAATGGTTTTACTCTGAGCAGAAACAAGCTCTTGTCTGCTGTGAGGGGGCAAGGCTAACCATGGTCAAGCAGACTTGTGGTTCTCTGTCAATGATAAGTAGCAAAGACAATAAAAATGGCAAGACTACACTGGTGCAAGCTCTTACCCTGCCTATGGCAGGGCTTTACACTTGCTCAGTCCCTCCTACAGACAGGCAGGTTTGTTTGCAGTGTGGTTAATAACACTTCCTTTCAAGTAGTGCTTTAAAACCCTGGAACAGGAGATGTTTCATCAGATGTGATTTGCTCATTAGACTCATGACCCAACAGTGTGCAGTGATGCTGCTTGAGGGACAGCCAGAGAGAGATCACAGCAGGAGCTGCACTAATCATGGCAGAGGTGGTCTGGCACAAGACCAGGGATCAGAGGAACAGACGCTCTCATGGTACAGAAATGAAAAAGCTGAGCAGATTTGTAGAAAGATTTTTCTCTAAACCTTCCACATTTTGCCTGAACTTGGCCAGTTCTCATAATTCCTGGTTTTCAGGAACTTTTCAAAATTACTCTTAACACACAGTGGGATAAATAACAATAATAACAACAAACACTACTATAAATAAAATCAAAGAAAAATTCCTAAAAGGAAACAAGGAATAGAGAAATAGAGAAGAAAGAAAAATCTTTCACAAACTTTAAAATCAAACTTGTGATATTTTACCTCTCTCAGTGAAAGCTTGGTCTCCTCTCTCCTGGATTCTGCTAAACAGCTCTCCTCCCTCCATGCTGAAACAAAGAACACAAAACCCCCCACCTTATATTAGGAGAAAGGACAAAATTAACACCTGACTGTGCATCCATATAATCTCATGGAACCACAGCAGGAACAGACAAAGATTACAGGCTGCCTCCTATGCCAGTGCTTCCTAAACATCACACTCGCATCAATGCAGAAAGCCATTCTGGTATGGCATAAATAGAAAACAAAATAAGACCAGGGAGTTTTGATGCTTTCAGTTCAATGTACCCTGTCACAGGGAGCATGACACACAAAGATGGGAAGTCAGATATGCCAGCACTGGGAGGCTGACAATAATCTTGTTTCATGTAAAGGGTAGAGAGGAAGAAAAAGAAAGAAGCAAAGACACCTAAAAGAATTATTAATTTGCCCTCAGTAAAAAGGACAATAACTATGGTAATGGAGACTAGGGAGAGAATAGAGAAAGTTAGAGTCAAAATAGTTACAAGATAGATCACATTGGATCATCGGATTTACATCTGAAGTTGGGAGCTGATCACAACCAAAGCAGAATGTATTGGTAGAGACATCTTTCAAAGGCGTATTAATCAGTCAGTGCTTTAATGAGGACAATTGCTAGAGAGCACAATGAAAATCTATTTTCTGGTAAAGGTTCCTCACACTTGCAGCACACAGGATGGCTGGAGCAGCTGCACATTTCCTTACCAGTTTCATAAAGGGAACAAGAGATTTCCTGCGCAAACCAAAACTGTGCTGCTGAGAAATCCCTCAGCTGCCACCTAAGCCAACACATTCTCCTACTCCCTCCATCCCTCCAAAGGCAGTGCCTGGTGAGGGGCTGCTGCTGGTCCATACCATTCCATGACAATGAGCAGGCATCTCTTTCCATGATGGATATTCTCATACACATCCAGCACATGGACAATGTAAGGACAGCCCGAGGCTCGCCAGTGATACTCGACCTCCTGACGGGCTTTGGGGTTGTCGTACAGGAGCTGTGGAGAAAGAGCAGAGAGCAAAGTCAGTGAGGCACCATCATCCTGCTATCAACTGGCACCAACATGCACTGGGGCTCAAAGATGAGCTCCAGATGAGAAAACCTTCTCCAGCCAAAGGATGAGAATCCATCACAACATTTTCACCTTCTCTGAGCTGTCCTGAGGAATACACAAGCAACTGGTCCCTTGGAACTGGAAGGGCCTTGAGTGACAGTAAGGAGGGATTTTGAATCTGAGATGGAGACAGGTCTATTTTACCCACTTCTGGATGGGAAACAGCAAAATTTTCTTACGTGTTTATGTGCAAATTCTGTTTTCTTTATTGACTTCAGTACAGACAATTTACATCACTGGGAAAAAAATCTTACACCTCTTTGCTGCTTCAGTATCCCTTTCAGCAGAGCAGACACAGTAACATGGCAGGAAGGGTCTGCAGCCCTTCATACAATGCTGGGGAAGTGCTCAGAAACGACTGGAAAGTGGGCAAATTCTCCTCTTCCAGGCTGGGAACAGGAAATGGGTGACAGCTACTCCTCTGCTGAGTGCACATTTTTGTTTTTCTGTGAAGCATGGGAAGGCTGCAGGAGGGGACAAGTGGGAGCAGGAAGAGAGCTGGCTCTGTAGATGAATGTGCAGGAGCCCCACACCATGCCCACCCCGGCTCAGCCAGGCTCCAAAGCTCCTGCACAGCACCAGATTTTCAGCAGAGCAAGAGGCTGGAGGAGCTTTCTGGCCAAGTTCATTGCCCTCCCAGCCAACCTCCCTCTGCAGGGCTGTCATTGTGCACCCAGAGCACACCCTCCTGAGATCACTGTCTGCCTCTTCCTTCCTGCTCCAGCCTGGCTGTGGCCTCATTTCCAACACAAATAACTTCCTAAAGAAAGAGATGGCTCCAATTTGGACAAAGAGCCCACTAGTGAGTCCAAGTGCGCTTGCTTTGCTTCTTTCAGCCATCAGCCCATTCAGCAGCCTTTCCTTCACAGCCACTGTGTCCTAGCTCAGTAGGACTGTCCATCAGGATTTTCCCCTCTGCCCTTCTGAGTTTGGGCTGTTGCCCAAAGGTCTCTTCAAATGTTCATTAAATGACGTACGCCACAATAAAGCCCAAACACTCTCAGGACTAACCAGGCCTTACAGTGTTTATTGCTTGGATATTACTGGATTAATGCCACTTCTGAGCAGGACACTTCCAAAAGCTTCTCCTCTATCCTGTGCTACTGATCAGACATTCCCATTCTCTATACTAATGTAACTGCTCTATCATCTGTGTCTATTGTGCTTGCACAGTGCATAGAGATGCTGTTTTTCAGGTTTGTACCAAGTCTTTATGAAAATTGTTTCAGAGAATTGAATTCTCACTCTCTGAAGAGCATTTACAAGGCATTTTGATGCACACAAGGATGCTGCAGTTTCTTTTCTCCACCCTTCAAGTAAGTTTTGTACACTTCTTCATGCCAAGATTGAATGTACTCATGTCAAGATGACACCTGGAGGAGCAGAGAAAGGGAAATTCAAAAATAAAGAGCAGATACACATACCAAGTAACATCTGATATACCAACCAACTGTTAACCTTTGGATTTCTCCTTCTGAACTTCAAAAATAAATTAAATCTTCTCTTTATGTCTAAAACTGGAAGGCAGAACTGTACTTTTTAAGACATTTTAGAGACACAGACACTTGTAAAATGAAAGCCATGGAGGGTTGAAAGCAGCAATTTCTGCAAAATTTAGGTGATTATTTAAAAACATAGTCTAAAATTTTAGACTTACGATTAAATAGCACAAACTTGCAAAGAACCTAAATGGGTATTTTGCCATCTTCCTGAGCCCAAAGAGTGACTGTAAATCTATTGCTGCAATAACTTTGATAAGACTTCAACCAGGTTCCCTGATATTGTACAAAAGTGCAGAGGCAGTTGTGAACAAAGGCAGAATTTCAGATCAGTTTTCCAGTGCTGCTGGTTTGAGAAGAGCAACTTTGGGCATAGGAGCCCCCAGTCACTGCCCTATAGGGGTTCAGATGAGTCACAGCATGTCACAATAGGCCGTGGGCCAGGATCATGAACCAGCCCAATTTCAAAAGCACACAAACCCCAAGAGAAATGCTCCATCTCCCAGTTTGTCTTGAGACCAGCACAAAGCACAGCAGCCTTTGCACAACTCCATGAGTGTGTGGTCAGACAACACAGTTTACACCAGGGGCTGCTCAGTACAAAACTGGAGCACAGCATCACCAAACCACTGCCTAAAAGCAGCAGATGAAACAGGGAGGTCACAAAAACAGGGGTGATGGATGGAAGGTAAGAAAGTACAGGATGTGATTCCTACAACTGTCCTCAATATCTGAAAAAGCTGAGAGAAAAAAGAGCAGCACAGTGGGAGTGCTCAGCCTGTTCCCGAGGAACAACAGGGCAATGCCAGCAGACACTCCAGGATGTGCTGCCAGTTCAGGGCCTTGGCTGTGCAGGGAGGCCTAAACTCTTATTCTGGGGCATTGACCTAACTTGGGCTGGGGAGCACCTGCCAAACAAATTCTAAACTGCAGTTTGGAAGGCTGCCTCTGTGGAATTTCTTCCTATGCAGAATTTCTTGATAGGGGAAAAAAAAAAAAAAGTGACACTGTATCTTCTAATAGCTTTTCCATTGATTCAGTGTGGTGTACACAAGGAAGGAACCCTCATACCTTAATGGTCTGATCTATACAGGAAATAACCTCAGGGCTCTAGGGAGTGGCAAGTGATCTTCTGGACTCTGAAACTGTAACAATTGAGAAGGAAGATATCCATGGGCACGGGTAGGGAACAGGCTGAGGACAGGAAACAACCACTTTTCAGTGACTTTCTCTTTAATATGCACTGCCAGATTACACAGATTCCTGTCAGACCTGCTATCTGCTCCCTACACAGGAGATTAAGACCTCCACTATGCTTTTTTATTAATTTTAAATTTCAGCAGTTCTTCCTAGTTCCAAACAGGTGCTGTGCTTGGATTAGAGGTGTTACAGGCTCAATTCTCATCTACTCCATGTGCTACAATAAAGCAGCATCTGACACTGCAATCATGTCTTTTGTATAGGCACCAATTCCAGAATCTGAACTCCCCTTCACAAGACAATCAGTTTTATAATCTCTATGCTATCTTCCTCACAGGAAGGCTTCCCATTATTAAAACAGAAATGGAACCTGCAGAAATTTTCAGTCCTAAGGGTCCTCAGCATGTAATACTGACATATAGGCACTTGTATCTAGCTTATTTATGTTTCTAGCTGGGAAATAAAAGGTCTAAGGGCTTTTTGCTTGCTTTCCTCTTTGTGTGTGGCTGTTACAAAAATGCTGAATCCTACAAATAAGTCTTGGGAACTGAATTCACACCGATGCACAGAACCTGACACCATTTGCAGCAGAGCAGTTCTTCCAGTCACTCTTTATTCAAGAGGGGTAGATGGCAAAAAAAGGCTTGGATAATGTTTCTTTCATCCCCTCCCTCCCCTATGCTACTAAAACAAAAGGGGGAAAAAAAGAAAAAAGGAAAGGAAAAAGAGCTATCAGTATGGCTTTGGACATTTTGTCTTTTATTACATCCTGATTATTTCCAATATATCTTTCAATTCAATGTTAACAATCTTTATCTGTTTCCAGGTCTCTTCAGAAGGGATAAAGCCATCCTTTGTGTTAGAACACTCAAGGAATGGAAATGATCAAGGTTTCCTTCCTCACACATAGCAGTGCCAGTCAGAGCTGCAGCACGAGCCACGTGTGTGCCTGCAATGGCAGCCCAGCGAGTGGGGATCCACTCCTGCCAATCTCCAAGAAAGCACCGACTTTGTTCTTTAAAATGAAAACAATACAACAACACGTTTCTCCTTGAATTATTTAGTACTGAAGCATCAGTCTACAGCTAAGGGCTAAAACCAGGGCAGGCACAGGTAGAGGGTCATCTGTAAACCTTTCACTTTTCTGCTGTTATTTCAAATCCAGCTTAGGCTGTTAGAAATTAAACCTGCTTGGAGGCTTCATTGAAACAAACTGTCCAATTCCTGCAGAGCTGTCCAAGCTGCCACCACAGCTGGCATTCCCTGGCCTCTCCGTGGGGGCTCAGACAGCCAGCCAGTCCCAAAGGTGGGCTTCTCCAAGCTAATAATAGCTATAGTTGAGTAGCACAATTTTCCATCACTCCTGCCAATGGTATCGAATCCTTTCCCTCTCTCTGCTGAGTGTCAGCGTTTTAGTGCCTGCGCTGAAGGACCCTTCTCTGTCCACCACTTCAGTCTTCCAGTCCCTACTCAGCTAATCCTGGAAGCAGCAAAAGCTGCAGCAGATCTTTGGGACCTTGCCAGCACAAGTGAAAGTGTAAAGGGCTCAGGGAGGATTCTCTGCACGTGGAGACAGAGCCACGCTGAAAGCAGCTCCCCACTGACACACACGACTTCAAATTCCTTACACGTTTTAAAGGGAAAACAGGAAAAAAGACTAGAATGGACAAAGATAAAAAGAACAGGTTAATGTCTCATAGGATGGATTTGAACACATACAAAGGATAAGTGCAGAGGTATCACTGGCCAGGGAAATGGGTGTGGTAAGACCCCAACCACTCACATGTTATATCTGGGAGATTCAAACCCACTATACAAGAAGGGTCTGGGAACAATAAAAGCTTTTCTCATATGGATCTCAGAGTACTGTCATCTCTGTCTTCAAGCATGACCAACTAACGTAGTAGGTTAACAGAGATTTTAATTTTTTTTCTAAGAGTTTGAGCACCAGACATACAGCAAGTCTGCTGAAGAACTCTGCTCACTCCTGCTTCTCCTGCATCCCTAGTCACTATGACTCTACAACCTGAGGTAAATAAATGAGACATAGCACTATTAATGCTCTAATTACACATGCAACTAGCCATTCACTCCGCAAAGGTCAGCTGTCTTTGCTCATAAATGTTAGTGGAGATACAGGGAATGCAACTCAAATGGCAAAGCTGGGGCCCAGGATACATTTCAAAGGTATCCCCTTGCACACGTGAGGCTGACATAAAAGGAAGCACAAAAATGAGCCAAAATGCCCACAGAGAAAAGTGACTTTCCTGATTCCCTGATAATCTTACATGAACGTACTGAACTGCAGTGCCAAACATATGCAACTGTACATTCAGTACCATGGGGTATATAGAGATTTAAACAAAAAGCATGCTATGTATTTTGCTAGAACCATAATATTACTTTGTATTTTAATACAGTGATTGTTCTGTGTAGATGGCAAAATATTCCTACTGGCACTGTAAGATTTCAGCTATTCTCAGTTGTGACAGGCTACAAAGCAGCTGCATGTGGCTTCTGTTGTATTCAAAACACTGCAAATGGATTTTAGAAGAAAAATAAATCACCAACAGCTACTAACATGCTGCTACCAGACAGGAACATCCTCAAACACTTGTTTATACAAGAAGGCCTAGAAATCAGCTCCTCTATCTTCCTCTGATGACAATTTCTACCACAAAATGCTGTTTAGCCAGCACTGACAACTGCATTCAACACCTGCAGTCAATATTCAGCAGCTGGGGAGACCTGCTGTAAAGCCCTTTCCAAAACCCAGACACAATAATCTGTGATTAAAATACAATAATCTCTAGCTCTGCCACTATTTTCACTCTTCCTAAATTTCCAAATTAAGGAAAAGGGAATCTAAAATCCCAGTTGAAAATTAAGACATTTCTTACCTTACAATTTCACTCAAGTGTCTGATATGAGGTTTGCCTTTGAAAAGGAAAAGAAAAAAAAAACCCAAAAAACCCTCCCCTCAACACAAACTTCACTCCTGCCAGCCACAAGTTCATAAATTCTGATAAAAAGGAGTCAGCTGACTTGGCTTCAGTAATTTATATTGGCTCCTTGGCTGAACAAAATGAATGGGCCTTGCTTGTGAAACTTGAAACCTTGCTGTACAAGAAAATTCCAGCAGTACAAAATACTGTGGCACTTCCTCATATCTTCAGCCAATCAAACTTTCCCTCTACTATGACTTTAGCTATTCACAGAACACTAAATTCAAGACTACAGTCTTGATCTTCCAGATGTCTAAGATATTTATGCCTTGAATCAAAGCAAATAAAGGATCACTTAAAACTCTGAGATGTAGCCTATAGCAGTTTTGACACCTGCCATAATGAAATCTCCCACAACGAGGACACATCCTGCCTGTCCAGGACTCAGAGTTGTCCTGGGGCCAGCCTGAGACTGAGACACAGATTTCCACAAGAACTATGGCCATCACAAAAAACTCCTTATATTTTCTGAAGTTGTACTTCCTTACCTTTGATGTTCTTCTGTGCAATGACTGTGATGCAGCAACACCTCCAGAATACACCAGCACTTTTCATGGCCATGGAACGGGCTGGGACATGTCTGCCAGGATGTGACCTCTCACATGCTTCCCAGTACTGACAGTCACAGGTCTCAAGCTCCATTTTAACCATCCCTAATCCCCCTCCTCTCAATAATAAGTTATCCCACACCATTTCTGTTATATTTTGCTATATTTTTGTCTTACACCTCTGTTTTACTTTAAAAAAACCCCAAAACTCCTCTACAGCATACCTAACTAGTAGTAACATTCTACACAAGTTTTCCACACAAAGAAGGGGAAAGAGCAAATATAGATGTTATTCCAAGTGCTTTATTTCAGTTCTAACTGCCATGAAAATCACCTGTTCTGCTGTGTGGGACAGCAGGGCAGTGATACCAACATTAGTAAGCCATGGCACAGCTTTGCTGGAGCAGGATGTGGCAGAAGGTACTGGGAAGATCTAAGTCTGATATTCTCTTTCCTAGCCTTCACACTAATCAGCAGTATGAAAATTAACACAGATGCGATAATACTAAACAAGGTAGAAGCAGAATTAGGAACATGATTAATCTCCTTAACCACAGATAACAGTAGCTCTGAGAGAAACCTGAGCTATCCCCCAGCCTTTCTCTGGATTTTTGCACGTGTGACTACAGTCATGAAGATTAAATCACTCAAGAACTCCCAGGAAGGCTTTGACAGAGGCTCTTTGGGTTGCCTGCTGGATTGCTGCTGTGGCCATTTGCCATGTGTCTGCCTTTTCACCCTTCTCTGCACACCAGCCCCATTTTGGGACAGTTGACACCTTAATGAGCTTCTCCCCATAGCTGCAGCTCTGCTCTGCTCCAAGGCCCCACCATTCGGCAGAAAAATTCAAAATGGAGATACTGTCCTGCCATACCACTGCCCACACACCTAAACTCCCTTTCAGCTGACTTCCCACCCCCTTCCATATGAATTTCAGGTTGCCATCCATGCAGGCAAAGCTTGGCAATGTGCCACCCCAGAGCCTCTGCTCTTTCTCAGACAGAGCTGTTCTTCCTTGACATCTCCTTCCTCTACACCCACGTTTGTGCATTCTGTCTCATGACCAAGCAGTGTCTCTGTCCTGCTGCATCGTCCCAAGCGGTCCTAAATCATCCAAAGAACCCAGAAATAAACAAAAAACTTTCAAATCTTCCTTCTCCCATTCCATTGGGCTCATCTACTTTGTCTGAGCATTACCTTTAGGGGAGACTTGCTAAATCCCTGACATCAGTGGCACTGACACAGCCCCACCTCCCGTCTCTCACAGCAGAGACACTGAGATTTGACCCCGTTCTTGGGGACCTCACTGGAATGACTCCGGCCAGAGCAACATCACACTCAATCCTAAAAGCTGTCACCCGTGGCAACTTAACTTGCCTGCAAAAATAAAACAAAGCCCTAAAGCCTTCAGCAAAGACATCTGTGCGATTTCTTTAGTGCTTCAAATCACTGCTGTATGTTTTCACACTCGTGTCTGTGCAAGCTCTGCCGTCAGCAGTTTCAAGCAAAGATCTGTATCTGTTTCTAACACACAACCCAGTACATAGCTCTGTGGATGGAAGCTTAATGGTCCTCCAGGCATAAAGATCCCTGGAACTGCTTATTGTGTACAGCCACTACATGACAGAGAATAGTGTGACTGTGAACAGAAACAAAACTCTGCGGCATTCAGCAGAGCTAGAAATGCAAAGGAAGCCATTAAGACAAAAAGTAGATTGTTCTCCTAAGACTTCTTGTGCTTATTTTGTCTGGATGTATGTTCTAAAGCTCAGTAAACCACTATACATGAAAGGCAAGGAAAGAAAAGGGAGAGGGAATTCAACAGATGGAATCAACACAGGCAAGTGACACTGCAGTAAAACTGTTATTTATGTCACAATTCTCATTGATGGCTTTTGCTGGGTGCTCTGCCTCAGCCACCCCTGGTTACAGCTCTGCTTTGCCACAGTAGCAGCAGAATCCAGCACGACTTTCCTTTCAAGCCCCACAGCACACTCTTGGAGCAGCTAATGCCTTACAGAACTCATTACTTGATTAAGTGCTCTTTAATATCCACAATGCTGGAAGACAATTCTTAGAACACAGCTGGGATCTGCCAGTTCATACACAGCCACACACTCCTTCACACTTCCTTTCAGAAACCTTAAACACCCTGCCAGCCACCTCGAATCAAGATCCCTCACCAGGCAAATGCTCCATCCTCCTAATCCACAGCCTCCTGACCACAGCTCCTCTTCTCCATCCAAACCTGGCATCTGCCCAGGCCATCCAGGCTCCCACCCTGCCTGGCTGAGCACCCAAGCCCTGGAGACTCTCCTGCAACACCTGACAATTGTTCCCGGCAAGTCACAGCTACTCCAGGCAAGCAGACTTTTATGTCCCCAGTGATCCCAAGGGAAGGGAACATCTTTCCATTGTGCTGCACACTTTATCTCAGTTTTTAGCCACCTTGCCTAATCTAAAGATTTTCCCTATACCAGGACACGCTGTGGAGTGAGAGGTGAGAGCAGAGGGCTCCTTCCCCAACATCCATGTTCCATTTCTTTGACAGAGGTTAGAGAGGAATGGTTCACGCTCCCTGCAAACAGCTGACAGGACGCAGATACCACAAAGGTAGAACAGAGCAGCTTAAATGGAAGGGTGTATTTTTGCCAAAATCAAGAGCATTTCCTTCACATTCCTGAATAATTTCCTCTGTCCCCCTGCCTTGTGTTGGCTGCCTCATGATTGTACACGAAAAAGGAAGAGGAGGAAGATCTCAGGAATATCTGGAAGTCTGATGTTTTGATGTCCTGTTTAAAGCAGCACCATACAGAGAGGACTGCACAGGGGTCAGAAAAATGAGATGTAGCAAAACCACTGATGAAAAACAAGAATCATTCCTGGAATTAAATCCTTTTCATCTTTCCAAGCTGAAGCACATCCGTTTCCATTTCTTAAGGCACTGTCCTTCCCCTCCTCTCCCTGCAGCAGTAGCTGCCTGTGGTACACTGCAATGTTGGCTCACTTCCACAAGTCAGCGTGGCTGAGAGAGAGCCTGGATTGAAGCAGGGGGAGGAGGGAGTGACAAAGCTGGGGCAACAGAAGAGGGACTCAGAAGCCACCTGCTTGCTTCCAACTAACATCAGTGCCCTGGAAACAGCTGCCCCAAGGAAGTGTTCCTGACTCCTGAGGTGATGCTTCCACAGAAGCAGTGTGTGTTCATCCAGTGTCATTCTCCTGGAGGTGACCCACCAGAGAAACAGGAAAACATCCCTGCACTAAAGCCATGCTAACAGAAACAGACTGTCCAAGCATGCAGCTGCTGCTCCCTCCAGGGGAAAAGGCACTCAAGCCATGATGCTCCTCCCTCTGGCTGGGAAGACACATTCCCAGGTGGAGACTGCAAGGGTAAGG
Organism: Rhabdornis inornatus; assembly: GCA_013397075.1. Taxonomy (NCBI): domain Eukaryota; kingdom Metazoa; phylum Chordata; class Aves; order Passeriformes; family Rhabdornithidae; genus Rhabdornis; species Rhabdornis inornatus. The sequence goes on from VWZS01004220.1 coordinate 1,036,609, forward strand.
GGAATTTCCAGATTTTGAACATCATGCCACACCCCAGATCTGGATGACACCTTCTTAATATGCAGGATTTTGTCCAAGACCTGTCAGGTAGTGGTAATTTCAACTTCCATGGGCTAATCCTTCTCCCACCACCAAAAATGCTTTATGTTTATTTCTATATGGCCATATAACACTTTCCCACTTTTTCAGGGCTGCTTTGAAAACCTTTAGAAACTGTCTCTTGATCCATCTTCACCATTTCATAACCAAGGGAGGGGTTGTTTGTAAATTTAGACACACCTTTGACCCTCCTGCCCCCCATTAGTCTCTAATGGAAGTTACAAAGGCTGCTCACAAACAGCAGGAAACCAGCTCCAAAGAGCATCCCAGTGTCCCTGCCACCACAGGCTTCTCCACTCCCAGTGCTCTGTTTTGGGTGAGGGAAGAGAATCCCTGAAGGTCTAGTGAAAGAACATCAAGACAGTGATACATGGTTCTCATCACACAACTATGCAGGGTGAGCTCAACCAGGTCATCAAATGTGATCCCTTTCAAAACACTTCTTAATGCTAAATGATGGTATCAACTATTGCAGGATCTGGAGACATTTTTCAAACCTGAATGCATTAAAACTCAAAACTCCTGAAGTCTCAGCTTCTTCTACGAAGTGACTATTCTAAACTAAGAGACTGTGATATTTTGAACATGGGGGGGTGCTCTGCTAGAATTCGTAATTATCTATCACTGTCTGTAGTTCCAACTGCAAGATTAGAACTATTTTAGTCAAAACTAGAAGTTTCCACATGAAAATATACAGCAGATTGGTAGAAAAGCATTCATAGGTCCTGGAGAGAACCACCACGGAAAACCACCAGGAGACCCTGGATTTCCAGATCAGATAATGCACAGCCAAATTCCCATGGAGTCTGGCTGCAGAAATCCATTCCAGATCCTTGCTCTGCCTGAAATAGATGAGGGTCTTCCACTTCACTACCTGAGTCCTTCCAGCTCTTATAGAGAACTCTGCACGCCGACAGTGTGCAGTGTCTCCCAGTTTTCACATCTGAAACACAAGCTGGTACAATAGGGAAATAGCTCTGGATTCCTCAGAGCCCAGCTGAGGGGGAACCACTGTCTGTTTTGGGAAGGGTATTCTCACTTCCCCTGAGGAGTTTTAAAAGTTCCTGGGTGTTTCCTAGTGTGGGGGATACAAATTGCTGTACTTGATAAAGTTTTCATGCAACCACAATACCACTTCCTGCTCAGTTTTAAGGGAGGTATTTCCAAAACCAATTGTCACACAACAAAAGAAAAGGTGAGCCTTAGCAAGAAAACCTCCTCAGGGATACATGGATTCATTACAGGGTGAGAGGGGTTCAGAAGAGAGCCTGAAAAAGGAACACACCCCTATGGCAAGATTAATGAGAGTGGCAGGAACAGAGAGCTGCACCCAGGACTCTCAGGGGATGCCAGGCCAGAGCTGCATTTACTTGCTAGATTATATACTGCCATAGCAAGAAGTACTGGAAAAACACTCCTGCTATTTCCCAAAGGACTGGTACAGAAATATCTGTTTCACTCCTGCATCCCAGGGAACCTTCTGTGAAAAGACCACAAGAACTTGGGACTTGGAATGTGAAAGTGAAGCCTCTTCATAACTCTGTAACATGCTTACCCAGACAATTTCTAATAAAGGGTGATTCAGCCTCTGAATCAGAAAGAAAAATTATCTTGCCTGTTGAGAAAGATGGAATAAGGTTTGGCTGCAGGAACAGGACTGAAGTCTGGATGCTTAACTCAAATGACTAAGTGCGTATTTTTCACGACCCAAATTCTGGCTACTCCAGAATAGCACCAAACCCACAAACCAAAAAAAAAGTTATAAAAAAATAAGATTTTATATTCAAATTAAGCAATTATTTATAGGAGCTAAAAATGAAACCAAACCAATCCAAGAATATGAATCAAGTGAAGTGAGCCACAGAGCCTGCCATCCTCCTTTAGACATGTCTGGAAACTTGAAATTCCAACCAGTTCAAATTCAAGTTCCTGGAAACTCGAAATTCTAACATTTACCACAACCCCACCTCTTGCTCTGCCCAAAAGAGGTCTGGCTGCAACTTCAAAGCTGCACAGTGCCCACGTCTTTGGAAGCTTGTAAATAAAGTCTCCCCACCTTTGAGCTCTGCTCAACTCTGCAGGCCTTGGCCTTGAATCTCTAGCTGTTTTGCAATGTGTGCAATAACTTTGTTCTCCTGGATACAACCACACAGTTGTCTTACATACCTTGCAAAAGGTACAAAGCCGAACAGATATCTGGTAGAAGACAGAAAGATATTTAAATCCCAGTGCTCTCTGGCACTTGAAAGGTGAAATTTAAAGGTTGCATTCTGCAAAGATACCGTCAAATGTAAAGATTACAGATTTATAAATAGTCTGTAGTGTTGTACGTTTTTGCAATATTTCTCAGTTCAGATTTCATCTAGGCCACATACGATAACATTATCTACTTTGACTATGCAAACCTTCCAAAACAAATTTGTTCTTGCCTGTCCTAAAATTCAGGGAACAGAGTCTATAGTCACATTCCTCCTCCTATCTTTCCCATCTCCATGCTCTTTGCCTGTTAATACTATTGCCATAGATTTTCTTATTATCAATAATCTCCTGTTCAGTGGGGATTTATTATTTATTATTAATTGTATCTTTAGCTCAGACATCTTGTTTCCAAGTCTTTACTATTTGAGTAAAATTATTATAGAATTCACAGTGGTAGCTACCAATTCAACACATGGAAGAGAGCAGGCATCATATCCACAATCCCATGTCCTCCCTCCCTCTGTTCCAGCCCTGGAGCCTCCCACCTTTCCTGCAACACCCCAAAAAGGTTCCTTTTCATTGCTCAGAGCACACAGGGCTGCTGGTTCCAAAACTCCAGAAATGTTTAAATGTTTCAGATACATTGATACTCTCTTACACAGCTGAGCTGTTAATGCCAGGCCATTAAAAACTGGAAAGGAAAACCCAGCCTACACAGTTTATTTTCCCACCACGGCCATTTGCAGTGTGTCTTGTGACCACTGCACACACAGAAGCACCTGTAGAAGCAGCTTTGGCAACTCAAAACCCTGAAGTTCTGATCCAGTTTAGGTGAATGAGGGAACTTTTGTAAAGAAAAATGAAAAAGTAAAAACTGAATCATCTACTTTGCATGTTCCTGACTAAAAAATAAATCAATTAGCAGTAAAGCAGACAATGCCCAGGTTGCAGGTTTCACTGGAAAGGCTTCAGAGAAACAAAGGAAGAACAGTGAGACTTTATTGGAAGGGACTGACGGCAGCATCAACATTAATCCAAGCAGCACTGAACTCCGGAGCAGCATTCCTTGAAGGCTCTTGTGTGACACTCTCTCCATGTGGCATTGACTCCAAGTTTCCTGCAGTTCATGGCCCTGGAATTGCCTGGAAGATTTCATCATTTTCACCTTTTTCTGAGGGGATAATGTACTTACATACAGGCAACCCATGGACTGCTACGGCTTGGTCAAGAGCCTGAGCTCTTGCCATTAAGAGACAGGAGTCAGGAATCTCAGATCCTTTTCTGGGTCACAGACTTCTTTTGGGACAAAACCTGTCTCTGGATGTCACTTTCTCACATTTTACTGCAGTGGGGTGCTTTGGCATAAATTATTTGGCAATCTTCAACAGTGATGACAGAAACTGTAATAAATCCTAGTAAGATAAATTCTGTGCACACAGCAGAACTGAGCAATTCCATCAGTTCTGCTGTTTCTCTAAATTGTTTTCTCCGAACCATTTAATACCCTTTCAATAAATACATAATAAATAAAATGTTGCAGAAAAAAAAAGAGAATCATTTGTCCATCTTCTCCTTGGTAAGAACAGGCCTTTGTGATAATTACCAAAAGCAAAATACAGATTTTATATTATGGATTAAAGATTAAAATGGCCTTTCTAACATTAGCGAACTTCAGGATTAAGGTGCCTGAATAACTGGAATATGGTTCCCTTTGTATGCATTAAACACAATGTTATTACACACTATTCCTCCCCCTTTCATCCTTACACCAGAGCACAACCTGAGCCCAGTGAGGATGCAGGCTGGGATGCAGAGTGACAGGAGCTGCCATCTGTAGCCTCTCCCATCTCCTCTGCATTCTACACAGATAGGAAAGTGCAGTATAAAAAAGAAGTGTCATGTGGTTTAACCACAGCTGGATGCTACTGTCAGAAATCTGGATTCTCCTCTTGCTCTCCCTGATGTCACATGCAATGCTCAGGACACCAGCTGAGCCACACAGGTACTCTCTAATTGCCTGCTCCTCATTTCCCAGGGCCTGGACTGCAGCTGGATTTGCCAAAGTCCTCCCAGCTGGGACACAGCTCGGGTCTAAAAAGCTCGACTGAGCTCATGTGCAATCTGTACCTGTGGGGGGAACCAATACCAAGTCACCCTCATATAAGATATTTCACACACAGCTCACAAAATTCAGTGGAATTTTACAAGTTTTACCTATTTGCCTGCTCCACACACACAAAGTAGAGACGATGCAAACTATTCTTAAAGCCTCGTTGTGAAAATAACAGTGATCCAGGCATTACAGTGAAAACTCCTCAAAGCACAACTAGGAGGAAATGAACAAAACAAACCCAAACCCTGTTTTCAGAGCAGGTCTAAACTAACCTGGAATAAAGAAATCCATACACTGAACAAGGACAATGAAACCAGCTATTGAAATCAATCATTTACCACTCTAATATTTTTGTCTGTGCACTGAAAAATCCTTAAGTGGGACAGAAAATACAGAGTGCAAGGCAGTCAGAAGTATAAACACAGCATGGATCCTGACATCTCCTTCATCTGAATGCTCAGTTTACCAACACAAAACTGCAATTTATATGAGGGGGCTTTGTGTATGTGAGAGCAGACTGATCATTATAGATTTGGAACTTGGCTGAACTTGGGATGATTTTAAGGGTGACAGGCCAAGACATGCCTGGAACAAAATTCAACCCTCAATAAACCTCAAATCCAAGTAACAGGCAAATCACTGGTCATTACATTTGTATTTTACATAATCAAAACAACTTTCTCCTCTAGTGTTAATACTGGAAAAGGCTGAAAAATTTCTGCCCAAACAACTCCTGCAAAACTATTTCAGTTCAGCACAGGAGAAACCACCCTTCAAGTCTGTCAGAATACAAAGATGTGTGAGGCCATGCAGACCAAGGCAATCCCACCAGAAAGCAAAGTCCTTGGTCCTACCCAATTCTGCCTCTTTGCAGAGGCACAGTGCAGTTCCCTGGAAAGAACACTCATAGCATTGACCTCACAATAGCAGCATTTTTCCTGACATCTATTTTTTTTCTTTTTACAAAAGATTTATCACATTAGTCACAGATCTGATGTCTTCACCAAGATAAACCACTTTCTCAACTTACAGATATTTTGCCTGAGCAAGGACAATGACTTTGGTGGTTATTTTTGTTTCTTTCCACAATGAACTCTGATACTGCCCTAGAGGCTAATTACATCAGGAAAGTGATCAGCATTCTGAGATGCCTTTTCCTGATGCTGTCTTCAAACCACATCTACTCAGCTTTCATCACTGCTCTCCCTTCAAACAGCCCTTATCCAGAATGATCTGCTCTGGAACAATTCAGATGGTTGATGTTTCCTTCACAGGCAGTATCTATCACTTGATGCTGAGATTTGCAGGCTGCAAAGGCAGTTCTATCCACACATTAAGTGGTTCCAGCACTATTGTAGTGAATCAGATCAACCCTGATGCACCAAATATAAATGAAGGTCCCCACAGAAAGTTCTTAGACTTCTTTAATGCCTCTGTGCTGCCATTAATTAATCCCCATAAGGGATAAACTCAAGTATCTGCATGCATTAGGCTCAATATTTTACTTCTGCATATTTCTCACATCTTCTGAGAAGTACATGTCTTCCACTTTGTTTTGATTTTGTAACATCATATTGATGACTTTACTGTTATTAATCTGTACCTCATACTTCTGCTTGAAAATCATTTACAAAAGCAGAGGAATCGATGACTTAATACAACCCTCAGCATCTTTTACTGCAACTTCTTCATTTGCTTTGCTCAAATACAGCCTAATTTTTCTGGTGTAGTAAAGAATCAAAGACTTGAATAAAAGACTTGCTACCTTTATTAATGCCTGATTGATCCAATAATCAAAACTAGGAATTATCTTCATTTCAGCATTATATTACACAAAATTGTGCCACTACACTGCCTTTAAAAAATATGCTATTTTCTACCATTCTGATTTTGTTTTATTTTAACTGAAATCATGAAATCAATAATTCTTAGAGTCATTTATCTGATTGCTCTCTTCTTTCAGTAAAGGTCATTACATCCATGTCTTCCAGCCCCAATATACTTAGACACACGATATACTTATAGTTAGTTGGTCTCATCTTCCTCAGTTTTACTGGGCTATACCAGATCATCTGTGTACCTTACTTTTTTTGTCTTACAAAGCCTATGGCTAAGTAATTTACTGCCTCTTTTTCTCCCATTTCATGCCATCAATAAAATAGGTGAAATTAGAAGATACTTATTTCACACTTCCTGACTTGTGGGGCAATGAATAATACATTATATTTTAAGAAGAAAATTTTAAATAAATGTAATCAAACTAAAGAAGTCTGAGACTGCACAGGGATCATCCAGTACAGGGAACAAAACAGAGAGTACAATGGAACTCACAAAGGGGCCTGATGGAGCAGAAACTGTGGGAGAGACACAGATGAATGCTCCCTGGGCAAGAAGTGACCAAGAAACATGTAAAACTTTGTGATAAGATAATGTTACCAGGTGACATGATGTCACGAAGAATGTGTAACCAACGGGAAATTGTTATCAAAACCAGAACCCTATGTAAGTGCCATGCAAGTAAAACCCTATATAAACACCTTGCATATTCAATAAAATTGAATAAACACCTTTTATACTCAATGAAATCAGCTTCTGATCCAAACTGGGATGTCCCCATCTCTCCATCACCGATCGATCTCTTCACTCTCATGACCAGTGAGAGGACTCGAAGGGATGACATGAAGTCAGGGGAGGTTTAGTTTGGAGATCAGAAGAATGTCCTTCCCCCAGGATGTGGCACTGAACAGGCTCCCCAGAGCTCCAGGAGAATTTGGACAAGGCTCTGAGGGACAGGGTGGGGTTGTTGGGGTGTCTATGCAGGGCCAGGAGCTGGACTGGACCATCAGTGATGGAGATGGGGACATCTGACTTTGGATCAGAAGCCAATTTTTCTACTCACATTTTTGGCAAATTTTAAGATGTAAATTATAATCCTGTGTGGATAGACAGGAAGATGTAAATGCTGAAGCTGGAGCACAGACCTCACGGGGACAGTGTTAAATGAAAGAACCTTGGGTTACTGGAGGGTCAGAGGCACAGTGGTGTGGAACAGCAGCAGCACCATCTGCCTTGGGACTCCTCTTTCCTATATCCTTGATTTACAGAATTACAGAAGCCCGAGTACTCCCCAAAACGCTCACTGACTTCTACTTTCACAGTTAGTGAGCAAACAAATAGAGCTTCAAAACTGAGCTCCCAATTCAAGCCAAATTCCAACAGGCTTTTCAGGAAAAAGGCAGAAAGGCATCTAACATTTTTGGTCTAGTTACTCATCCTACAAGTCTGGGTTTGTTGTATATTTGCAGTTACTAACAAGCCTCTAATGGACCACAGTTCCCAGTAATTAATGATTATTTGTTCGCTTTTCTCTAAATAATACAAATTTTGGCTCTCATGTTCTTACACAAAGATATATACAAACGTGAAAAAAGGGGCAAACCAATGTATTTTATTTTGAGCTAACAAGGTCCATGATTTCAGAAAACAAGAAACATGCAAATAATATACTGAGCTTATATTTCTATATATAACTAGTAAAAAAAAATAAAATTAAGGGGAAAAGCCTCACTAAATGGGGAGCATATCAACTGTAAAGAAAAAGTAGAGATAATACAGTTCTATCTTGCCTCAGAAAAAGTTCAAGTGCAAATTCTGGTTTTATTTTGAAGGCAATTTTACCTTTTCTTCAGTGCCTTATTAAAATAAGTTACATATGGAAAACACCAAATTTAGTAGCTTGGAAAAAATTAGCAGCAAATGTAATCATACTTCAGATCTACAATTTCTATCTATTAACTGCTAAATGAATTTAAGAAAAAGGGAAAAATGTAAAGAGTGATGTCTCACAGATTACTTTCCCCTTATATAATTTTTAATAAAAAAAATAAGTTTTGGAGTGGAAGCAAAAGTTGACATTTACTGACATTTAGCAGCTAAAATGTAATCCTTCCAGAGAATGAATAGCAGAAAAAGGTGGGGGTGGAAGAGAAGGGAATCAACTTCTGCTCTGATTACACAGAAGAAAAAAGTTAAAAAAGCGTGGAATAAACTGAATGAAAGCACAAAACCACGAGTATTTGCAGATTAAGTTCTCCCAAACAAGGGGGAGGCTGTCAAGAGTTCCCAGGAATACTGATTTTGGGCTCCCTAGAAATACTCCCTACAAAACAAGGAGCCAGCTCTGGACCTTTAATGGCCATCAGTCCCACCGAAGTGGGAGATCGCTGCTCCTGATGTCTGAGCTGCAGCAATCAGTGACCAATACACACTGACAGCTCACAGGATTCTATTTGTGTGGTTAGGAAAGTGTTTTATACATGTAATTAACCCATTTTCTAAAAGTAACCAGAAAATTAGAAAAGCCCCACAAGTTTTGAGGCAGGAACACAGACTGCTCTGTGCAGATACAAAGCACCAGTCAAGATTCCTGTATTATCATGCAACAAAACGTGCACAGGAATCTAAGGATTGCTACAGTCCACAGGTAGAACATATTTCAATGAATAACTTGCAGATTTAGATTAAACGTGGTATGAAAGTGTAAATTATCGTATCAAAGTTAATTTATTTTTTAATTAAAGTTTAAGTATCATTTGAAGGCTTGAACAGACACCTCAATGCAGCCTAATTTCTCAGTAGGGTCACTGCATTAGATAAGTTCCTCCTATGAATGGTTTCAAGTTAAAAACTTGAAACTGAGAGAGTTCTATCCTGGTGAGCTCTTTTGCAAAAAAAACCCCAAACCTGGTAGACTTGAGAGCTTTACAGGATACTGGTCTTCAGAGAAGACGAGGAATCCTTGGTAATAAGAAGCAACATAAACCAGACTCTTAATTTACATTAATAATATATTAACAGTGTTAATCTCAGCCAAAGAGCATTTAATGCTCTTGTGCACATAAAGGGAGAATGACAAGCAGTAGTCTCCTGGTAATCCCCTACACAGCAGGAAACCAGGGGATGATGGGACACATTAATGTTATTAATTTTTAATATAATACAGAGCAATGCTCCTCACTGATGAAGGTGGTGTGCTGTGCACACAAGAAGTTGGTGACCAGTGGTGATAATAACAACACCTCTCCCCACCAAGCCATCCCTATTTTAACTTGCTCAAGCGCAAATGGAAGATCAAGTTTAAAAGACAGAATTTTCCCTTTGGGTCTGCCCAGTCACAGCATCCTCAAGAGGCAGCAATAAATACCTGGAGCTTGCATGGCTGAGTCAGAAAGCAGTTGTTGAGCACACAATACAGCCACAGCACACAGAGTGGCCTCAGGTGTTCGAGTTTAGAGGATTCACATAAACAAAACCAGAGAACACCAACCTCCTCATGAGCTTTGATGCTTGGGATAGATGGGAAAGAAGACACAGGAGGAGCTCCACACTGAGCAGGATCATGGATGCTTTCCCACACTGCCCTCAGAGGTTTCTGTCACACAGCCCTTGCTCACACTGACTGCCCAGGCTCCAAGCTCGCGCCATTCTCCTCCTCCAGAACTGCCCTCCTGTGGAACCTGCTCCCTTCTTGTAGGATGGAGGCAAAATCCTGCTTTGGTTTAAGACCCAAGCAGCCCTACACAGTCATTACCTCATATTGCCAAAAATGAAGATTGCCACAAACAGCAAGAACCATTTAACAATAAATTACTATTTCTGTGTTGGATGTTTTACTGAACCAACATTTGTGAGAACTTTTTCCTTATTCTCCCTGGGAGACCTGGCTTTTGTGCACACAACACAGCATTCACTCTCCCTCACACCTCCACAACTGATTCAGAGAGCAGAGAGGTGAGGAAGACTCAGAACGAATTGCTCTTTTATCAGTAATGTATATTGCTGTTTGCTCCTCCTCCTCAGTGCAGCAAGAGCTCAGGTTTTTCAGATCCTGAGTGCCTTGTTCCATTTTCCAACAGACACAGAGGCCCAGTCCAAGCCAAGGCAGTCACACCTGTCACACAGAGACACCCTGGCAAGCAGGGTTTCTGAAATCCTGAAAGCTGGAAAGGAGAGTCAGTCTCACACTCCCTCTGCCTTCAAGAGGCCTTTAACAACAGCATCTCAGTACCAGGAAAAAGTTATTACAGGGCTCAGAGACTGAAGAAAAATTCTACTTGATACCAATCAACCAGAACTGTGACTGTTTCTAAATTAATTGACCTTTCCCCATGCACCACTCTCACTTTGGCAGTCTGCTTCTGTGCACTCTGGTGCCAGAAATCTTGGGAGATGCTACTTTGTAGGTTTTCAAACATTAAAAAAAAAATCAACTTTAAACACTCCCAACTGAACATGATATAACTGGAAAACCACCTAATCCCAGTACACGAGGCAGCTATGCAGATATTTTGCCCTTTGTAAGCACGACTTAATGTACACGAACTCTGATGCAAAGCCAGATATTTGTTAAGAAAGTGAAATAAAGAGTAAGAATATAATCAGCTACCAAAGCAGTTTGGAACTCTATTCCAAGTTCCAGATACAAAGCTTAGTCTTTAAAGTCAACAGCAGACATGCAAAAATGGAATTAAAACCTCCATTGGGGTGCATGATTTCATCATATATTTAAACCAGTTTAAAGTATTAACTACCCAAGTCTCTAAAGTTTCAGCTTCTGGTTTTAACTGTCTTTAGCAACTGGGTTTTACCCTAATTCATATTAAAGGTGAAAATAAAGAGCAGAATGTGCTTGAAAAGAAGTTTCAATAACATGACAGTGTTTGTATTTCCACAGCCCAAGTCTTATAAAGTGCCTCCCTGTCCTGCCCTTCAGAAAAGGGGGGAAAAAAAGGAGCTAAGTTTGAATAGCTGTTGCAAAAAAAACCTATTTCACCTTATGTTTACACCCAAGTTTAGACAAGTACAAGTTGCCCAGGAAGACACACCCTTACATGAAACTATTGTGCAAGGGATGGACATTCCCCAGAGGCACAGCCTCCAGCAGAGCTGAGGTCACAGCTTCATTTCCCTCTCCTGAGACAGGAGGATACTGAACCCCTGCAGCAGCAGTACACCTAACACTAGAGAAACAATAATATGCCTTCTGAAGCTCTAAGTTTCATTATTTATCCCGATAGGTTTGTATTTATCAGTTGTAACAACAGGATCTGGAAGATCACAGTCAAATTTGCACAGTATATTAAAAATACAGGGGGTTTCTTCACATCTGAAATGCTCAGAGCTCTGTTTTCTTTCAAGATCTTCACAGCATCACAACCTCTCAGCTCCTGGGGCAATGAATCTTACAGGTTAACTGTGTTTTAGAAAATCCTTTTAAATAATGCAATATTTTAAGGTCAATAGCCGTGAGGCTCAGTTCCCACCCTAAGGAAATGGGTGCCTTGGAAAACCCAACCAAGCAGGTTTAATTGGAGCAGGTTTCACATTACTGGGCAAGGTGAAAGAATTGACACTTTTTCGTGTTATCATTCACAGGCAGACATTGAACACGGCTCAGAAAGAATAGTGCTCTGCTCCCCTTTATCACAAACCTACTGCTATAGGGTTTGTATGTATGCAAAAGCCCTATTTTGTCCACAGAAAAACTCTTTAAAAAGCACAGGACACAGCAGCGCCCTTAGAACAGAGAGAGGGCTTGAAAGAACAGGAAGCTTCAAAGCATCAAGGAACCATCAAGCCCCATCTACCTCCCAAATGTCAAATTTTGACTGTAAATTGACTGGAAAGGGAAGAGTAGAACAAAATGAAAGGCTTTTACTCTTCAGGAAGACAATGGGGACGTTGTGCTGTAGCGTGGCTGCAGCAAGGCCGGTACCGTGGCACAGCAGCTGAGGCAGAAAATGCAGCCCCCTCCCCTCCCTACCTTGGAGCTCTGACATCTTTGGTGCTAACAACTCGTTGCTGTGGAAACCAGACTGCTTCTGACAAAGCCACATTGACTAAAAGCAACATGTGGGAAAATGAAATAAGGCCCTGAGACAAATTAATCCTTTACACCAAAAATAAATACAATTTTGGTAAAAATTAAGCAAGTAAAGGGGAGTATTTCTCAGTGTTAGAACAGCAGACAAGGAGAACACTGGCAAACCTGAGGCCTTGTGGCAGTGGAAAGGAATTTTAAAGACATTTCATCCATGAAATATATAGTAGATTTAGGGCTAAGGAGTACACAGGAGTCCAACACAGAACACACGTGTGTGAGGCAGCTGCTCCCTATTCAGTTTTTAACTGCTCTGCTTTGAAAACAAAATTCCACCCAACCCCACCCCAGAGTACAACAGGAGCCAAGGCTGGTACAAATCAGCACTGAAGGGCTTTCACAAGGCCCAGCCTGACTCACACCTGGGCTAAACACTCACCCAGCCAAAACCTCAGCACAACAAAGTCCTGGCCACAGAGATCAGGAGCTGCTCCACACCCTGCCATTCCCAAACTGTTTATATATCCCAGAAATGCCATCCAAAAACCTCATAAATAATCCATTTTTTAAATGATTTCTTCTCTTACAACAGTCTTAATAAATCTATCCTCAACCCTTGTTGACTCAGATCCTAGGAGCTGCTTTAGGGCCTGTTACTTGGAATGCCAGCATCCTTAAGAGAGTATTCAAGAAAAAAAAAAAAAAATCCTGGGAAAAAGCCCATGGAGAAGAGCCAGAGTTTGAACTGGCAAGACTTAAGAGCTGTGCACCGTGCAACTTCAATAAAACTGTCTCCTTATCCAGATCATCTGAAATTACTCAAAAAGATGGCACACTCAGGGTGGTTTGCTTCATTTTTAGGGTTTTTTAAAACAAGTTCAGCAAACTTCTCTGGAGGAAAATTTAAATTTTACACAAATTTAATATTTGGGCTTTCTCTTAATACAGGCCATGAAAGCTCCAGTGCAAAATGCCAGGTGTCACAAAGATTCAGGAACTCAGAGGGCACTCGTGATTTCCATGCTGAGCAAGAATCCTCTCCCCCTTCACTCCCGAGGTATTAAAATGCTTCAGCGTTACAGCTTAATCTCATTTACGGAGCTTTGAATCATCTTAAGTACTTAGGAAGTGTGTGTAAAATACCACAATCCCTGCAGTTTATACACCCTAATCCAGACAGACCACACCACCAGCTTTCACTGCTGCCGATGGGAAGAAGTTCTCACGGTTTTCCAATTAATTAAGCAGGTCATCTACTCTCCACCTCCAGCACTGGCCACATCCCTGCCACTTCCCTTCCCATCAGTGTTGCTGTGTCTTTGGAGAGTGCAAGAGCCACATGGACTTCAAACAACTCTGCAGGACCAAAAGACATAAAACACATAAAGCTCTGCAGACTGTTGCTAATAGAGTATTACACACCATCCTAAAGTCTGCTGTTCGAAAGACACATTTATCATGGAAAGCCCCCAAAACAGGGAAACATAGTCATATGGGTCATATGAGAAATGGGAACTTCTTCAGGGTCAAGCAAAGAACAAGTGCAAAAATATTTAGGGATGCAAAATGCTGCATGATGGTGTAAATAAATCAAAGATTGTATTTGTTTTTAAGAAAAAGTTAAATCACTGTATACAGTGAAGGGATTCAAATGGAACAGTCTTCATAAGCAAGATATTATTCCACTAACTTCCTCAAATTCACATTGGCTCTTGCTCCCAATAATTGAGACACCTTCCTTCTCTGTGCTTCCCATGAATTTATCTGAGCATGAACATAATCTCTGCTTTCTGCTGAAACTGAACTGGCCCAAACAAAAACAAGGAGCCATTTATTCTCAGTCCAGGCCACTCTTACACAGGGTGCTACCACAGACAGAGGAAAATACGCTAAGGAAAAGGGGATGTGTGTGAGCCCCGACATTCAGGTGTGGACCTGATTCTTCCCAAATGTTACCAGGTTTTTCCAATCTGGGAATCTCTCTACATGATACCACTGTAAGTAAATGCACCTGAAGTATACTTGTGTTGTAAATTAAGTTTAAAATTCTTGCATATTGCTCCTTCTGCACTTCAGCTGATTTGCAAAATCCAGTTACCTGTAAGGAGACTCGCGCTAGCACAAATCAGTGAAGTTTTCCTTTAGTTAAATGGCACGGGAGGATTTATACTCTAAAGCGAGGAGGGGGAGAACCTTCTAGTCCCAGGAGGGTGTCAGGCAATCAGTGGCTCTGACCGAAGCACACACACGTGCTCTACTTTCAGCACCTTCGGCAGCATGACACTTATCTGCAGCATTATCGGGTCTTTGAACCTGGCAAGGCGGGGAACACGCCTTGATCTTCCCGGGCTTTGTTGCCACTCAAGTCAGGCTATAACTTGTGCCAGCTTGCTGAGAGACTGGGGGAGAGCAGAGAAGGTGCAAAGGAACATCAACACAGTTTTGCTTTTTCAAGATGACTTAATGGTTTATAGCATTTGGCTTTCTGTTTCTGCTTTTTAGGCTTAATGAATTGCCATTGAAAAAAATAAACTCATTACATATGGTTTCATTATTACAGACTGAGCCAATCTTTTTATTTTTTAAATTATTTGCTGTATTTCAAATAAAGAGCAGACCAGCCAAGAATGTCAGATCTTCAAAGTAAATTGGTAAGTCATTTCTAAAAAAATTAACTAGTCCAACTGACACTTTGAAAGGTGCCAGTCTGGCCCCAATAACTACAAAGTGCTCAAAGACTCTGGTCTTGAATGACTCACTGGTTTAAAAACAATTCTCGTAGCAGTAGAAACGACCCACTTTTTAATCGACTGGAAGTTATTTTAAGTATTTTATGCATATTTACATAATAGTCACCAAGACTGGCACTGAAGGATAAAATTCAAGGACCAGTCTGATGCTATCCATATTTTAGGCACTCTGTAGACAGGGCTGCCATTTAACTAGATCTCTTCTGAACTCATATTCATTCTATGCTATATCCAGCTTTGATCTACAACACAGCTCCTGGACTTTGTTACTCAGACTAAGATGTGTTACTGACACTGAATTCACTCATGAGCATGAGATAAACCAGCATAAACACTCTGCAGGAAACATGGTAGGTAAGAGGGAACTACAGAATACTTCAGTAGAAATTGCCAATTTACTCCAGAAACACTCAATCATTCCAGAAGAGCTGCTTCACCCTGGATAAAACCTAACCAACCATTACACTTGCTTCCCCAAATTATCATCACAGTTCTAAGCTTAGCACACCATTATTCTTCCTTATGCCAAAAATGTTGAAATGTTTCATTCTTAATCTGGCATAATTCTCTTCTAAAAATGCAATCTGCAGCATCTGAGAAGATTGTTACTATTTCCTATTCTACAAGCAATCATCAGCCTAAAATAACATTCACTTTCACTGTGTGCAGTGCTTTCTCCACCGCTCCATCATTTTCCTTGGTCATCTTACATCAGGCAGCAAGCAGGATATTTTACAAGTACCAGCTATTTAGATAACTTGTAAAACATACTTTGGACTGTACAGTCTCCTGTTTGTGAGCAATCATGACCTGGTTTCAGGGTAAACTAACTGAAAACAGACAATCACACTACTAGCTTTTGTCATGCAGAACTATTTAATGTAATCAGAAACATAGCTCAAGACCAAATGAAACTGAGGCAGAATACCTGTCTGTCCACATCAACTCACCTATGGAAAGCAGAACAACATTCTCTAGATAGTCCTATGAGTGGGTCCCAAGAATCATCCTGGGAAGGACTTATTTTACAAAATTTCTTTCTCCATTACCTGTTTTCTTTCCTTCTGAGAAGAAAGTTATGCTAATACTCTTATGGGTAACAGCAGAGACTCCTACTCTACAATTATCATTTCTATCATTCACTAAACATTTTTCAAACCTAAAAGGCAAGGAGGGTGTTCAATTTTGTGTTTGCTTTTTGCTTTATTTAACATTTGGGCTATGCCTATTTGTCTTCAAATCAGCAAGTTACCGTCACTTTCCTGCTGGCACACAGCAGCACAACACATTTTCCATGAGGTAGGGGATGGCTTAACTCACTGTTTATTCTAGAGGATAAGGTCTGTGTGTTAAGATGTGGCACTTGGGGACATGGTTTAGGAGTGGACTTGGATGTGCTGGGTTAATGGCTGGACTTGATGATCTTTAAGGTTTTTTCCAACCGAAACAATTCCCTGAAGCAGCAGGTCCATTCATACACCCTGAACCTGGAGGTGCTGGGTGGCTGGAGGCATCTGCAGTACAAGGGGATGTGCCCAGTGCTTAGGGGGGAAGCATTTTACTGCTGCTACTCAGGAGTTACTCAGCCTAAAAGTGCCAATGCACCCATAACCAAGACACTCGGCTTTCCTGAAGTTCCAAGGGTCTTTGTTTTGTGGCAGTGCCTGAATTGTCCTTCCTTTCCTTCTGGAAAGAAGCACCATCTGTTTACTGAAGATGAATAGTATGGCAGTGAGGTGTAACACTGTTTTTACATCCTGAAACATCCACCAAAATCCTGAAGCTGCAGATGCAGAGAAGCCCCAATACCCTGCAGAAGGCTCTCTACCTCTGTTTTAGCTATTCTTATTATTTCTTAATCCCGGCTCTGAGCCCTTCCTACCATCTTCCACAAAAATAAAGGAGATCATCAAATACATTGAAGTATTATTTTGACACCACTTAGCAGGAATTTGTGCCAAAAAAGAAATGAGGGAGAAGGAAAGAAAGAACAAGGAGCTGTAGGTTGTTTTTTTTTTAATGGAAGGCAAGTTACCTCACACGTAACCATCTATCTTGGTCTCCTCCTCTCCCTAAAACAGTCAGGGGTGCAAACACCAGCAGAGAACAATCAGGCTGATGTCAGCATTAAAGAACTGGAGGTTAAACTTGCCCTAAAGCCCCAAAAGGTAAAGTGAACAGAAGGGGGCAGGTTGGCAGAGAGGAGATAAAAATAGAAAAGTGACTAGACTTCACTTGACAGCTATTTCTGGATCAACTATGAAAAGAGATCTGAGAAGCTTTTCTATTTGTAAGAGAGACAGAGACCAAAACATAGCTGCCTTCTAGAAGGCCACAGTCGTGCACAGCAGTTTTGTTTATGCTTCTACTTGTCTAAATCCCTGTGTTCCCACTATTTGGAAACAGTGCTGTTCAGCCAAAACGTCATTATGTGTCTAAGGGAGAAACCAGATGAGATTTTCTGGAGCAGGACAGCAATGCGTGTGGCATTTCAATTTAACAGAAACAAAGCTGACAGCACACTATAAACTGGGCAGCAAATGGAAATGCCAAGCAGAGTAAACTAAGCCACAGAGCATTTTAGGAAAATAATCAAAACCCTGCAGTTATCTCCAAAAGGATGTCTTGTGTTTTCCCACACCAAAATGATTAGTGAAATTCTAACCAGTTCCAATTATGGATATGGGCTAACAAGAACAATAGGGACCTCCCAGCTACAGCATGGAGTGTTTGACTGACATATGGCTCTGGGGATGAATATTTTTGCCTGTTCAAGCCCTTTCCTCTTGAGTACCTCTGCTAAAATTCCTTCCATTGAGTAATTTCTATCCAGACCCTGGCTGTGCTGGCTCTGTTCCCATTTAAAAGAAAACCTGCAGGGAGAAAGCAGCGCCATCTGCCCAGTCGGGAGCTGCTTTAATGGGCAAGTTTGATGTGAAGGGGAACAGCCTATTACACTTTATCTTCAGCAGCAGGAGTGATGTTCTTCCTTTCCAAGGAGCAGGTTACAGCAAGCACTCTCATGCCTGAAGTATTTGTCCACAAATATACATAAATCTCAATGGATATGTACAAGCAACCTCCAGAAAAAAATCCATCCAGCATCCCTTTTTTTTCATGTTCAACTTGCAATTCAGTCTTTCCATTTCTCTTTACCTGTCATACCAGTTGGGTTTGTTCTGTGACAGCTTCATCAGCCTCCACTTTCTATTCCTGTAAGTGAATGATAACTCTGCCATAACACCCGAGAAGAATGAGCAGTGGCAAGGCCCTGTTGTCCCTACACAGAGAATTGTGCTCTGAAGCCGTTTCTGAATATTTTTTTTCCAAGCTTCCTGTCCCTTTTACGTAACTGCTTTGACTGGTGATTTGCTCTGAAGCGTCATCTGGAGCAGGTTTAGGACTTGTGTGGCCCAGTTCAGGTTTCATAAGAAACAAAGGGAAAAACTTCCCCTGAATATTTTCATCCTTGCAAATATCTTCAGGGCTGGGGAAAGATCTTTCTATTCTTGCCAATTAACCAAGCAGAGTTTTTATCCCTCCTTGTTGGGCAATCTTCTCACTAGACCATCTTTGCAGAGAGCAGTGGATTCTCTCTGGGCTGCTGGCAGTTTTACTTAATTGCATGTTTAACTTTTTATTCAGCACTTAAACCCATAAGGATGAGAAATGCACATATGCAAGCAGCAAACTACTATCTGCCATTCAAACTCCCTAGATAACTCATAAACATCTTAATATTGCTGTCATACTTCTGTCCCTTTCAGAAGAAAAGTGCATACATTCCACAGCTGGATAGGAAAAGGATGACAAACACATTTACATGGTAAGTTCAGTGACACATCAGCTATTGCTGACCTATAATGACTGGGGAAGTGGAACTTTGGTCCTCAAGATATATTAAAAGTTCTGAAAATATCAGCCAACTCAATCAGTGCTAAACACAAACAGGTATTAGAGACTCCACCATAGGTTCCTCCAACCCATCTAGCAGAAGACATTCTATTAGCACAGCAATTTCCATTCTCTTCTCCCTCTCCCCAACTTTGAGGGCTAAAATAAAATATTTTCCAGATGCTAATATACATTGGAATATATTTCCTACTTCATTCCAGAGCTACAAAATTTGCTCTGGAACATACTTGTTGCTACTGGATTGCCCTCTGGAAAGGCAACTTCTGTTTTAAAATGCTTCCAGCCCTCATGACTGCAAACTCTTTCAAGTACGAATGATCTCTAACCAGCAACAAAGCCACTGAAGTCTTCAGAAACAGCAGATCAGCTTCAGCATTAACTATTATCCTTTATCCCAGTATGCTAAGTTCAGAAATTAATGTTGCTAGGACTCCAGAGGGACCTGATTAATGGATCACCTCAGAGATGCAAAGATGTGACACTCCCCATGGCAGGTGCAAAACTCCAGTACCTGCAGTCTGTTTGTCAAAACCACCAGCTTCCCTACGATAAACTTCTGTGAGTCAGCTACATGAAGCTAACACAAAAGAGTGTGATAAACTACACAAGAGTGTTGGAAATACGTGAATTAATCAGCAAATTATTGTATTATAAGCTTTTCTAGTTCCTCTATTTATTTTTTTTTTTCAGTACACCCAAAGCTACCATGTATTTCCAGGCTTCTCTCTCACAATGCAAAGGCTTTGGTGGGGACAGCAGTTCTGTTTGGTAGAGACCATCTCCAGACCTTGGCAGAGCCTCCAGCTGACCACTGGCAGACCCACTCTGCTCCCAGCACACATGGAGTGTGTTTAGGGAAAGGAAGGATACCTGAGAGCCTCCTGGACCCATCAGATTAACACCAGCCAGGAATCTGTAACACCCGTAAGTAATTCTCATGAAAATTACTTCATCTGCTTTTAAGTCTTCTGGTTCTGAACCATCCAGGTTATCATTTAAGATGCTTTTTTTCCCTAATAATGTAGTTTAAGAACATCAGGGAAATTTTCAACTTTAAAAGCTGCAGAACAAAAGGCAAGTAAGCTTTGTGCTCTCTAATGAATAGTTATTGCTCCATTTATTTAAGTGGTACTTATCACCATAAATATCTACTAAACTCACTTGCCATGCTGGTGTAATCAGTGCTTTCCCAGGAAACACCCTTCGGTAAATGGATTGCAAATAAATGAACAACTAGAAATGCTCATTAAGAAAAGTCTTCAAAAAGAGGAAAGACTGAAGATCAATGAACATTTAAGTATTTCACAGCTTAGGCCTATTCACTGCACAAGATCCAAAATAGTTTCCTTTGTGAGTATTGCATAATATGTTCATTCAAAATCTAGCAAGTTTTCTCCCAGAACACATCAAGACACGGTTCTCTCCCCCGCTTTTTTGTCTTTTAAATATGAACACGAGAATTTCACAGCTGATAACATTATTCTGGAAACTACACAGAATATTCTGGAAAAGCCTCAAGCTGGGACTCCAGTGTTGCAACAGCAAAGTTTTCACATATCCAGATTCTTCACGCATCACTGGTTGTGAAAGGTAAGCAACAGAACAAGTAGCTTTTACAGGGTTCTGGGAGTGAACTCTGGCCCCCAAACCATAAATAAGGAAAAAAAGACAAAACACACATACCTTCAAAGCACATTTCTGGCCTGTTTCCTTGTTGAAACACTCCAGTACTTTGCCATTGATTCCTAACCCTAGCACACGTTTGGAGAGTTTGTAGTCATCCGTAACTGCATGTTTTTTTATCTCTAGTTTGACATGGGCCGTTCCTCCAGGCAAGGATTTCACGCTGCTCTTGCTCTCCACGTGACTCTCTGCCTGGGATTCCTGTTCACCTTCACTTTGTTCCATATCAGGGAAGAGTCTGGGATGACAGAGACACCTGACAGATTCCTGTGGGGTAGCCTCAGCAGAGCCCCTTCTCTTAAGCAATCAAACCCAGTGCTTCAAACAGTCCATTTGCTCGCCATTTAGTCCTGAGTAAAAATGTAAACAAGTGTTAGTAATTGATGCCATCTAACTGCTGTCCCACCTCGCCGCTTTCCTCCTAACAAGATGCCCAGGTGCCAGAGAGGACAGAAGTGCAGGGTTAGCTCAGGAAAGCACACCTTGGCTTTACAGACCAGCCACCCCAGCTCCAATCCACACAGCTCTGTCTGCAGGTGTAAATCACTGCTTTTACAACAACAAAAAGTAACTGAGTAACTGCTGAGTGTAGGAATAACACCACAGCTAAGCTCCGTACAACAGGACAGAGCTTCGAGCTTATAAACCTGCATCAACCACTTGTTGCCTCAAAGTTTCATTTAGAAATCCTCACAATGGTCCCCTGCCTCATCCCGACACTCCCAAATTACGCAAGAGAACCACGAATACCTGGACTGAACCCAGAGTGGCACTGCCTGAGCAGGCACCGAACCCTGGGACTGTGCTTTAATTGCCTGGGTCCACAAGCGAGGAGCAGGGACCACCAAACCACCCAAGAACTGAAGTCCGTGGAGATGCCATGGCGTGGCTCCCGAAGCCGAGCGGTCCCCCCGGGGCCTTGAGGGGATCCCCGGGCGGGTCCCGGTACCGGCAGCCCCGTTACCACGAGCAGAGGGGCCGCTCGCTCCGTGCCCCGCGCTGAGGCGGCGGCGGAGGGCGGCAAAGCCCTGAGGCGAACCGGGAGAGCGGGGAATTGGCGGCGGCGGGAGCCGGGCGGGGGCAGCTCCACGCCGCAGCTCGATTACCTGCCTGTGGCGGCGCGGCCCCAGCCACGGCTTCCCGGAGCGGCTGGGGGAAGGCGGGCTCTGCCTGGGTCCGCCCCGCCGCCCCGGGCAGGTGCGCGCCGCCCTCCCGGCCCGAACCGCGCCGGGCGCCCGGCGGTGGGACCGGCCCGAGCCCTGACAACCGGCCGGGACTGGGCCGGGCCGAGCCGAGCGGGGAGCGGCAGCGCCTCGTGTTCAGTCCCACTGCCCGGTTCCCCTGAACAACCCCCGCGGTGATTTGAAGGTGATTTAGGGCAGTGATATTAAGCACCATATTAATTTATTGGGGTACACGGCTCTGATAGAGGGGGGAAGTGAGGCTGCAGTGGCGGCTCCCGGCCGGTACCGCAGCGCGCCCGCGCGGTGGCACCGCCGGCCCTTCCCCCGATGGCTCCTCCGGGAGGGGACAATCGCCACGTTCGCTCCAAAGCCTGAGTCAAACAGGCTGCTGCCATGAGACTCGGTTCGCTCCAAAGCCCGTGTCAAACAGGCTGCTGCAATGGGACTCGATAGCGGGCAATGATCCGTCAGGCGCTTGGCTACCCTCACTGCACGCAGTCACTAAACGCGACCAAAGACGCGGTCAGTGTTTCTCGGCTCTTTCGGATTCACAGTCAGGATACTAAAAGTGATGGTTCCCACAGAAACTGTCGCTCATCACTGGTGCTCAGAGTGTGGTTCCAGGGATGTGAAATGCTGAGCTTTTTTCCCTACATGTGAAGATGAGTCATGCATCGAAATGGAGCTGTATTCGTATCACTGGAAGGAGCTTAAAGTTCACATGCTTTACAAGTTAAAAATACATTTGTCATTTTATGTAACATAATGACATCTGGAGTTCTAGCAGTTAGGAAAATAATTAAAAGGGCTAATGAGCCCTTTCTCCAAGGAATAAAAAGTAGTTCAACTTAGCAGGATGCAGATCTGCAGTACATCACCATGTGATGTGACGCTACAGCTATTCTGCCTCAGGTTTCCCTTCAAGGCTTTCAGCAGTTGAGCTGCTGGAGGGCCTGGTCCCCTGATTCAGTTCACCTATTCTGGGCTAATCAAATCCCTGAGGAAAACAGCTATTTCCAATCTTTTCAGGTTTAGCTGTCAGCCGTCTTAGTCTTTGCATCACCTCCCACTCCACAGTCTCAGAGAAAAGTATATATATAACTGTGAGCTCCCAGGTTGCAAACCTTCAATAACATGGTTTGTGGTCACCAGCTTGCTCTGATTTTCCTTCCCAAGGCTTCTGCCTGTCTTTGCTTTTCTGTTTGTCCTGGATGGTAACTTTCTTCTCTTTGCAACAGGTAACTAGTCCTCTTCTCACTCAGTCAGTGGGGGCCAGACCCTTCGGACAACTTCTAAATCTCTCTGGTCTCTTCTGCATTCTTTAATTTGAAAACCGTACTTGCTCACACCCATCTGTAGCTCCCATTCCTGGCCCTGCTTTGGATCTTTCCATGTAATTCTCACCCAAAAGCCTATGGCTGCCCAAAGCAGGCAGGAGTTACACTGACTAGCACACTGAAGCTGGTAGAAGGCAATATATGTCTCTCTTATAGGAAATACTAAATTTTGCAAAAATTCCAAGCAGATGTTTACTTAAGGGGTTGCTATTTTTTATAGTGTGTCAGAAGGAATTTCATTAAGAAACTGTGATTCTAACTATTACAAGAATGAGTTTCTAAAAAAATAAGCTGTGCATGGAAAGTAAGAAGGAAAGATGAGGGAATGAGACAGGATGTGTGAAATTAGTTGGTTCTACAAGTCTCAGTTATGAGCCATCTCCTGATGAGAAGAGTTAAACTGGGAGGATACAAACCACATTTTTCTAGTCAGAGGGGTATCTCACTGGATAAAAAGCTTGTTTGGGTTCACCACCTGATATTGCCTGGATATGCTCTTGGTAAAGTCATCATTTTACCAGCAGCCAGTAATAAATTTAAACAGGGCAAAACACCTAAAAACCCCAATGTGAATCATGGTTAATAAGGCCTTACTTCAACCCTCTGCTAATTTCAACCATCATAAACTCCTAAAAAGCTTTCCTAACATCAGCCCAAGTATCAGACAGCCTCACTCTACACAAGGATGACCCCAAAATAATAAGCAGCTCCTGAAGCCCTGAAGTGCTTGTGGCAGGTGGAGCTCCATTAGCATTCTCTGGAGATGCAGGTCCACTGCAGTTCCTTGAGCTAGGGGACGTTTTTCATTCATTCAAAAACAGATGGTTTTATTTATTTATTGATGTTTGCTTTTTGAAGTTAAAAAAACCTCCAAAAGCAGTAATAGTTTACAGGCTAAGAGCCCACTACAGCAAAAGTTCTTTCATCTTCACAAAAATCTCTAACACTGTAAATTAAACATTAATCCTATTTTTACCAGAAGTCCCCAACAGCAACAACACAGAGCAACTAAAATTTCAAAAGAGAATTTGGTATAGCTCAGTTATGCTTGCTTTGTCCCAAAATATAGGAGAAAACAGCAAATATTAAGGTCCTGTTCTTTCAATAAGCTTCAGGGCAGCAGCCCCTTTCCTCTAACCATTGTCTTAACCTGGTGAAGCTTTTTATTTCAGCCAGCACATAGTTTGGATACGTTCTCCCTGATTTTATCATCTTGGATATCACAGATACCTGCAATTCAATAACTGGGATCAAAGACATTTCAGACTTTCAAATGTCTCATTTCCTAATAAAAACAAAATTAAATAACTGAGTTTGCCATCATCTGGAGAGCTAGGAAAGCTCACATCACCAAATGTTCTCTGAGGGATGGCATATCTTGAGGAGTGATACCTGAATGGTACAGGAACCTCCTTTTCCTTATATACAAAAGTGATTTACTCGGGGGTCAGCCTGTTGATAGCAATGTCTCATGGAAATCCCATCAGCTGTGAAAAAGAAATTATCAGCTGAGAACTAGTGACTTTTTTTTCTGAAACTTTGCTTTGTCTGAGTAACAGCTCTCTATTTTTTTCTGCTGTTATGAGAAATCCACGCTCACGGGATGCATGACACAGATGTCACCAAAGAGAAAATCCTCTGTACTGTCAGGTTGAATTGAGGACACAGCTTTGTCTGGTTGGGCGGTTGCAACAACCTTATTAAATCCCCCAGGAAGTTCTTCAGAAACTGCATCTGTGATATTAAAAGAAAGAAAGGCCAGCTCTACAGAGTAATATTTTGATAAGAAGGAGAACAAAAGCAGCCTTTTGTAGAATCTTTAGTTTAGTCTGTCATGTACACAGAGGTCTGAAGCACAAACTATATGCATGGTTTTTTGCCTGTCTTTTGGCTCTGCTCTGGAGGTGTCTGTCTCAGACTTATCAAAAAGGCATGAAAAAATAACAAACTCAAAAAGCTCATCAGCAAACAGCCTGGCTCTTTTCTCTCCTGGCTGACACAAAACCAGGCTTATAAAGCTCTTTCATAGGCAATTATCTTTACTGATGCTTTGTTGCTAGAACAACTTTTATTCTCAACATCCTCTGTCCTTGTGTCTGTCGGATTATAGCATGGTTTCCAGGAGGAATTAAAATTCCAGCTATGAAGCAGCTTCTAGTTAAGGAAAGGAAAGTCTCAAGAACACCACTCTCACCATCTGGAGAGCCTGTCCTCATACCTGACTTGGTTCCTCAAGATTAATTCCTCCATGTTAGCACATAGCAGGTATTTTCCTATAGAAATACAGACAAGGATAGAAAAGCTGCTTTTTTATGCCTGGCCTCAGACACCCTATTACAGGTACCTTGTCTCGGTCATCAAGAAGATTTTGGGAGGCTCCATCTATGTTCCTCCACAGGTCATTGATGGGGGAGTCAGAGAGACACCAGCTGGACATTCCCTTTCAGCAGACAGGAAAAAAAAGATTTTTTTTTTCTTCACAGAAGAATCATAAATCAAAAGCATAAAAAACCTTCTAATCTGTCTACAAGAGATGGTGCTTCATTTTAGGCTGCAGTGGAGCAGAAGAAATTAATCTCTTTCATTGAAACATCCTGCAACTAATGGGTATGACAGCACTGCCTGGTAGTCCTGGGGTGGCCTTCCACACCACTCAGGAATACAATTTTTGCAGCTTTTGAATCAAGCAGCAGAACTCCTAACAGATGCCACACTACCATCACCTTCTAGGTCACTATGCGCCACAAGCCTTGGGACAACAAATATGCCAAGTTCCTTATAATAACCCAGGGTATTTTTTCACAGCTTGAAATTAAACCCATTTCTTTCTGCACACCCTACTTCTCATGGAGCCAGCTCAGATGTCCCTGTATCCATGGTACAGCTCACCCACACCCTAGAGACTCCTCCATTGTTACTCACAAGGTTGGGAAATCAAAACCACAACATTCAATGCACCACCTGTTGTTGATGACAAGAATTGGTGTGTCCTACTCGAATAACGAGCTGGGCCCTCTAAACAAGCAACAGCTGCTTGTTATTGGTAACATTGGGTGACTCAGTGTAGTTCCTTAAACTACAGCTCAGGGTAAGAGCCAGGCACTAACCAAAGGCATGACTTACTTTCAGTCTTTCCAGCTACTGGTGAAGATAAATCCAGTCCCCAGGCGCACAGACCCCTCTCAAGAGTTACGATTCTGGATGTCACTTTTCATTTACACCAACTCCATAAGATCACAGCAATGTCCAGATGCCCAGCAGAAGCTGTGTAACACCCGCAGTGGGAAGGGACTCTGGCCACCGGTTTTCCCAAGCACACATTTAGCAGCAGATGGTGCTGTTGTGTCAGTGAACTTTCCTGAGGGACTAACTCCCTCACTGTTTCTAGACTTTCTTTCGTGACTACTGCGAGCTTTGAGCTTTCTCTAATACCTTTCATAACTAAAGCCTAGCACTCAATGATATCACTCAACAATATTTCTTGATATTGCCTCTGTAATGTCCTTATTATTCAAGACAGTACCCTGGAAAGCCGTTTATATGAATATAAACTGGGTTTAAACAACTAATTTGTGTGAATAGCAGCAATTTATATTGACTGTGCAGGGCCTGGGACATTGGCATATCGGGGACACTGTGCTGTTCCCCTCTTGGGGCATTGCCCTGTGCCCGAGGAGTGTCAATGAGCACGACGTTCATGTCGAGTAATGAAGCACTGCTGAGCGCTCCTGACTTCAAACCGATCACGGATTTTTTAGATAAAACAGCCCAGGCATTAGCCTGAGTTTTTTGAGGTGGTCCCTAAAGAAGTTTCCAATGCAAATGCAAGCTCCTTTCGTTGATACGCACACCCATCAGCTACTTGGAGACTGCTCATCCCTCCGGGTCCTGCAGGACCGTGGGCACAGCGGTTCGGGCCCGGTGACTGCGGCTGGAAACCAGTGCGGGACAGCGAGACGGGTGCTGGGAGCAGCCGCTGCCCGCACAGCGCACAGCTCCCAGCGCTGGGGATATTTCCTCTGCACAGTTCCGAGCGTGGCTGCCCTGTGCCGGAGATACAAATGGCTGCTCAGCCCCCAGCACAGAGCCTGCACAAAAAGCCTCCTCCAGGCGAGGATCACTAGATGGAGCCCAATTCTAAGTAGAAAAGAGATGCAGACAGCTCCTCACTGCCGGTGCTGCGCACCAGCGCTCCCACCGGCACACCAAGCTGGGATCCAGCGTCCCCCCCGAGGCTGAATTAAACACCTTCTGAACGTGCAAGCTCACTGTGGTTTGCCGGAGACAAGAGCTGCTCCCACCTCTGTAGTCTAGATCTGTTCAAATGCATCGTGCATTTGAACAGAACAGAAGGCTTAAACAAGCTCGAGTTTAGATGTGAAGCGTCACAGGTACGCAGGTGTCCTCAGCAACCCTGAGCCAGGGCTACAAGGGGCCTCCGAACGATCATCTGAATGTTGTGCTTGCTGTGCACAGGAAAGGCGAGGATTGCCATTCCCCCGCCAGCCCCTCGCCTCCCCTGGGAATTTACACACATTCAGAGGAAGTGTGAGCTGAAGTAGGAGGCTCAGAAGCAAACTGGTCAAGGAGTGCCCACAGGCTGATATTCCCACTGCTCTGAGGCCCTCAGAGTACTTAGATGGATGGATCAGGATACTTAGATGGCCCTCAGCACCCCTCTCTTCACATAGCTGGGTATTATTAGCAGCACTCATTACTGCACTGCCCCGATTCAGAACAGAAAACGGATGGAAGTGCGCAGGAGGCTGAGCAGCTGCCAAATGAAATTGCAGGGAGTGAAAGGCTGAGTCAGGAGCCAAACACAGCCTGCTTACTCTCAGGCTCATGTCCATGAGGTTAGAAGGGAACACCCTTCTAACCTCACCCTTATCAGCATCCTGCTGTCCCCTCTGCTCCCGGCCCCCACTTCTGAACGTTCTGAATGGCAAAATGATTACTAATATTTTTAAGTAGTCAACCTACTCCAATGGAGGTGGCAGACAGACCACTATCATTCTCTCATCTCTAATAAGCGAGGAGGTGGCAACTCGTGGAAGGAAAGACAAAAGCAACCAAGCTTTTACTGTAAAGTGTTCAAAAATAAAAGGTTCAATAACCCTAAAAGAAACCGAAATATTTCCTCATAAGTTACCAGATTCTAACTCGACAATGTTCTACCAATGCAGGACAAAACGGTGTTGGTGTAGCCTTTTCCAGGAGACTGCTGAGCTGATACCTGATTCACAGGAGACTCCCAGGCGACCAACACAACCCTTTTAAGACAACCTGTGCAGCGTGACAACCACACAATCGCTGCCCAGAGTAACAGAACCTGCAGCACCCCCTCCTCCTCCTCCTCCTCCTCCTCCCCAGATTTCACTGGCAATTGCCCCAGTCCACCTGTCTGCCCCTCCAGCCCCAGGGCCTTGCCCCTCCCCGCTGCACCGGGGCTCAAGCGACCCGGAGAGGCGCCGCCAGCTCGGGGAGGATGCCGAACCGCAGGGGAGGAGAGGCATAAAACGACACCAAAACTACAGATGCTTCAAAACAAATGGAAGGAAAAGGACCCGTAAGTGCGAGTAAATGAAAAGGAGGCGCTCACAAGGCCGGGCAGGAGCGCGGGGCGCTGCGGGCCCGCCCCGGGCCGNGCCCGCCGGGAGGGCTCCGCTCCGCTCCCTCCCCGGCCATGGCAGCATGGACGCGGCCGTGCTGGACACAGCTATTTATACCTTCTCTCTTTTTTTTCCCCCCCCTCCCCTCGTGGCTGATATAGGAAGAGTGATGCGAACACAATACGATTCCAGGAATCCCTCACTTCCTGGAACAGATTAAAAGGGACACACAAAAGATTACCAAGGAGGTTTGTCTTTTTTTTTTTTTTNTCTCCGGAGCCAGCGCTGAGACAGGTCACTGCTCCGGCTCTTCCCGTACTACTCGGGGAGATCTTATTTATTGGTACCTATTTATTATTATTTCAGAGTTCTCTGAAGGAAGATCACCTCCTCTTTAAATATATGTAATTTCCTTTTTCTCTGGTTATTTTTTTTTTGGCTGTTTTCTGGAAAGCAGAACAAGAATACATTATTTTTTTTTTAAAGCACTAAGAGCGCACACATTTTCTTGGCCAAAGTTGCTGAAGTCTTTGTCGGACAGCTTGTCTTCTGCTTGGCTTTAGTGTGTCTGAAACAACCTGCAGAAGGGGTTTGCTGGGACTCGCCAGGCTTCTCTTACCGTGAACTCCAACCAGAGGCTGAACTCGCTGCTTCGGGGAAGCAAAGAAGGCAAGAGGAGGAGAAATCATTTCCCACCTTCTTGAAGACCTAATGCTTTTCCCTTGGTCCGGGAGTGACATGATCCTCTGTGTTCAGGGGTAAGATACTTTGTGCCTTCTGTGAAAAGCTGTGCTTTGATAATTGTAATTAGGAAGGTTCTCTGGGACAGTTTTTCAGCTCGTGTGTATTGCCATGTGTGAACTATAATGGAACGGGAATGACTTTGGCCGGCCGAATGCTGAGTTCTATGTGTCTGTCCTGTGTGTCTATGTTTTAGATTCCAAGGCCAAAATCACAGAACCAAAAGTATTCCTGATTTCTGTGCTTTCTACTGCTGAAAAATGACACAGTATTCAAAGTCTTTGGGAGAGTAAGAATAACTGGGAGTGTGTTGGTCAGTGTGGCGGATGCAGCACCAGTGTGGACACCAACCCAACACCATAGGTGCTCTCTAAAGTCCTCTTGGAATCAAACTGCTTACAGGAAAAAACTTCCCTGGAGTCTAGGTGCTTTGGTCTATTTTTAAGGAGATATTTAAGCTAAATTAATGTCAATTTCATGTAAGTTTAAGTGTATGTACATATGCACAGCTTTCTGTAGAGTGAGAGCCACAAGGGGTACACGGTTAGTTCCACATCTGCCTTCAGGGGAGCAGGTGACATCCAAATGCCTTCTCTGGTATCAGTACTGATGTGTTGGCACTTCAGTGTCCCTGTGACCAGCTCGGTTCCTCAGCAGAGGAATACCTGGTGTGCAGGAATCACCTGATATTTTTACACATGCTGCGTACATGGAAATTGTGAGCATTTGTTTCAGTCTGAGCCATCATGTCAGATTTTCCTATCACTCCGGTGTATGGTGGATTTTTCTCAGAGTAAAATCTTCCTTGTCTGCTTGCAATGACTGAAGCATGGGGATTTTTCTGCTGTTTCCCCCCAAAATCTGTTCCACAGGCAAGGAGAGTTCGTGCTTACCACCAATTTCCTATGCAAGGGGGTTTGTTTTCACTCTTATTTTCAGTCTGCAGCTGCAGTTTCTATGGCCGTGGTGAAGGGAATTCAGTTTTCAGCTTGGCCTTTGGGAAACCCTTATCTGAAGCTTTTCTCCGGGGTCAACATACCAGAGCTACTGCTTCCCTTACCCACCAAGAACTTATTATAGGGCCAGATGTGTAGATGTTTTTCTTTTAATGTCTGTTTTGAAGACCATTTATTGCTCCATTTTCATTATCCTCTAGGATTTCATATATCCTGGACTCCATACTCGCTGTCCTATTCAGACCAAGCTCCCACTGGAGTGATGGGATGTGGCTGATTGGAAGGGAGAGCAGCTCCACACTTTTTCTTGTAGTGTTTATACTGTTACCAAGTTTAGCTTATCAGCATAATAACTACAAAGCCAACACTAAATGCTATCAGACATATCTGATTCTCCTGAACTTTCTTGCCATTCCAGGGCTTTCTGAAACACAAATTGCCAAAGCACAGGCAAGTTCATTTGCTGTTTCTCTGGAGAGTGCACCCAGACTCCCAGCTAGACATGCTAAATTTCATATGGTTATTTCCTTCCTCCTTACAGCTGTTGTATGAACACTTTGCTCTATTCAGTCCTGATTCTCCATGTCTTTCCTCTGCTTTCTCTCGCACAAGCACTATTAGCAAGTCCTTTCTTTGCCCCACCAAACGGCTGACTTTTTCGTGTCAGCAAACCTTTTCCAACCTGTCCTTATCCCAGCAAACTCTTCTTAGCCCTCTTGCAAATGTTCTTGCATTAAAAGCTGTAGTCTGCCATTACTTGCTGATCCCTCTGCTCTCCCATTCCTGTGCTTGGAGCTGCTCTGTTTGCTCCTGGCAGCAGCTCTTCTTTCTTCCACCTACGTACAAAGTTGTTTAGGACACCAGCACCTCCCAGTCTGTCAAAATTTCTAATCCTTCTCTCTTCCACCATGCTCCTTTGAGCCTACAGCTGCACTGGGATGTTTTGTAGGGGCATAAGGCTGGTGTATAGAAGGAAAATAGGAAATGTGTGAGCCCGGCCTTTCTCTGGCTGTGGTGGAAGGATCCCCACAGTGCCTGTACAGGGTCTGGGCTCCTCCAGCCTCATGTGGCACCAAGTGTAAGGCAGCAGAGCATGAGTACAGTGGGAAAACTCATCTCAAGCACATGGTCTCTGTAAAAGAAATCTACTGACAAATTCACACAGTTGATGTGGTTTTTGGAGAACTGAATTGTGAACTGGTACAGCCCTTGAAAGTAACAACTTTCCTCCTGCTCGATGGCAGACATTTCCCTGTGTAGCTTTGCTATCTCTCCCTTCCTTCCTCACCCCTCAGACAATTCCCAATTTCCTCTCTGAATCTGGAATATAAAAAGAAAAAAAAAAGTTCCATGCTATGAAAAGTTTTCTTTATGTTCCAAACCTTTCTGGAAGGGTAGGCCAGAAAAATTGTCAAGGAGAAAATAAGTTCAGAGAGATATGGCACTTGGACTGCAGTATTCGAGTTCCAGGGAGTGAATGGTGCAGGACTGATTTTCCTTAGTATCAGTCACAGTCATTTTCAGTTCAGGGAACAGTTGGTATGAGCGACACTGCTCTGCCAGCAGGCCCCAAACACCCTCTTTGTACAGCACCAGTTGGTAATTAGGTTCAGCACAAGCAAGGATCAGAATCACAGAACATTCTGAGTTGAAAGGATGATCGAGTCCAGCTCTGAATGACGTGTATGGAGATCAAATCCATGACCTTGGTGTTATTTGCACCATGCTGCAAGCAGCCGAGCTGGTTTATGATCTTCCTTGTGCAAAAAGGGGGCGTAATGGAGAACTGGGAATCTCCTTTCCTCAAGGAGACAGGTAGCTAGCTAGGCATCTGTGAAGACCATGACATTAAGAGGGAGACATGCAAATATCTTGAAAAATGGAGCCCTCAACACCTCTAAATGTATCTCCAGGAGGATTTAAGAGAAATCAGAGCTTTTCCAACAATGATCTCCAGATATAAAAATATATCCAGATGTACAAAAGCCCCTGAAAATGCAGGTCATGTGACTACAGGTCCCTGGTGAGGACAAGGGCCAGCAACCACTTTTATTCAGACTGGCTTCCTACGCATTAATAGAAATTAAGAAACATTGATTAGGTGCCATCAAAGCCAAGCAGGTGTCCTGCTTCTGAAATGTGATTTGACACATGGAAAAAGAAAGAATGTTCTTCCCTAAATACCAACAGAATAGCAGGGGGTTTGCTATGTATTGCAAGGGCAAGGAGTCTCTCTCTGTAGATTTATATTTACCAGTGGTTTTACAAAA
Organism: Rhabdornis inornatus; assembly: GCA_013397075.1. Taxonomy (NCBI): domain Eukaryota; kingdom Metazoa; phylum Chordata; class Aves; order Passeriformes; family Rhabdornithidae; genus Rhabdornis; species Rhabdornis inornatus. The sequence goes on from VWZS01004220.1 coordinate 1,069,347, forward strand.
CCTACTCCAAACCTCCATGGTTTAATTAAAAATGCAGAAATGTGGAACTGATCATGGTTTTCACTTACAAGATGTGAAGGTGCTTTCAGGTTCTCTCTAATCAACTTTCCTCCCACATCCCTTCATCTTGTTCACTGTCCCATACTTGAGTCTCAGCAGTTGGAGGTGGTGGAGTGCAGCTATTATCAGGTGCAGATCAGTTTACAGCACATTTATTTATGTACCTGAAGTGTCCCTGTTCACATAGAGCACAAGGAAGGAGGAAGATCCAAAGGGAAGCACTTATGACTTCAGAGTCTCCTGTTTCTGTTCAGTGATGTGGGGAGGTGGCTGCACCCTGTGCCATCACTGTCCAGCTCCGGTGATGCTGTGGCAGTGTCACACTGAGGACTGAGTGTATTTCTCTCTGCCATCTTTTCTTTAAAGTGTCTGAAAGAACATCTCAGGTGCGTTGGTGATGATGGGGGGCTGTAATACAGGACATGCAGCAGCACAGGGGACACAGAGGCAAAGAGCCTACACACATTGGGACAGAAGCTAATTTTTGCTCAGGAGCTTGCCTTGGAATGAAGACTTTCCTGGCCTCTGACATCCATCCTCCCCCTGGAGCTCTGCTTTCCTTCAGGAATCTCCATGCTGCAGAGGAGGAGCACCCATGACCCATGAGAGCTCCAGGCTCTGTGAAAATGCATTCAGATGCTGAATAGCTACACCATTTCAGGCCACAGAGGAATACATGTTCTAGCAGCCTGCCCATGGCAGAGCCTCCTCCTGCAGTCCTGCAGGGATTACAGCCACACTGACTCCTCCATCCAGCTGCTGAACAGTGGGGTGGGTGTAGTGCACAGGCTTGGCTAAAACAAGAATTCCCACTGTTCTCCTACACTGTCAGCTCACTCTGAGTTCTGACATTCATTTAGGATCAGGTCATCCTTGAACAGAAAGTTGGTAGGACAAAACCCAAACTATTTCCAATTCTGCTTCTAATTATATTGTAGTAAATGACAATCCCACTGGCAGAAACTGCTCCAAATGCTCCAATATTCTAATCATGTAAAAGAAGCCATAATGTTGTTATAAACCTACTGCCCCTGAAACTACGTATTAAAAGGCAACATCTAAAAACAGCAGGTTCAAATAATCCTAAATGGTAAGACTGACCACCTTTTACAAGGCCAAAGAGGCCAACTCCCTCTCCCTGTTTCTAAGGGCTTGTCTTCAGCTGTGTCCCTTCCTCCTCCCTTGTAAAACATAAAATGTTGTAGTACAATGTAGCCTGCACTTGACAGACCCTTCAACCAATCTGGAGGCAAGGAGAAATAGCAGAGTGTACCTTTTGTTTCAGACCTCATCCTTTGCTGGCGGAGGAAAAGCTCAGGAGACTGTCACTCAGGGGCACTGAGGAATTCTCAGAGCCCATCATGCAGCCTCTCCCAGTTATGGCCTTCCAGGAGGAGTCTGCACCTGCCCTTGCAGCTCCAGTTCCAGAGAGCAACCCACCTCAGACACGAGACCCCGAAGAAGACCTTCTCTGCATTGCAAAAACCTTCTCCTACCTGCGAGAATCTGGTAAGACTCAATTGCAAAGTCACAGGGTCAGAAAGGTGCAAGGACCCAACTCCACAATCTGAGCACCGGGAACAATCTTCTGATCCCACTTCAGACAGGAACCTGGTTTGTCAGAGTCATGGCTGGCTCTCGTGCATGCAGCAAGTGTATCTGCAGTCTCTACAAACTTTTATAATGAACTAATTTATTGCTTTATGTTTTGTAACTGAATTGAGATCAGGAATAATTGCAAAAAGCAAATTGCTTTTTTTCTGTAAACTGCAGCTGCTGCAGCGGCCGCCAGCCTCATCCCAAGCCCCAGCACAGCAATGGCAAGCATAGGCAGGAAACCCTTAGAACTTGGTCTTAATTTATGAAGGTCTTGCCAGCTCTGGCTCTGGTTGCTTCCCAGGCCTAGAATGTGTTTGTCTTCAAGGCTTCCCTAAATATACTGCCAGTTCTATAATATGTTCTTTCCCTAACTAATTCTTTCTTGGATGTTTCTCCAGGTTGGTACTGGGGTTCCATCACTGCCAGCGAGGCCAAGCAGCATCTGCAGAAGATGCCTGAGGGCACGTTCCTGGTGCGGGACAGCACCCACCCCAGCTACCTGTTCACCCTGTCCGTCAAGACCAACCGAGGGCCCACCAACGTGCGCATCGAGTACACTGACAGCAGGTTCCGCCTGGACTCCAACTACCTGTCCAAACCTCGCATCCTGGCCTTCCCTGACGTGGTCAGTCTCATCCAGCACTACGTCATGTCCTGCACCGCGGAAAGCAAGAGCGAGGCTCCTTACCCGCCCCCGGCTCCTCTACCTCCCCTGCAGAAGGAGATGGCGGCAGCTGCAGTACACCTGAAGCTCATCCGGCCGCTGTGCCGCAAGGACAGCATTCCCAGCCTGCAGCACCTGTGCCGCCTGCGCATCAACAAGTGCACGGCTGACGTGGAGCAGCTGCCCCTGCCCCGGCGCATGGGCGAATACCTGAAGCAATATCCTTTCCAGCTCTGAAGCGTGGCTGTCCTCTCTCAGGCACAAATGACAGAGACGCAGCCACGAGAACTTGGTGTCTCCGTCCCGCTGAAGCTGGGCACAGCGAAGGCCTGATTGTCAGCAGAGACTGCATCCATCTTTCCTCTCCCCTTCTCTTCACATCCATTCCAGCCCCAGGGAGGAGTGGGTTGTTTCAGTGGCACCAGCTGAGCTCTGACCCTCGGGCCGTGCCGGCAGTGGCTGTGAGAAGCTCTGTGGGCATGGCCACACTACTTGAATGTCAGAGCTGCTGTGACACCGGACATGTTAACGTTGTTATTTTTGCTATTTATTTCCATGGCAGTTTCTCTCCTCATGGTATTTTTAAAGCACCTTTGACTTTATATTTTTTTGTTTCTTTTGTGGAATTAGAGATAGCATAAAGGCTCCCAGCCAACTGGCAGCCAAAACGCTGTGGGAATTTGGATTTGGATTCACATTCAAACAACTTCTGTTTGAGCCTGTCCCTGTGACAGGGTACAGGAATCCACATCCAAGTTGTCCTAGGCTTCTGGGGTATGTGAAACTCAGATGACTGTATCCAGACCCACCTCTACAGAGGTAAAGACTATTTGTTTTTTCTTCCTTAGCTACAGAGGGTATCAACCTCAGAGCACAGTGGGAACTCCCAGAGATGTGTGCTGCATCACATGTGGACAGGAGACTTCTTTGAGGCTTCTTTGAGGAAGCTCTTCTTCCTTGAGAGCTCTAAGCAGAAATCTGGATAGTGAGGTTGGGCCAGGGAGCACTCATCCCATTTTTTTGCATCTTCTCCATCTCCAAAGGAAGTTTGTGACAAAACATTTCAAAACAAGTAATTAGAAACCAAATTTTCTCGTATGTAGGCAGAAGGATTTAATTTCAGAGCACCCTGTGTTTGGCTCGTGTTTTTGAAGTGCTTTTTCCTGACCCTACCCTTGCCTGAGACAGGGCAAGACCAGGGGCTCCTTGAGCAGGTGCTCAGACAGCTCTGCTGGGCTGCACCAGTGACACGCACAGCTTCAGGATATTTATTTATTTATTTCTGGGGTAACACTTAGAGGATCTCAGCCCCCAGAGCTGTCCTTGCTCCCTGCTCCCACGATGCCAGACTGCAGCATGCTCTGCTCCTGCCAGCATTAGTCACCGGCCAGACAGCTTCTGCCAGCTCCAGGCTGGAGCACACACTGGAAACCACAACCAACATCTCTGTTTGCCAAGGTCCAGACCTCTCCTTCCCCCTGCTCTGACTTGCATGTTTGTTAACCAGAATTAGGCTTTTGGCTCTGGGGTTCCTTCTCACACCCCATCCCTTTCACCCCCTGCAGATGAGTCTCTTCCCCTGCTCTTTTACGCACAGGAGGAACAGACAGCAGATGGGATCTGCCCCAGCCCAGCACAGACAAGTTGCCCCTTCCTGTTCATTTGCTGAATCCCATCATCTTCCCAGCCCTGCCATCGAGTGAGAGTAGAGAAGGGAACGGACAGGTCTACAGAAATTATTATGTGGCTTATTTTGCCCCTAAGACCCCCTGACTTGTTCCCAGCATGAATGAACATGAAGGATTTCTTGTTCATCCCTCCCTAGGACTCTCTCTAAGGCTCTGTAAATCAGAATGGACAAATGCCCAGCTATAGCTGAGTATTGGAAGAGAAGATGGAAAAAGATGGGATGGTGACCCAGGAGACAAGCTCAAAAAATGGGTTTCTTCCATCCTATCTTAAAGCTGCCAAAAGAGACAAGAAGGCCTGATGTGCTTAGTCAGTGTCCTTTTTTTTCCTCTCCACATTTATACAAGTTTGTGCAGTTGCAAGCTTTGTTTTTGATATACTTTGATGATTGACAGTGTGCACGTGTGATGTCAGGTTTGCTTTTTTGGTATATCCTTCCCCCTTCCCCTCTATGGCAGCAACCATGGGAAGGTACTGAATGAGAATGAAAAAATAGAAGGCAAAAAGGAAAACTTTAAAAAAATAATATAAATGATAAACCACTGAAAAGGCTTCCTTTTATCTGAACACCTCTGTCTGCCTGAGGACATTGGGAACAAGGAAACCACAGCTCTCCAAGGAGCAGCAGTGATCTCAGGAAGCCCACACAGCTCAGCCACAGGCCTGGTAACTACAGCTTGGGAAAAATCAGTTGGAGAAGTGTACAGCAGGAAAGGGCAGGTTGTTCAGCTCTCTGAAACTTGCCTCCTACTTGATCTGTTCTCTGTTGGGGGTGATGGGGAGGGCAAGCTGCGGGTTTGACTCACTGCCCCAGGAGAGCCCAGGAGCTCCATGCTGACCCAAAACTGAAGGCTGTGAGCTCCCACGGGCAGGGACCAGCTCTGTTCTGTGTTTGTTCTGCATTTAGCACAGTAGGGATCTCTAGGTGCTCTTGCAATACAACAAATAAACAATACAGTTACTCCAAAAAGTCAGTTTCTTCTATCTTGAGACAGTTTGTTACAAATAATTTGACTCTGGATTTTAAATAAACATTTTAAATATACTTTAAAGCCACTCAATGTAAAAGTCTTTGGTAAAATCCAAATGGATGAATTCATACTCTGTTTAGAGAAATCCTCTCCAAGAACCCAGGGCGAACTCTTCACCATTTTTTTCAAACCAGACAAAAATGTTTTAACAAGAAAAAGGCCCTCCAGACACTGGGAGAATAAACACCAAAATCCTCAGTGTGGGCCTGGTTCCTACAGCACACAGATGAGCAGTTGCAGTCCCAAGTCCCAAGTTAATAAGGACTGAAGGCACATTTTCTAATGATGTGGAAGAACACAGGAATGATTCTTGTGTTGTTTCTGTGTGCCACAGAAAGCCAATACAATGCAGGGGAAAGAAGACAGAATATAATGGGCAGATGATGCTTTGGGTGAGATCCAGGGCAGATCCATCTTCCCCCCAGTAGGGGCCATTGGGCTGCAGTGTCCCTGTAACTGTGGTCTGGCCCTGCAGCCTTTCCCCTCACATCACCTGAGACACCAGACAGCAGGTGGGGAAACCACAGGGACGTGCATCTGCTCTATAATGTCAGAGGGAGACAGAGGACACCCCACCTGTCCAGCTCCTGAAACACAGGGAACACACTGAGGCAATGCCACTACTGGGAGGTGACTCCACTGTGGTCCCTCTGTGCTCCTCTTCCAGAAGAGATGCCCAAGACATGTGCCCCCATGCTGCCCAAAGCAAGCATAATGTGGTCCCAACCACTGGAAAATGGAAAATGCTCAGAAACCACCAACAAACTGAACTATTCTTTTCCCATCCTTCTCCCTCTGTGAATCCACTGGCTTCTAAGTTCAAAATACTGCCTCGAAGTATTCCTGAAGCATGTGCTGTGCTTCCTATGCCAGCCATAGAGCTGCCATTCCCTAGCAAATATTGCTTCCACAATCTCATCAATGTGAGTCCATGGGTAGATTTCCATTGCACACCAAACCAGGAAATGCTGGCAATGCCATAAGGTGTTCCAGATCAAGTTGTTAAAAAAAAAATAAATCACATCCCTCTTGGTTTAACGGGAAATATGGAAAGAGAACTACACAGGGTACAAGCAAACCACAAAATAAGCGGAAACACGAAAACAAACAATGGAAAAGCTGCATCCATCTTTAAAAAGAAACTGCAAACCCTGGAAAAACCTGGAAAGAAAAATGCAGCATTTCTGGCACATTATTGAGTGACTTCTTAGCTGGGCTAAACTCTTCCTCTGAGTGCACATAGGAAACCCTGCTGTTTCCTTTCCACAGGCTGAAGGTGGAAGTGATTGGCATGAGCCAGGCTGGTCCAGAGCTGCAGTCACACAGGGTTTTACATCAAGAGCTGTTACCTTAACAACTCCCACTCTTGCACCTCCAGCACATTTCATTAAAGAAAACAGGTTCACGTTCTGAAAACTCCTGTGCCAAACCTCTGTGCAGACTGAGCTGATTTTTACAATTGAGTTCCACATCTCTGGAACCAGGAGCATTTGTGGTAATGCATATTGGCCTTTATCAGTACTGAAGTACAGCTGCAACTTCTCTCCCAGTGACACCTGTATGGTTTGTCAAGCCAGGGCACAATAATTTGGATTCTCTCTTGATTTACAGTTTCTGCCTATAGATAGAAACATGGGTGTGGAGCCCTCACAGAGTCTGAAAAGCAGACTGATAGGATTGGGAATAGAAATCCCAGTCCATGAGTGAAACCACACTCCCATGGCCCACTGCCACAGCAGATCTTCCCTGCAGTTTGTTGGGCACATATGGTATCATTTTCTGTCTTAAATCATCATTTCTGCCTTCTGAAAAAACAACACATGCAAGGGTAAAATAACCAGTTCACATGCACATATCCCTATCCTTTCTAACTTACTGAAATCTTAGTCCTTTCCCCACATCCCTTCAGGTGCCCAACATCTCTCAGTCCAAGGCAGGAGAACCAGCATCAGTTCAAGTGAATCATCAGAGTGTATTTACTTCTCTTAGGACAGACATGGTCAGGTTTTTCTAGTTACTGACCTATTACATGTCATTTCTAGTCCCAATTCCATTGTCAGTCTTACCTGCTATCTATGAAATTAAGGGAATTAAAACCAAAATTAACTGGACACTGTGCGGTGGGTCACTGTTTGTGTGGCTGTTCTGCCAAACATGTTCTCATGTTCAAATCTGTCAGAGGCCAATATCCCAGCCCTCTCCTATCTGTCCCTAATGGCTGCTGAGACCCTTGCAATCCTGATAGAATTACACTATCCTCTTCCCCAGCCCAGAAATCATCAGCAGTCCAAAGGTCTGGAGCGGAGGGTAAAGCAATATCCAGTGAAGATGTGCCAGAACAACTTTGGATGCCAAATAATATCCTGCAGCTCCCTCAGACCAGGCAGCATTGTCACAACGTTCACACCATGCTGTCAGTGACCCCCATCTGTTGTTCACAGGAGAAACAGGAAAAAAAACATCAGTCTGGGCAGCTCCTTACAAAAAAAAAACCCAAAAAACAAAAAACAAACCAGAGATAAAAAGAAAGTATTACTTAGAGATCTGCCCTGTCCTTGGGCAGAAACGTTCATCCTCTGCGTGTTCACAGCTAGCTTTGAATTTGGAAGAGGGAGTCCAAGGGAAGGCAGCGCTGCCAGCATTGCCCAACGCACGGCAGCCAGGAGCCCTGGCACTGCTCTGGGTGTAGATAACGTGTGCAGACTCAGACATGTCTGTTCCCTGCCCACACCCAGGCCTGCCTCTGTGGGCTTTTTCTAATGCCAGCTGCCAGAGCCCAGGCAACAGGAACACGTGGAAGCACGGCTTTATCTGGAGGCTAATGCTGCCTGGAATGAACCTCGTGTTGATCTCCCACTTCTCGGGAAACTCAACCATCATGTGGCTCCTGCTGCTCACCGCACACACAAGGGCAGCAAGAGGCCCTTGGGAGCAGGCACAACCCTGCAGCATCCATCACACATCTGTCACCACCTCTGCTGCACAGCAACAAACAAGCTCGGGGAAAAATGACAAAGTGGCCCTAGCAATACAATCAGAGTCTTTCAGTGTTCAATTATGTGGACTAAGGAGTCTACACAAACATACTCTTGCAAACTTTAGCAAGAACTAGTAATTTTTTCTACTTGAAAAACAATGTATTGTTCAGAAGAAAAGGCTGTTGGTAGAGGTTGACCAGAGAGAAAAAAAGTAATTTTAAGGACTTCGCTGTTAGCTTGGGCATTACATTTCAAAAGAAAACTATGGAAATTAAAATACAATTTGGACTCAACATCATAACAATCTTAACATAATAATTCAGAGTGTTTTTTTGGATTTGGAAAGGGGAGGGAAAACAACAAAGTTTCGGAACTGCAGCTTATATTCACTACAGATGAGACAACAAAAGAGGAAGTTTTACTGCAAACCACTGCTGGCTTAGTCCTTCAATTCCCCTGTAACCAGTTGTGGCAGTGGTCATGGCTGGAGACAGCCTGTTGGCCCATCGATCCCCCCTGTTGCAAAATCCTCATTTGATTAATTTAAACATAGAAAAGAACAGACCCAGAGGAAGCAGCCTGACCCAGCAGAGGAAAGGGCTCAGTCAGAACTGCTCCAGTCTGACATACCAACCTAGATTTGCAGAGAAGGGTTTCCTTTCATGAACAAGAACTACCTTCTTCCTTTTGCTCCTCTTCCTCAGACCTCACTGGCAGGGTTTTCCCCTCAATGCCATTACTTCCTAAATGTAGTGTAAATGCACTTCGCAGCAGCTCAGATTTGAGTTGCAAAAACCAAATACAATGTTAGTTTTTGTCAAAACAGCTATTTTAAGAGAACACTCTATCTAGCCAGGAAAAGCATTTAATTACCCCATGACAATAAAAGCTTGAAATAATACTGGTTACTGCAGCATTAGATTGCCCAAACAGATCATCAGAGACTTGGTATTTCTCAAAAACCAGATAAAAATATACCAGATGGAAAGACAAAGGAAGAGCTGGTCAATCAAAACTCAGTGGCAGAGCTCAGCCAGGGCTGGAGTTCCTTGGACTCTGGCCTGGCCAGTAACTCCATCATGTGACTGCCTTAGTCTGGAAGAGATGCTGCAACTTTTCCAACTGTGGCTCTTGGAGAAATGCCGCCCTTTGCTGAAACAGCCCTGCCATGGAAACCTGTAAAACACAACAGGCTAAACCCCAAGGAGTGGGATGGGAATTCATTTACTGCAGGGCTGAATTCGGTCCACTTCATATTCCTAGTTTTACAGACAAGAATTTTATCCCTGGTGAAATTCTCACATGAATTTGTCTTCAAGGGAAATTATAACACTGAAGTGCAGCTGATTTAAGACAAGAAAACCTTTCCCTCACACACTGTCTCCATCATGCACAAACTCAGCACAGAGGTTTTTCTTTTAAATGCAGAAGGAAAGCCCATGGTGCAGTTTACAATTAAGTTCTGGCTTTCTTGAATTCACCTATAAATATTCCAGTCAGAACATGTTCAATGCCACTTTGGGACATAAACATCAGCCTGTGGAAAACTGAGCAGCCAAGCCTGAATTGATCTCAGCAAACTTACTTCACCTTGGCTAGGACAGAGCTTTCTGTGATGGCAACCCCTAAAAACAACAGATTTGGGTTATATTTGGGACAAAGAGACAGCAAGACCCACTGCTCATGTCCTGGGATGCCCTTCCTTGCCAGCTTCCCCTTACTGCCTGTTCCTTGTGGGCTCACTCAGTGCAAAGCAGCAGAGATTTAATAGCTGATCATAAACTACAGAGTCTTTAATGTCAGAGCTGTTTCCTCCCTAGAACAGAAACATGGTTTGAAACCTAGCTTACAGAAGGCAGAGCCGTGTTTATACTTGTCAGAAGTTACCCAATTTGGCAAGGATTCTTCCCATCATGCAAGTGTCACCACAGACATTGCCAAACACTGTAGAGGCAGAGTTCAAAACACTACCTCCAAGCCTAGAAATATGATGAAGAAATATGTTGCCCAGTGCACATGCTATATGTTTGCACTTGTCTGAAAGGGCTCAGCATTAATAAAAGGTGTTGTTATAATTAAAATATAAATCTGAAATAGCCTAAAGCATGACCTAATATTATTTATTATTTCCAGGGAACGCTTTGGAAAATCTCTCTAACTTTTTGAAAATACCTCACTCTCTTCTAAGCCCTTGGTTCTGGAATACGCCTTACATTCTTTCAAGATTCTTTGTAATTCACCTCTTTTAGTGCTGTTCCCTCCAGTCCTGTGCCATGGAAATCACCTTGGCTGAGAGGCACGAGGCAGCATTTTGGGAAGAACAGGGACAAAACAGCACCGAAGGCTGGGGATGGATCACAGGGGCAGAACAATCCAGGTGTGGCTGACACGGAAACTCCACATTACTCTTCTCTTCCCAAAAATACAGGAGATTGAAGGCTTCCCTGTGCAGGCAGACCCTTTTGTTGCTGATGAAAGGCTTTGGAGCAGGGTTAGCGTGACCTGCCAGGCAGCTGACTCAGGACTGTCCACGAACAGCTGCTCCAAGGCAGAGCTTGCAGCTGTTGTAATGCCCTCTGTGCCCTGGGACTGCAAAGCAGCTGGGAGGAAAAGCTTGCTATGGAGCTTGCTTGGGTACAGAAGGTATGGATTGTGTTAACCAGGGAATAGCTGCACTCTCCCCTCCCAGTGCAGAGCCCTCTGACGACACAAACCAGACTGGTCCCCACTACTCCTTAGTCATCTCTCTTCATCCACAGCAGCTTCCATCTGACATGCTCATGCACCCCAGGCTGCACACAACCTCCTAGCTTGGCTCTGGGTTAAGAGGGGAATTCCCTTGTGGCAGGTGGGGAGGAGACCTGGTCCACACCCACCCCAGTGCTGGGCCCCTCCTGTTCAGAAGTGCCATATGAAGAAGGCACCTGAAGGCAGGTTTTGCATCCCTTAGCTCTCTCCTGCCTGGCTGGAGAGCACAGCCTGAAAGAGGAAACTTCACTACATAAGCCAGAACAAATCAGGCACGCAGCTGAAAACAAAATAACTTGTGCCAGTGTCAAGTGACAGTGTGACACTGACTGGTGCGGTAAGAGAAGATGTCACATGCTAGCTTCTGTTTCCTAACATAGAAGTGCATTGGCATTAACAGAAAATATGCATTGATCATCATGCTGGTATTAGTGCTTGTACAAACCATCATTCCAAAGGGATGGTTCAGCACAGCTACTGGAAGTGGAAATATTCCACCCATCTTGGATGAAAGAGAGGTGGGTTCAGAAAAGTCCACTCTATAACACAAGCAGACAACTCCATCACATATTATCAATCCAGACCTACTTGACTAATAAACAATAAAAATAATGTATTACCCTGCTTATGCTTCTCTACCCAGTTTGTAGAAGGCAACAAGCAGGATTTTGCACGTTAATTTTGCAGTTCATTTTGTATTTGCCTTTTGGCCTATAAATACTCCAATAATCACTTCCTTAGTCTCGGCTCTTCTTAGAGGAACTAGCTGATGGAAGAGCAACACCTCCGTCAAAGAACTTCTTAAACCAAGCACAATCTTTGTCCTGTGAGTCAAAAGAAACATTCTCTCCTTATGCTTAAGTGAAATAGGAAACTGTCAAAGAAGCTGTTTTTTCTCTCCTCCCATTTCCCACCAGCAGCATTGCTCTTCAGCCTATTACTTACATGAGTTAAAAACCAAAAGGCTTACAAGAGATACTGTATATCCTATAGTGATCCCTATAACTAGCATCATCAATTCTTATTGGAACATGTTACAGGCACTGGTGGTTCCAGGTAGGCCTGGATGTCATGGATCAGCCCAACAAACACCATGTGACTCAGCCAGCTAAGGTCACACTCCTCACAGGGTTTACCGTGCCCAGCTCCAGAGATAATATAAATATAAATATAAATATAAATATAAATATAAATATAAATATAAATATAAATATAAATATAAATATTCCCAGGGCTTGGATCTTCCAAGGTGTTTGCTTTCCAAGACAGGTACTTCAAATGATGATGTCACAGTAACCAAAGTATAAAGGAATTATTTTTTAACCCTTTCCCTCAAGCCTTCCTAGGCTGATAAAATCACTGCAGTAGTGCTTGTTTGGAGGCAGCTGATCATTAAAGCCCACAAAAGGAAGCACTTTGAGTTCTGTCAGAGAACACAGACTTTTCATGTCTCCTTTGCCTTGCAGAGATTGCTTTTTGATGCAAAGGGAAATAAGCCAAATGAGGTTCATATGTTATGCTGCCAACCAAAAGAAAAGGGGAAAACCCAGGCCCTTTAACCTCTCTGCCATCAGGTACTCATGCCAGCTAGAATTACTGCTATAGAGAGAGCCAGACTCATTACTGGGGAAGACACCTCCAAAACTCCACCTGTGTGAAGAATGCCAGAGAGCAAAGATGGTTCCCATAGACTCTCTTCAGCTGCATCTCCCAGCCCCAGTTTTAAACCTTGGGACCAGTACATATGCCAAGATGACCACGTTAAAAATCTACATGAAAAGTGTTCTGAAGTCCTGCCCCATGGACACAAACCCCTCAACTTGACCCTTATCCTGAAAGAACCATGGCTGGGATACCTTCCAACAGCAACCAGGAGAAGGAGGGTGGTATAAGGATAGAAGAAAACCTGTAAATAGTTTAAGCAATGACTAACATTATAGCAGCATGTCAGACACTGACAATCTGCACTGCAAAGTCTCTGGATTTTTTAATTTTTTGATTGTTTAGATCTATGAACCTCAGCATAGGTTATGAACTCATGAACTATGAACTTAAACTATGTGCACGTTCAAGAAACATAAGGAAAATTAGCAAATAGAGGAAGTTCCCTCTTTGGTTCCTCTTTTTATTTTGCAGAGATGTTGGGCCTTTGTGCGTCCTCCCCATGACCTCCAGTGGGGAGGCAGGAACAAAAAGGCTGAGGACACCAGGACTCAATGTACATCTCCTGCATGGTACTTGACAGAAGTGCCTGAATGGGTGGAGTTTTCATGCTATTCCCCACTTCTGCTCCCTGTGCTGGTGATCTCCTTCCACATCATCAGAAAATACCTGAATGATACAAAATTATCAGCGGTGACCAGCCTGACCTTGAGACACACAAAGGCAACCACGAGACTCAGCAGCTGAGGATAAACTGGGATGCTAAAGGCACTTCAAACCCTACACAGTTACCAAGTAACAATCCTGTTTTCAAAGGGCAGCTATCTCTGCCGAAACTGGGTCATTTCTTCTACATCAAAGTCAAAGCAGCCCGACCAGAGCTGTGTTCACTCAAACCAGTTATTCTGCCTACACCAGGCAGCTCCTACTGCTCTCTTACACTAAAAGCAATCTTGTGCATCTTGTCAAAAACCCTTCAAACCACCCAAAACCAGAGTTTGGATCATTCCTTTACCCCCAGGGATGACACGAATGCTTCACTTTGGGTCAGTGGATTTACAGACAGTGGCATGGAGATTGGGGCTGCCCATGGGTGGCCTGGGGAGGACCCTGGCTGAGGGGCCAGGGGACCAAGCTGCGCTCAAGTCCCCCCTGTGCCTCCTGTGACCCAGAACCTGATTGGCGCCGGGCTGGCAGCGCCGCAGCGGGAACGGCCTTTACGGCCAGTGGGCAAAGCGCCCAGCGCCACAACAGGCAGGGCTCGACCCAGGCCTGAAGATCTCACCCAGGGCAGCTTCCAAACGGCCCCGCCAGCAATCCCAGAGAAATGCTTATGGCAGCACGCAAAGGGGCGGTTCTCTGTGCCACCGCCTCCGCTGAGCTCAGCCCCGCACCAGCAACCTCCACACAAAGCAAGCCAGGCCCAAAGTTACTCTGTGCAAAGGTGACTCTTTCTTGCCCTTGCAACGCTGCCTCAAATCTGAGCAAGAGCAATTTGTAAGTGACCCAAGCTCCCTTCTTCCCTGCACTGCCAGAGGAGACAAATGCATTGGAGGGGTAGGACCATAAAGGAAAGCACCTTTATGGTGGTTTCTCTCATCTCCACAGCAATCAATGCCACATTTCTGATCCTGGCTTTATACGCTCAGGAAGAAAAGCTGTCCCTGGGCTCTTACCATATAAAGTCTTCCCTTGGTCCCTTCCCTCTCAAACTGCAAACTCTGGCTTGACCTCTGATCCCAGAGCCTGCACCCTGTGCTCTGTTGCTCTTGCACAAAGCCCAGTGCTGTGCCCAGCGCTGCCCAGCTCTTCCTCCCCACCATGGGAGCTCTGCTGACCAAGGAATCGCTGCTGGGAGCTCCCTGGGAGCTCACCCTGATGGAGCAGCAGCAGGGAAGCACTGGAGCACCTGAACAAGTCTGACTCCTCACTAATGAGCTTTTCATGGAAAGTTGGATTCTGTTACTAATTACATCCAGTTACACCCTTCTCATGACAAACACCTGTTCCACCCTATGTTTACTTGACAGAAGAGAGTTAAGAAGATTTGCCTGGAAAGGAACCAACTACAAACCAGCATTTCCTCATGCTGTCTTTATACAATGCATCTGATTAGTTTCACTTCCCTGTGCTGTTAAAAGTCAAGTCCTTTTGTTATGAGTATTAGACTTATTTATCTATATATATGAAAATATATACACACAGATATATATACAAGTACTATCCTTATTTTTTGAGTCTCCAATGCTGACCAAAGGAGCTTGGAAAAATAAAATTTTAATTGTACTTAACCCCCTCTGCTTGGAAAAGTACTTTTTGCCTTTTCTATATGGTGCACTAATACTTTGCAATGTATAAAGAATTCCTCCCAAGTTGTGGAAAATGTGGTGCAGCTCCCAGCTAAGTCACTCAGGTGTGTGGGAAAGGGCAGGTCACAACCCTCTGTGCAGCAGTGGCTGCAGACAGCCCAACAAAAGGCTTTGATGTGGGAATGGAGGAGCCAGTGGGGGAAACTCAAGTTCCTGGGGCAGGAAGCAAAAGCAGAGTCCTATCTGATTTTCTCTAGCCAAGAAGCAGGGTTATATTTGCTGCTGGTTGAGCACGATCCACGGATCAAGTGTGACATCAATAGCAGTATCTCTTTCTTCTGCTTAAACTTCGAACCTGTGCAGACAAGAAAACTTCAAGCGGCACTTGAAGTCTGAGGTGAAGCTCAACCCATACTACAGGAGTGGGAATCAATCCTGAGTGGATAACTTCTCAGAGCAATAGTCTGTCCTGCTGAGAGCCCAGCAGACCCTGCAGGAGGGTGGCAAATCCCTGCACCTCAGAGCACCCCAGATCCCCCATGTTCTGGTCTCAGTTTCACACACAAGGTAATTAAGTCGTTTCAGTGAGTTACATAAAATCAACCTCTTGGAAGACACTGAGTACAGAGAGCTTACACAAGCACTTTAAATCAGTTCACTCTGACTTCCTGACAAAGACAAGCTCCTGAGCTCAGGGCAGCTGAAGCCATAGGCTCCAAGTCTGCAGCCTTCAGGAATGCTCTCATACAAAGCAGCGTTTTCCTACACGGCAGGTTCAGTCTGACAGCACTAAGGCAGCAGCATCTTCCCTGCTCACACCTCAGGCTGCACTCACAGGACACTGCACCCAAAGCAAGCTGGGGTGGGAAGAAGCTTCCAGATCTTTCCATGGCTGTCTTATTTCCAGATTGTGGCACAGGCAGATTTTTCTTTAATGTGAATTTCCCTAGGCCCCTGACATGAGGACTGAGGTAGTATTTTTCCCTTTTTCCCTGGCTGCCCTCAAGCATGAGGCAACAGATATTTAGTCTAGATAAAAGAAGATACCAGTGATTCTGTAAATATCAAAACATCTGTGGGATGACTGATCCAAAAATATCAGGCCCTATCACCAGTCCAACCCAGAAGTACAAGTGAGGTAAAAGGTTAAATCACAGCTATGAAATTTGCAATTCATGTTTGTTCCTTTAAAAGCAGAGGGGCAGGAACAGTGCAAGGAAAATAGTGAAAGGTGAAGGAAAACATCATATAAATGGGAATATGATGTAGAATTACAAATCTCTCATGTAAGGAAGGAGTGGACAAATTTATCTACTGAGCCTTTGGGTCTCTGGAGATGAGCAGGATGCTGACAGCACCCGAGGGCACAGAACCACCAAAGGATGGCCCGATGTCCTTACTGAGCAGGATGCTGCATTAACATCCTACTGATGTGATTGAAGGTGTGTGCAATACTGGCACTCCCTCCCTTTGCCTGTCAGGCTGCAGAAAGGAAACTAAATGAGCTCTTAAAGCCATGAGGCTCAGGCAGCCCTTCCCCCGTCAGGTTTCTGTGGAAAGCCCACTGCTCCCTGGGGTCATTTCCATTGCGCTTCAGCTCTTCCAGGAACTGAGCCATGCTGACAGCAGTCCCTCCTCTGCCACACACCCAATCAGTGCACCGAGGGAGAGATTTCTAAGGAAAATAATTGAACAGCTTTATTGCAAAGAAAAAAAAATCAAAAGGAAAAAACTCCACCGAACTGAAATCTACTGCTTTACTTGAAGAGCGAATTCTGTGAAACACAGAAAACACAGAAAGGAAGATGGATCAGCTAGAAATATTGCCTAGGGAAACACAGAAAGCTGAAAATAAACTTTCCCTGGAGTCTGGAAGGAACCACACCTGGCCTGATACTGACAAGGGGTCTCAGTTTGGAAAGCAGTGCCCAGAAAGGAGGTAAGATGGAAGCCTCATACACACTTTTAATGAGAGCTGTGCTGCAAAAATCCACTCAGAATTCACCCTGTGACAGGAACTGCTGCTCACTATGCAAACCCATTGCTGGTGATCACACAGCAAATGGGGGAAGCAAGGCCAAGGACACCGAGCACATGGCCTTTATTTGTGGAGCTCCAGTGGTGTGTGTGTGCTCTCGGGCTCAGGGCTGCTGGAGCAGGTGGCTCTGAGCTGTGGCACTGCAGCACCTCCTGCCAAAATGGAAACATTCAAACACCCCCCATTGCATCCTGGCAGCTTTAGGGGCCCAAGTGTTTCCGGCTGTGGGGTCAGGGAGGGCTGTGCCAGCAGGGCATCGGCCCCTGCATTGCCCTTTACTGTTATCACAGATGGTTTGTACAGCCTTTGAGCTGCTTAAACATCCCCTTGGGACCGAGAAGCATAGATAAAGACAACTGCTAATGCCTTATTCCAGGAAATTGTGTTGTTTCTAAACGTTTCACCTGCTCCCTTCAGCCTTCTCCCAGACAGTCTCCTGCAACAGGAGAATAAACTAACAAACAAGAAGGCAAACAAAGAGGGAGAGATACACAGTCTCAGGAGGGAATTAAAACACTGGCACTACATCATGTTGCAGCCATATGGTGCTGTGAGTACCTTTGGAAGCTTCCTATCCACTGCTGAGCAAGAAAACTGCACAGGCCTTCCCCAAACCCCACCCAGGAGCCTGTTCACAGAGAAAATCCTCTTCCAAGGACAGCACTAATTTCAGGTTGGACAGATGTCTCCCCTGGCTAACAAGGCAAGGAGTGTCATGCCTTCTGCACCTTTAGGACACCACAAAGAGACCAGGGCAGTCTTTAAATATTACATTGCAGCTATTCCCACTTCTCTCCAGCTGCTCCACACTCCTCGCTGTGCCAGCCCCAGCTGTCAGCAGCAGCTCCAGGGAGCCCAGCAAGCAGGATTTTTCCACTGCTAATCTTGCCATGACAACGTGGCACAGAGAACACCCCAGAGGAGGAAGGGCAAAAGCTGCCTCATTCTAGGAGCCCATCGCACAACCCAGATAGCCAAAGAGCCGTGGGCAGCCAGTCCAGTCTGCAGGGGACACAGCCATGCTCAGTGCCTCAACCCCAGGCATTGCTCATAACTCAAGGAAACTTGCTCAGGCAGGAACTACCTCTGCATTTAATAGCTGAAAGAAGGAGAGTTCTCTTACAGGACAAAGTAAGTATTATAGTAATAAATTTGTATATTTAGGGAGGAGGAGGTTTGCTTCAGGACTCCAGTTTCCCATAGGAAAAGTAAGTTGAACACCTTTCTTATCCTTCAGATTAGGTAACAAATTCATTAAAAAAAATAACTCCTTGACAGCCCCTCTGAGGAATCATTGCACAGCTTGTTTGAAAGTGAGCAGCCAGAAAAGTTGAGACTTGTTTCACCCTTTGCAGACGCACATAACAAACGAGTTACGTGCAAACTTCAAAGCAAACGTTTGCTAGAAGGAAAGTCAATAGAAAATGCAACAATGCATGGATCAAAAATCCCTCAAGACTTCACAAATAAACAAGATAATTGCTCTACTTCTCTGCCACTGATCTACAACAACAGCAAGAAGCTTCTGCAATCAAACCACCCCTCTTTTGTAGCAGTGAGCAACAGCTGAAATGCAGGGTCTATCCACATAAGCAGCAGCTGACAACTGAGAGAATAATGACATGGAGCACCTGCATCAGTTGCAGAAAGGGAAAAGGAGAGAAGAAAGTATATATATATTTTTTCCCTATCTTCATATAGAATTTTCTAGATTCCCCTCAGCTTCATCCTGTCTCTTTGCTGCAGCAAAGCAACAAGTCACAAACCCAAGGAATCCTGTGTATTTTAAACACATGCCTGCATCCAAAAGGAGAATAATTGGTGAACAAGGGAAAAATGTAAACACGAAAGAAAAGCTACTTCTGCTGTTTTAGCTACATTCAGGCTCAGTGGAGATGCTCTGGGAATAACTCCCTTAGAGCAGAGCATCTACAAACAAAGCAAATATAATTGATCTCCCAGTTCCTGCAGGACTTTGCACAGAAAGGTAACAAAAAGGGAACTGAACCTGTACAGGGAAAGACTCCAGCTGAAGAGTCCACAGGCAATATTTTCTTCAACAGCTTTATTGACTAGTACCTGCATCAACTCCACACCAGCAAAACCTGGGGAGACCAGGAAGAAGCTGTGCCAAGGAATCACCCTCTACCCAGCACTCACCCTTGTGGCACAACAGGGAGAGGGGTTGAGGGAGGGTGGACTGGTGGGGCTGAGTTCAGGATTTCAGGTGTGCCCAGGTGAGCAAGAAGTGAGGGAATCCCCTGCAGACCACGGGCAAGAAGGATGCACCAAGTGCAGCTGGAAGAGCTGCTCCTGCCTGTGGCACCTGGAGGCCCCAAGATCTGGTGAACACCCCACTGTGCCCTCCTTCCATGTACCCCTGATGGCAGAGGGCCTCTGCCCACCTCCCTGCAGGGCACAGGAAGTTCTTAGAGGGACATGATCCTAGCACAGCAGTGCAACTCTTTTGTTCTCTTTCTAGGAAAGAGCTAAGCCTTTTGATCTCCTACTAAAAACTGAAAAGTAAATTAAATGTTAATAAACCCTTAATAAAGAACTACTCCTCTGCATTTTAATTAGTTGTTCATAGAAACCAAACACATATAACAGACTAAGAAAATGAAAGGCAACAAGGAAGTTGCCATGGTTTTGATGGAACAACTACTCCAGCAGCATAATCCTGTGAATGCATTAAGGTCTTTTACATGAAGAGCAAGAACAGCTGCCTCTCCCACAAACACGAGCATATGCTTCTTCCCAAACCCAGGGCATACATGAGCTGAAAAGACTTTGCTGGCTCTCATTTTATGGAAGTTTCTTCACAGTGGAAAAATACAGAGGAAACAAAGAATGAAGACGAGGAAAGACTCAAAAGCAGTATCAGAAAAACTCATCAAACATTAGTAGTAGAATCCCAATAAATAAATGGGGAGAAAGAGGTTTGGAGGCTGAATCGTACCTGAGAAAGGCATTAAATGTGCAAGTAAAGAAACAATCTGCACTAAAGTCTAGTGGAAAGCTGATGGCATTAAACAAACAGCCCCAGAGGACAACACACGTGCTGGCTGGAGCACAATGTGAATGAGCTGTGGTTGTCAGCCCAAGTCAAAAAAGAGCAGCAAAATTCAGGGGCAGAGTTGGTACAGAGCTCACAGGTCTTCAAAGTGTAGGACTATACTGGACATAGGGTGCAAAATGATAACATTCCAATGAAATTCAGAGCACTGGTGAAGTGAAGGCCTACGGGACTCATCTGCTCTGGCCAGAAGGCCAGAAAACATGAGTCCTTTCCTCCTGTCTTGGAGCAACTCATGGTAGGTTAGTCCACCTCTCCAGGAGAGAGACCGCTCCACATGTGCCCTACCCAAAAACTGAGAAGGCAGGCACTGTCTGCAGCATCGCTACAGTGACTGAGAAAAGTGCCTTGGAAACCAATATCCAACTTACCAGCTTCCTCAATTCCCTGCTAATTTGAAGTCAACTCAGAGCAATTCCGTAACTGCACGTAAAAGACGCGTTTAAAGCCAAGTGCTGTGAGAAATTCACTCCTCACAAGCTGCCAGCAGCATGTGAAATAATTTTAACTTCTAAGTGGGCAGTAAGAATAACATTAATTTGTCAGTGTCATGCTGAGTATTTTCCTTAGAAACTCTGCAGGGCTTGGGAGAACAGTTGCCATCATCCCCGGCTTTGGAAGGAGGGAACATGCAGCAGAGGCCTGAACCTGGGACAGGCCAAGGACTGATGGAAGTCATGGCACTGGGAAGCACAATGTGTGGGACAGCACACAAGGCAGTGGTACTCCATCTGTCTTGCTTCACTTATTCAAGGTCATGTGGTTGTGGGAGGTTCCAGTGTCCCAAAATCTCTGTCTGAGCTCCTGGCACCCTCTCAGATTCCTACCATGGAGATGATGACTGATGGCAGGAAATTTTGACCTTTTAACTCCATATCCCTTTTCTAAATTCCTGTGGTCACTACTGCTGTCTCTTATGTAGCAAATTCCTTCTCTCGATCCCCCAAGAAGCCAAACAACATTCTGTAGTAAAGAGCTGAGCGGGGCATAAATCTCCAGCGCCTCCAGCCTCTGATAATCTTCCCAGTCCCGTGGCCTGACTCCAAACTTCTGCCCCCGGCCTCGGGGGAGCCTCAGGTCACTGGACGAGCTCTTTTGCCATGCTTGGAATGGCAGCGAGAATTCCCTGAAGCGTCCCGCAGGGCCCGGGGCCGCGGTTCCCGGAACTGGCGCCTGCTGCCCGGGCCGAGCTGTTCCTAGAAGCGCCGGGGCCGCATCCCCCGGGAATGGGGCACGGCAGGCAGGGCAGGGCAGCGGGAAAGGATGGCAGCAAAGAGCCACACTGCACAGACCTTCCAGCTCTCCAGACAGTCCCTTCTCCTCCTTCTTATCATCCCAGAAGGATTGTTCTGACCTGTTTTTCACGGTGCTGGCAGTGTCTGCACTGCTGCAGCAGCAGACACTGTCCCACCTGTCCCCAGCTCCCCTGCCCGGCGCTGCCTTCCCTGCCACATCCCAGCTTTGCTTTCAGCAATTTCAGCCCCTGCAATTGAAAACGACTCTGCCAAAGGCAACAGCCACGCCTAGGTATCACACTGAAAATCCTTTCTAGCGTCAGCACACATTATACCAGGAAACATCAGCAATAATAAATAGCACCAAGATGGAAATCTGCCATACAACAGCGAGGTCTGAACTAGGCTAAGCCTAACACAGGCAATCCGGGCTGGACATAATCTCCAGTACCAACTGGAGTTGTGCACAATGACTACACACAAGGGCAGTCCTGGGCCTTCATTTTATACATTTTATAGAGCACCTTCTCCACCTCAGACTTTTCCAGGAGCCACCTTGGCTCCTAACACTGCTCCACTCATCTGTGTGCACAGCCAAGCACACACCTAGCTATAAAATTTATTTCTAGATACATAGATGTCTGTAGCATGAACTAGACCTAGCTGGGACCAAGTTCTTAGCTAATCCCATGCATTTTCTCTGGTTCAAGAAAACTCTGCCAAGCGGATGGAGAAGGAACCTGGCCACAAGTCTGGGTTTCCCCAGCACAGCATTTAGCTGCAGACAGATTTAGGGTTTACAGAAGGAAACCTCCTCTCTGAGCACCTGGCTGACAAGTAATAGCCAGAAAAACCCAGAACACGGTGGATGAAAATCAGGAGCTGAAGGAAAGTAAATAAACTAAATGGATTTCCCTGCTGTTGACAGCACATACTCTTCCTTCAATAATCTGCACTGCCATGAAAGGTGATGATATTGTTCCATTTACTGTGTTTTTCCTGGCCTGTCCCCAAGGCCACAATACTGTGTGCTTATTTTGTTTTTCATAAGGTCAAAGAAGCATATTTGAGTAAAAGAGAAAGTTTACTATGGACTTTCACCTTTGGGATTTAAACCAAGTGTGACAACTGCAATGAAAAATATTTACAACTGTCTACATATATTGGGGGGGGGCTTTTGGAAGAAAGAGGACTTTCAATCCCACATCTTTCTCAACAGCTTCCTTAAATATGATTTATTACACACCAGAGGAAAAAGAAGAAAATGTCAAGATTTAGACTGCACAATGATCCCAGGACACACTACTGATGTTTCAAGCCATGAATCACAAACAAGTGAGGCACTGGTCTGTGTGGAAGAATTCCAGCAATAAGCACTGTTGTTAGAGAGCAGGCACCTGGGGCCTCTGTGCTCACACACCAGTTTAAAAGGGTGGGCAGAAACTGCAATAAGCAAGTGATGTGCAATGCTGCCTTTTCCATGGCATCCGAAGAAACACTGGCTTTGCTTATCAGCTTACTTTCCTTGGAAACCACAACAGGCTGGAACTTCACTTACTTACACACCTTGAGATGTGGTTTGTAAAATCAGGCCATTGAGCATGCACAGTGCTCAAAAGGCACCCTGGCCTGCTCTTCACACCTCCATGGTCTTCATGGTCTATCTGGTGGACAGTCCTTTTCCTGGTTGTAGTAGCCAAGGAAACAGCCAGAAATCAAGAGGACTGTGAGCCTGACACTGGTCCACAACTTGGTCTCACTCTTCCAGAAGGAACAACTGCAAAGGAAACCATTCCCTTGCTACACAAGTGGAAAACAAACAACAAAAATCCACTTCCTTGACACCTTGTCAAGGGGTGGGTGGGTGCTGTGGGTATCCAAGGTGTCTGTGTGGTTATCCAAGTCGACCTCACCTTATCTCTGAATGCTAAATAGACTAGGCCTATGAGCATCACTTGGTTAGTATCTAGAGAAAATTTAAACCCTTCAAAAGCTGGTGGGACTGGCACAAAGAACTGGTTGGAGGGTCTGGAGAAAACCTCCCCCACTGTCACTTCCTCACAGTAGGTACCAATCTTAAAGCAACCCCAAAAATGTACACTTAGTCTCTGATAGCCATGTATCCATGTGCCCATCCTTCAGAGGAAGTTAAAAATCCACAAATTCCTCACCTTATTAATCCATAAGGCAAACTGGATAACACCACAGCAGCCTTAGTTATAGGACTCATGTTTAGATAAGGGCCTGCAAATGGGAGGAATACAGCCACGACCACCTGAACCAGGGTAAGCTAGACCACATGGTGCAACCTAACGAGGTTTCTATATCCAGCACACAAAAAATTAGATTACTCAATAACTGTTATTCCTTTTTCACCCTTTTTCTCTCAGTGCCCTCAGGCCTCACATTGGGCACCACAATCTGCTCTAGGTTTGAAAGACAAGTGCCTGCTAGGGAAGGCAGGAGCCTCCCTCTGGAATGGAGAATGTAAACCCCCAACACCTTGAGAGGTCAGAACATGCCAAATGGGGAAGGCCAGGAGCTCTTGCTGAAAACCCACCCACACTGCCCCTGGACAAACCTGCACTGGCTTTGACCCAGCAGCACCATGTCTACAGTGAACCCATGGGAATGCACAGCCTGACTTTCCTCAGATCCAAGCCTCTTTCTGGCACAGAAAGAAAAGAAGAAAAGACATTATAAAACACACCAACATCACCAGAGGCACCATTAAGCTGTCTTAACCAGTGGCTTTTAAGCTGCAGCCCTTAGGACGGGGGGTTTCCATGGATTACTGCTGCCATCCACAAAAGATGACTAACTAGAGGATGCCTACTGTCAGGAGGACTTCTGGTGGCAGGTCTTGACTTACTCATGTTGAATGTGTTGACAACCAGCCCCCTAGTGATGAGTGGCAAACAGTTTCCCTGAGTCTTTGAATGCCTTGGGTGGGAGCTGACAGGTGATGCTCCTCTTCCTCCACCCTATATAACATACACTGAGTTATATTCACTCCTTAATTTAGCTCCTCTTAAATTCCAAGCAGCTTCCTTGAGTAGTCATCTCTAAAACTGAGACTAAAATACAGCAGGTCCAGGAATGTAACCAGAAACAGGTTACAGATTCATCCCAGATATGTGAAAAGGTTAACCATGTTTGTAACCTTTCTGTACCAATATCATGTAAAGCAGAACCCCCTTTTCCAATGGCAGCATCAGATGAGCTGGGCAACATTCATTTCATTTAAGGAAAATTCTTTGGAGGTGGGAGCTGGGCCTCATCAGCTCGACTATGAGGATCCTAGGAAAAACCTACCTATTAGTTATTAATGCATGATATATGTGGGATAAACATGTAATAGACAGTTACATAGAAAATATCTTCAATCTATTTAAGGTACAGCTGCTGTAACTCAAACTGCTATTAAGTTACTGACAATACTCTCACTCAGGCAGAGCACCTGAGGTGATTTTATTGATATGAGAGGAGAAAGATACAGGAAGCACTCCAAAAAATAAATCCACCATCCTTTCTTCTTCCTATTTACAAACCCAGCCATTATTTTTCCTTACTCTTCACTCCAATTCTGCTAGTCAGAACAGTGAAATTTTGAATCCCAGAAAAACAATCCCTTATGCAATTCCACCCTTTAAGCAATGTAAAACTGCACAAATTGAGTACATAACCCTGCCTTTACATAGTAGCTGCTCAATACAGTGTGTACCATCACTGCTGCCAATTTGCACACACAGCGTTCTCAAGCCTGGTAAATCACTGCTCTTATTTCTTTCTCCACAACTTTGTGCTGCTGCTTTGTCTTGCCTTTCACAGGACCTCAGAGCTTCCACCTTTTCTCAGAAAACAACTGAATCAGCTGAACAAGATATTCCTTCTTTACTTCTTCATTCTGGATGTACTCTTTCTGAAGCCATCAAGGCACAACTATAAATAATATTTACCCCTCAAGATAGTGTGACTGAAGTTGCTACAGCATCAGACACCTGTCTTCCACCCTAGGACACACAGGATGGGACTATTAAGAAAAGAAGCATGTAGGAGAGAAGAGCTGTTCTCCACAGGCCTCTTCAGTTCTTTGGAGTTCTCAGAGTTTAAGCATGACACCAACTGTAAGTCTGTCCAAACAGCAAAAGCCCATTTCTGAGACAATTCCTTCAGCCAGCACTTAGGTAACTACTGAATTTTCCCAGCAAACCACTGGTGTCACAGGCTTGCCTCACAGGACTTTAATTCTACACCCATCTCCAGCAGGTCTTTCTGCCCAGATAGCATAAAATGTAGAGTCATTCCCCACAGAGCTGGTTTCCAAACAGGGTTTGGATTGCCAGGATTTGACTTTATCGATACTCAGAAATTCTCCACTTTTCACCCCCCAACTACACCTATCACAGCTGGGCAGCCAGGAGATTTATCACACCAGTTTATCACCCCTCTCCTGTAATGAACTGCAGTTCCTTGCTGCGGTTGCTGGAACCAAGACTTGGGCAAAAAACCTTGAAAACCTGATCCAAGCAAATTGCATCAATGCTCAGTGATGGCAGTATACCAGTGCTAATTACTTCACTGCCAATCAGTTTATCAGGAGCACCCAGCCAGTGTGCTCATCTCTCCAGTCCTCTCCTGTGTCTCCAAGTGCTCCACCTTTCCTTCCTCCCCTGCTGAAACATGGGCAGCACCCAGAGAAACACCTTCTCTTCTCACAGAGCAGTTTATAGAGACAACAAGGGCTCTAAGATACAGGCTGTAATTGCATGCAGTGGAGAACAGAATGAGAAACCATGGCATAAATGTTAAAGATGTTTTAGGTCCAGACTGGAGCATCTTCTCTGTTGTTTAACACAGAAACATGGAGTTAGTGCCTATATGGAAGGGTAGGAGGCAGCTGGAACAGCACAGCATGGGAGAGATGAGTTCATTCTTCTCCCTTTCCTAGGAAGGCTAGGGAAATTAAATCAGGTCCAAGAACTCTTTCTTCTCCATTAACAGTCATCCATCATCACCTTTTTTGCAAGACAGTATCTTCCATCCTCCTTGCTGCACTCGCTTCAGCAGCCAGTCTCTTCCAGGAAACTGGGGAAGAGCAGAATCCCTCATCTGCCAACCACTCAGTCAGACAGTGGGGCAAGAGATTGTAAGAGGAAACACTGTTTAAAAAAAAAACTTCTTACTGTTTCTTGGGATCTGGCTTCCATGTAGAATGACACACAAATAAACTCTTACAACACACACAGTGATGAATTCAGATTAGGGAAGTACAGAGAGAAGCGGAGACAGCTCTGACCCAAGCTTGAAAACTTGCAGATCCTCAACAGGCATGTGCTAAGAACTAGAAGGAAAAAACAACCTCTGTTAAATGCTGCTGAAAATTTGGTTTAAACTGTTGGGGTTTTTTTTGACACAGACAATCTCCATGCCTGAATTTGAGGTGGGAGGAGGAAGTAAACGTCCGCCAACACAGCAAAGCAAGTCAGATTGCACCAGGGACAATCCTGAGTAACTGATCCTGAATGGAAGAAATTAATTCATGTCTCCTAAAGGGGTGACTTTAAAAAAATCTCAAAACCAGAAAGAGCTCTAAACTCTTATGCCATTAATATCTTGTAGGCTTATTTTCAATACTTCTCATCCATATGATATGTGTACATAAAAAGAGGGGCAATGCACTTTTGCGAGCTTAAATCTTGGAAAGGTTAAACAAGAGCTGGTGAAAACGTCTCAAATTCTACAGTCTAGGTAGCAGTACTGCCTTGTGCAGCAGAGGGAATGCTGCTTTACAGGCTGATCCCTACAGCCAACCTAAAAAACAAGTGATCGGGGATTACAACTCAAGGACTCTGCCAAACTTGATTCAATTTACTGAGTAAAGCTTTCCAAAGCTGGTCATAAAATTCCCTTTCATGTCCCCCTGGATCCTATGTAGGGAAATACAGCTACACCTGAGAGTGCCTTTGCCATCCTGTCCAGAGGCTGAGATTCAGCTTCTAAACTTTCAGAGGCACACTGGCCCCAAGGGCACAGAGGACAAACACACACTGACCTGAGCAGCAGGGAAAGAAGAATAAAACAGAAAATATGGAACAGCTTACTATAGGTTTGATCCATGAGTCAACACTTTGTACAGTCTGCCCAGAAAAGGCTGGCAACCTGAAACTGATGTAAAAATAAAGCCTTTTAAAATAATTTCAGAAACAACCAAACCCCTGTAACAAATCCAGTGAACTTCAGGTTGTCACCGCAGTGTGTTGCAACATTTTGGAACTTCCCAGAACAAAGCCACTGTCCCCATGACACGGCCATTTGCACAAAGCAGAAAGACCCACTGCTGTCACACAGTGAATCCAGCACACATACACACAGCCACAGCTGTCACACAGTGAATCCTGCACACAGACAGCCACAGCCACCAGTGCTACTCAGCAGGCAGGAATGGTACTTGATCGAGCATCTGCAGATGGATGCAGCCACACACAAACAGAGCAAACTGCATGCACAGGTATTTATTGAATTGCACCACCAAAAGCTTAAGTAAGAGATATTTGCTGTCATGAGCTCAGCAAAGCAAAGAAATAAAATAAATATGCAGTATTGATGTATCCCTCTTCAGGGAGACAGTTTGGAAAACAGGGAGTCTGCTGATTCAATTTTTCCTGGGCTCTTATGACTTTCTGGTAGAGACAGGTGAAGTGAAACTTGAGTAAGGTAACTCTAGCCAGAGAGTGAGATAGAAATAAACAGTATTATTCCTGGAAAGAAGGGATAGTAGCTGTCCCTCTGCCAAAGTGCACTCCAGTCCAGAGCCTGTTAGCTGCAGATTCTTTTCTGGACTCCACCTCCCAGTGTCAGGGCAACAGTCCCAGGTCTTGACGTCAAAGCTGCCTTTGTTTGCTGCACAGACTTCCCCCTTGTGCAGGTTTAGCAGAGCGAGGTACCTGAGCAGACAGGCAGAGAGCTCTGCTCTGACCAGATCTGCAAACTCTACACAAGCCTCCAAGGAAAGCACCCTCCCCACATCACTAATGTCAACCATTCCAGTGGGAAAAAAAAATAAAAATAGTTCAGTGTGTCTAATTTGTTTTACGTCTGAGGCACCCTTTTGCTAACCTTTCTTTCAATTTGTGTCCTGGGTTTTATCAGCTGTGGTTTTATCCTGCATTATTTAGACTGCAAGTGCTGCCAAGCAAGGACTCTAAGCATGAGATAAACTCCCAGTGTTCCAGAGAATGCTCAGGGATGTCAGATTGGTAATAAAGAATGAGGCTAGCTTCTATCACAAAATCCTTCCACCTCTCCAAACTTAGGACAGCTAGAGCCAAACTGGTTGTTTTCCAAAGTTAGAAGAGCAGCCTTTCCTCCACCCTCCTGCAGGGTGACCTGGACACAGACTATTCTTTGTCCTTTCCATCCACTTGACTCCCTGCCCCCAAACACAAGCTACCCAGTGGGAGCATAAGGGAAGAGGGACTTGCAGTAGAACTTGCTATGTTAGGCCAGGCTTTCCCTGCTAGAAGCCCTTTAAGATACACCTACAGCAGTCACTGTAGGCACCATTCCTAATATAAATCTGACACTCTATTAGAACCTATAGCTTTTTTTTTAAAGGTCAATAAATAGGAGACAAAAAAAAAAAAAAGGAGCAGTCACATAATGCACATAGAAAACACCTGCTACAGATTTCCAAGAGGAGATGCCAGTTACCTCACATGCTCACAGTTAAGATCTGACCATGTCTGTAATCCCTCCTTTTGACAGCAATGAACCTGACATTGGCTGGGACATTGCACAACACAGCTCTTCTATTCCTCTGCCACTGAACATCTCCACACCATCTCCCTCCACCTACAGCAGAGGCCAAAGCTCTTACTCCTGTTCTCCAAACACAGATGTGCTCAGAGGCTCTCCTTGTTCCCCCTTCTGAAAGTTGGGAAACCTTTAGTATGTGTCAATCTTGTAAGACACTCCAGCTGCTACTTTGTGATTCTTGCAGGAGTGCTGTTGCTCTGTACACCTGTAATTGAGTGAAAAACACGACTATAATCTCTGGCTCAGGCACGGGGCCAGCACTGCTGGGATGCAGCATTCCTGGGCTATTAGTAGCTAACAAGATGAGCAGCATTTGCTCCTGCTAATGAACACAAAAACAAAAACAAACTTTCTATCTGTCTGATCTCTGCTGTCAGAACAACAGAAAATTCTATGCTCAACCCAGGCCAAAGTGTTTCATCCCTTGCAGAGTGTTGTTTTGGGAGGCAGAATGCAAGTTCCTGGTGTTTCAATAGAGTCTGGCTGTCCATGTTCTCCTTCTGACCTGCACAGAAAGCCAAACTTCCCAAAGAACTAACCCACATCCAGTTCCCTGGGACAAGCTATTCACTTACTAGTGTGAGTAAATCTTCACTCAACAAGACACATCCTGGGTAGGAGGAGGGAGTCCTCACACAGTCACACTTCCCTCCCCTGTCTCTCCCCTCCCCTACCAAGCTACAAGCACACAAATAAACATAGGAATTGGCTGTCACATTTCTTCTCTTTTCAGCTCCTTCCAGTGTTTTCAGAGAAGTCATCTAGCACAGAATGGAAAGGCGTGCTCATTTCCACTTGCCCTCTACCAGCAGGGAGACACAAGCGTGAGGTCAGGAGGGTGATTTCCTACTACTGACACACAGGTGGCATTGGGAGCAGGTGTCACAAGTCCAGCAGCAGCTACAGCCTGATCCAGAGCTCTGCAGGGCAGTGCTACACCAAACCAGGCTCTGACTTTCTATCAGCGTGTCCTGGAAACCCACACTGCCAGGCAGGTCACAGTGGAGATAAGCAGGACTTCTTAGACCTCATATGGATCCTTTCCCTTATCATAAAGACCTGACAAAATTGAGCCCTGGGGATGACTGGCAACCTGAACTTATTCATGTCACTAAGTACACCCTAGAACTAGGCTGTGATGCAGAGAGAATATTTCCAGGTACTGAAGAGGCAGCTATTTCAGTAACTCAGCAATCCCCTCCCATTGCACTGAAGTAGGTGAGCAAGTGCTCAAGGCTTATTCCAAGTGCTCTCCATGCAGGAGTCAGCTCTCAAGAACACAATAGAACAAATGCCCATAGTTGGGGTGTCAGGGTGGAACAGCTGCATGGAACTGGTTACTGGCCTTCAGCCTGCTGATCCCTCACAGAGTGGTATTTTCCAAGCTCTCCCTACCACTACAAGGGCTGAGAATATGCTCAAAAATAAAAGAAAAAAGAAATCCTATCCCAGACTATCTCATGACAAGAGAGACTTATAAATCTAGAGGCTTGAGGAAAAACAGCAACTCTGCAGAGAGAATCCCCTGAGGCTGGAGACTGAGAGCTGGCACCAGCCTAAACTAAGAGCCAGCAGCAAAGCAAGCCCACCATCATTGTTTAGAATATCTTGTTTTAGTAATCAGCAGGCTCCTGGGCAGGATGTGTGCCACAGCAGCTCTGCCTGCTCCCAGCTCCTACCCCTTCTCTCCATTCCACATTCAGATGATGCAAGGACAAACTTCCAGTCACAGGAGGATGGTCACTGGTGCATTTAATTTGTAGATATATGATGGGGTGTTGCCAAATTAAATAGAAACCAGCCATGTAACTGAAAGTGCTCAGCTACATCCCAGCTGTCTCAGGGAGCTAAACAAAACCCTCACCACCTCCTGAGCACTGAGTGGCTCTCCATACCCTGCCTGCTGAGCAGAACTACCTTCCCACCCTAACCCAGAACAGACAAGGAGCTTGGGGCAGGCACTGCCATGGCTCAGAGGCAATGTGTACCTTGACTTCCCTTTCTGTCACTTTCCTTTTTTTCTTGCGATGTTGGTGAAAAGACCTAAGGAAACAGAAGCCCTGGGAGGAAGTGAGTCAGGAAACCTGTACCATGTTTCAGGGGAAGTGTGACTCAGAATGCTAGGAGCAGAGCTCGCCTCTCCCTGGTGCCCTGGAGGAGGTGATAAGATTGTGTAATCCCCAAGATAACTTTCTGAACATCCTAATTCTGCTGATCCTCCCAGGGGAGGGGTGCTTCTGCCGAGTACTGTACATTAGCTGATTTCTTAGAATAAACTGTGACAGCTCCCTGTGAGCTCATCATGTGGGAGGGGGTGCTGGGCTCCCTGCCTGCACTCTCGAAAGAACCAGGAGCAACAGAAACACTGAATTTATTTTAAGAGCACAGCAAAGACCTGGCAAACCTTGTTTGGTCTGTTTGTTCTTCTTCAACACATGGTGTGAGGACAAGGGTACTTGACAGCCACAGAGGAACCAGTTAAAAAGTGGAGGGAAGGATAAGAAAGACAATTTAAGAAAGGATAAATGTGGTGGACACAAGAAGGGAGGAGACAGTCTGTGCTGCTCAGGACTGGGGAGGGGACAGTCAGGAGCACAAGATACTGGAGGAAAGAAGCCAAGAGTGCAGGCCAAGCAATGGAAAAGAGAAAGGCAGGGAGGATGGAGATAAGATCGCAGGGAGAGTCCCTTAGGAGTGATGAGGAAAGTGCAGCGATAGCAAAACGCCCCTGGGATGGAGAGAGCAAAGAAACCCCACACTGAGGGAAAGAGGCCTCTGTCCCTTCTGAGCCCTCAGTACACACCCGAGCCAGAGCTCGTGTTTCTTGGTCTCTGCTCACCTCTAAGTGCCATTCCTGAAAAACAACGGAAGCCTTAAAGCCAGGGGGATGTAACAAGATACAAAGCATTGCCCTTTTCCAGCCATACAGGATCCTCTCTTTCCTCCTGGCATGAGCTGTGCCAGCACTCCCAAGCTGTGCCACTACCTGTGCCACCAGGTGCAAAGGGTCTAGGACACCAGAAGGCTTCTGGAAATTTCTGCAGTACAAGTAAAGCTCCCAGGACCTTTGGGAGCTTGATAGCAGCTGAACTCTCAAACTCCAACTCTCTGCTTTCTGGAGACCTTACAAAATTTTTTGGCAAACAAGCTACTGAATATGAATGAAGAGAGAAGGAAGCAGGAGCCAACAGTAATCAAACCATCCATTTCAGAGACTTTTACCCCCAGCTGAGGGGCAGCAAAGCTGCTGGCTGAGACTCAGAAGACCTAGAGCTTACTTCCATTTCTGTCTGGACCTGAGACAAACCAGTCAGCTATCCTGAGACAAACCACTTGTGTACCCTGGGCTTCCAGGCCTCTTTTCCCCTTTACTTGCCTCATTGGTAGCAAATACAAGCTTCCTGGGAGATGGCTTCCTGTAACATTAGATGCATCCCAGATTCCAAACTGCTGTATGGGTCTGTAACGGAAATGATAAAGAGCACTTTGGGTTTCAAGCCTCGTATTTCTAGGACAATTGTCACAGCTCACATGACCAAATATCCCAGGGCTAGCAAGCCTGAGGAGAACTGTGGATGGGACCTCTGCGCAGAGGAACAGCTGACCCGGCAACTTCTGGTTACAAAAGAGGAACATTTTTATCATAAAATGTAAATCAAAGAAAATTCTCATTCTTCACCCATGAAAATTCCAGGCTGCTGGAAAACAAATTTGTTGGAAATTGTTATCATGGGCTCATTCCTTATTGTGATCAGTGTTACTCAGAAATAGGATGACTGTATTTTATTCTTGTGGGTGGTATCTGCAAGGACCAAACTCATCAGTATCATGCCTGGCAAACGTGTGTTAGTTACTCTGCATCCTGCAAACACTCACCCACCTTGTGAGCACAGCACAGGGATGGAGCTGTGTCCAGACAAGCAGATTCACACAGATTTCTGTTTAAATGATGTTTTGTGGGCCTGACTCAGCTGCTGACACCTCCTCACCACACAGGATGCCTGCAGTCTTTTGCAGCAGCTCTGGTTTTCCCTTTGAATCTGTGCTAGAAGGAAAATATCAGGTAGAAGTTATTTTTCTAGTTAGTGTTTTTCAAGATGCTGCCTGCCCTAGATCAATTCCAAGAACTGAAGCAGTCAAACAAAGAAACCCTTACAGGCTGATCAGCAGCATGAGCATTGCTGCTCTGGCAATTTCCTTCCCACGCTGTAAGAAGAATGAGCACAAACAAAAATAAGACCACACACAAGAGAAGGGCTGAGCTCTGCACTCAGGGAACTGCCAGTGACAGCACCTCCAGCCCCTCTGCACACCCACAGCTCCAGCACTGTGCCACTGCCTCCCTGGAATACACACTCCAGGAGAAAGCTGCCCAAAGCACAGCAGTTATGTGAGCAGGCTGCAGATGGCCTTGGTCACTCAGATCACACCCTGCAGTCTCTTCCTTGCCTCAGTGGACTATGGGATGCTGGCTCTGAAGCCTGAAATTCAATTGAATAGCAGTGAAATCCTTTAGGGGACAGGATGGGGCAAAGCAGAGTCTTGTAGGATCCAAGTACTTCAGCCCTTCTTCCTTCACCCTCCATGACAGAAAAAAAAAAGAATAAAAAAAATCAGTCACTTCCATGAACTCTGCACAGGCACAAAATCATCTCAAGAAGTTGTCTCATTACATGCAGCTACCAGAAATGGTGGTTTTGACACCCTAGGTGACCCCAACACCTTCTCTCCTTTGGGTGCCCTGTGCCAGATGCCCATGCTGGCACACATGACAAATTTGTTTTCTTTCTCAGGTTACTGCAAAGAGGAGCTGAAATCAGGGGCCAGCTCTCATCAGAGCTCCACTGAGAAAGTAAAGTACCAGTGATGACCTGTGCCAGTTGAGAAGCCTAAGCCAATTTTAAGCACAGGAAAAGAAATGGATTTTTTTTTTTATCCCTTGAATAAAGAAAGCCAAAAACATTGAAAGAGAAAAACCTTTGGACTACATCTATCAATTGCATCCATGGAAATGACACTAGACATGCTTACATCTGCCTGTTCTGGTCACTTTAAGCTATTTCCTGATCTCATCACACTCAGCTAAATTTGGCATTGGGGCTATGGCTGTGACATTCACAGCTGGGGAATAACAAGCTTTGAATCAGTCTAAGGAAAGAAGCAAATGAACCAGTGCATTTCCAGTGGTCTGGTAACAGATTCTGCTTCTGGAGATCTCTGCCTGGGGACCCCACAGGCACTAATAAACTCTCAGGATGCCCAGCTGAAGCACAGTATTAGTGTATCCTACACCACTCAGGGAAACTGAGGCACTGGAGAACCCATCATGCAACAAGAAACAGAATCCAAATTACAGGATCATAAACTGTAAACTCCTCCTCCCTATCTGCAACCCTCATAAAAGCAATTTCATTTAACTGACTGGAATTTGCCCAATGGCACAGTTGTTATATGGCTCTAAAAGCAAAAAAATCAAACATTCTGTGCATCAGTGCACAGCATCAAGCTGGAATTGCCCTCTCAAGGTTTTTCTTAACTAGGGCAGTTCTGGGGAAGTCCATGGCTGAGTTCTCTGCCCTGCAAAAGGCACTTCCCTCACTGAGCACAGAGGAGGACATGGCCATTGGCACAGCCTGGCTGAACAATTGCTCTGCTTCAACTCTGAAGGGCAAAAAAACCAATAAAAGGGGTCCCAGCATAAACCTACATCAGGGATGCATTTGCTGATGGTGTGACACTGCATTTCAGAGTGGGTTCCAGACACATAGCCCCTTTCTGAAATGGCACATTTTGTAGCCGGTCTTGGTGCAGAGAGGGTTAATCCTGGCTAGTGAACGAGCAGGATCAAGATCAGCTCATCTTTTCCACTGAAGCAGAGAGCTACAGAAAATGCTGGTTTCTTGATGCTTGGTGTGTCAGTGATTTCCAGGAACAGTGAGCTAAACTCAGCTGCTCTTCCCAGCACCAGCTGAGGGGGCGGCAGGGGATGGAACATAGCTTGTTCTTGGAAGGCAGGAAAAAATAAGGCTCTGGCAGAGCTGAGCAAACTCTCTCCTCCCTCCTCTCCCCGAAAGATTCTTTCCAGCATCTATTAATGCCTCACAGTACAGCTGGGTTGGTTTTCCTTTTATCATCAAGCAAACATAAGAGCAATGCAAGGAGGCAATTCTCAAGCAGAGAGAAGTTAAGTTAATCAAATAAATAACCAATAAGCTCATCTCCATGAGCTCCTACACGCCCCATGATCTTGCTCAGTTTAGTGCATGACCTATTGTGCTTCTTAACATTTTCCTATTAGATAAACACAGAAAGTTATAGAGACATCCAGCTCACAGAAACTATTTTTGGCTGCTGTATCTTCAAGCATTATGAATTCCAAGGGATGATTGGATATTTGGACTTCTCCCAGCCTGGCTGACTGTGAAGGTAGCAGACAGTAACCTCATTGCTATTCTTCTGGGGAAACAAACATCTTTTAGAAATTACAAGTATCTGGCTTGTAGGTACAGCACTCTGAATGAGACTCAGGGAAATGGAGCAGTCACCAGCTGTGAGGAATGTGAGAATAGCCTTGAGGCACAGAAAAAACAAAAACAGGAACCAGAATGAGTTTGTTTCAGGGTTCCCCACAAGCTGCCCTAGAAATACAAGGCAGCAGCACAGAGTTATGAACAGAGGGAGAAATCCTGCTGTGAAGTTTGCAGTCAGTGGCACAGCTGGGTGAGAATTCACATAGCTTTTATAAAATTCAACGTGGTCTTGCTGGAAAATACAAGAAATCCTGTGCCAGCTGTGCTGAGAGATGTGACCCCCGTGTGCCTGCGAGTGTGCCTCAGCTGGGCACTCAGCAGCCCGGTGCCCTGAGCCACCTCCGGGGGCGGCAGTGAATGTCCCCGGCAGCGGCGCTGCCATCCCGGGACAGGGCCTGGCCCGGTGCCACCAGGGGCTGCCCAGGAGCTGCTCCCCGAGATACAGGAGCTGCTCAGCTCACAGATAAGGCTCTGTCTCCACTGCAATCAGTCTCTCACCTACTGCAAGCACTCCATGCTCTGGTTTTGTGTCTGTTGGGTGTTTCTTTCAGCTGCTGGAAGGAAGGAAAGCTCCAGTCTGCTTGGTTACACGGGGTGCTGGAGGTACCTGCCATGCCAAGGCCACACTCCCAGGGCTGGGAGACAAGCAGGCTCCATTGCTATCTTACATGGATTTTAGGGATATTAAAAACACACCCAGAGAATAGCACAGAAAGCAACACAGAGTGAGCAGCAAATCACGAGACCAGGTTACAGGCTGCTGAACATTTTCCTCTCTCTCTGTTTTTCAGGTTCTCAAGCACCAGCTAGAGATTGAAGCACCCTGCTGTCCCTCCAGGACTTCTAAACTCAGCAGCATGACACACCATTTATCTCTGCTCCCTTCAATTAGGAGCAGGAAGCAGAGAATTGGGCACTGGGCTCATTTTTAGCTGTGCCAAACTGATGACCCAGCTCCTTACCTATAAATCAATGTAGATGTACTCATTTATGCTCTGTGAGAAATTGGTTCATTAGCTAGAATTAAACAGAGGCCCAAACCACACCATTTAAACTTGAACAGTGCTCTTGAACACCCTGTTCTGCCCTGGATCTGGGATTTGCTTGGTCTTCCTGTATTTAGCATACAGTAATGTAATTGAAGCAATAAAATTAGACCCACAAATAGACTGGTTTCTCAGTACTTAATCAAGGACTTTTTCCTAGAACTGCAGAGGGCTGAAATTAAAAGAAAGGAATGTGTGGTAATCAGCCCCGTGGAGGCAGGAAGAAACCACCATGAGTTTAAACTCCAAACACGCACTCTGGCCAGCTGAATGTACCCTTGTTTAAATTAAATGTGGCTTTACAGTGACCCAGGCCAGGGTCAACTGCATGAACCACTTGAGAATGCACAGATCACATATAGAGAATTAGTGAGCAGATAAAAGTCATGGTCTGTGAGTCACTGAACAATAAGAATGTCTTTGGAGCCCCCATCTATAATGGATGAAGGAAGCAACAGGTCCAAGGTACCTCTGCAATAACAGGTACCGCTGCAGCAATGCTAATCTTTGTGAACAGCAACAACTAAAGAAAGAAGTGACTGAAAGACAAACCCAGTGTGCAAACTGCAAAATGCATAAACCAGGCAGCAGTCACATTGCAGCTGTAAAAATGGCAGGAGCCTGCAGCATGGCACTTGCTCAGATTCACTAATAACAGGTCCTAGAAGATACACTGAAAGACCTCATTTTCTGGCCTTTTCTTCTGAATAACATAATTTTTACTGGGGGAGTACTAAATAGGAGAACTACATTTAAAAAGAATTATTTTCCATTACCAGTTTTCATGTGATTATTATGAAAAATATCTTCTTCACATTCTAACCTAACAACTGCTAACAGAATTAGACAAAGAAAATATCCTGTAAACAGAAGCACAGTCAGACATTTAAGAAGTACTGAAATGCTTCAGAAACTGCAAAGTTTGTGGCTGGCATCTGGAGCTTCGTTTTTATGGATTTCTGCAATATCAGCACCCCAAGCCTCCCAGTGCCACTTAGGACATGCAAAGACTGATGCAGAGCTAACACCTAAGGAGGTATTTTAACACGTATTTCTGAACTGTATTTTCCAGCTTTGGCAATACCCTTGAAGAGGTCACTTGTACCTCCCCATCTCTTCTGCTCACAGCCTGCAACTGCTCTGCAAACAGATGGAGCAGCCTGTCACGCTGACAGTATGCCCCTAAAACATCCTCCAAGCAGCTTGTGCCAAAGAAGTTTTAGGACTGAAGTTGCTTACCAGATGTAGAAGCTACCAATTCCTGGAAAATTTTTTCTGCATAACACGGGATCTCTGTTAGATCGGAGAGATTTAGAGAGATTAAGAGTTTCCCTGAACTGGTTTCATTTACTGTATTCCCACCCCCAGAAGATAAGGACAAGCAGGGCCCCCAAGCTCACTTCTCTCCCTCACCCTGCATAGAAAAAGCAGCACTGGGCTCTGAAACTGCATCTAAAAATCACCTACTGAAAGCTCCAGATACTGAGGATTGATTATGTAAAGCTACACCAGGAAAAGCATTCCTTGTGTGGGGAAGATCTTTGCCTAGGCAGGTCTACAAAACAATACAGCATGATTAAGCTCCCATAAATAATAATAATTCCATTTGTAATTAAATTTCTAGTTCCTACCATTCATCCAATAATTAATATTGCTTTTACATCAGCATTACAGATACCAGCCTGATAATAGGAACAAAAGATTAGACTGAGAAGCTCAGTTGTAATGAATGGAGATGAGTAATACCAGGTGCAAAGTGCAAGAGTACAGAAACTGAATGCCCCTATCTCAGAGCTAACTCAACACACAAAGGCCTCTCTATCTGATATTCACAGGTACTGGCATTTCCTAGAAGACTGAGAAGAAATAATTTACCCTTAAATTATGAAACACTCACTGGAGATGTCAGCACCTCTGAAAAATACACATTAAATAACAATTCAGGGAAAAGCACTCCAGCGTTTTAAGAAAAACCAAATTACCTTCCTAGCAAGGCAGCTCTAAGAACATAAAATGGAACTACCACCTCTGCCATTGTGATGAATCCATGCAAGCAGAGGCACAGGAGAAGCTGCAAGACAAAGCTGATGGGGAGGTGGGGGACTGTACATATATTTATATATTGAAAATACAATAAATATCTTTTATCATACAACTGAAAGCAGAATGAACATGTGAACAATGTAATGCTTCACCCTTAGCCTTGCCTTCTTGACAAGGGAGACAAGCAGAAAAAGGCTGTTCCTTTGATGAGGTTTCCCTCTCCTGCTCCACCCTTTTGCAGTGAGGAGCTCAACGGCCTTGGCTTGGAAGCAGCACCCAGGCACGTCTGTCTTGTATCTCTGAACCTCCTTGGGCAGCATTTCACCCTTTCATGCTCCAGTTTGTTATGCAGGAGCAGTCTGGGCTGCCAGATCTCATCCAGGCCTCCAGCCCACAGAGGGAAGCCCCTGGTAGTGCCCCAGCGGAGACACAGCCAGCACACAGAACCTTCCTGGAGGTCATCTTGAAAATCCTGTCCTGGAGCAGGTACAAAGGTGGGAAAACTCCCTCAGTTCACAGGCTGCCCCACAGAGCACCCAAGCCCTGACAGTCCTTAGCAACCCCAAAAGCTCACCTGCAGGCAGCCCTTTCCTTCAAAGGGAGGCTCCAAGCTCTCCAGACTCCATGCCCCCTTCCTCACCCATCAGAGGAAGAATTACTGTTTTCAGCATCATCACTCAGAACATTTCCTAAGGAAATGAATTCTTATGTAAGCAGGAGCTTAACTCACTGGTGGACAGAACACCTGGGAATGAACAGCATGGGACCACATCCACTACCAGTGAATCCAAAATCCACACTGCTTTGGGAACCTCAGCCAGCCTACCTCCCTCTCAAGGCAGCAGCACTTTGGGGCTTGTCTTGATCCAGAGCCTTTAAAAAATTTATTTATTTGATTCCATGACACCAAACAACCTGTTCCTGAAGAAGCTGACTTGTCTTTCTGTCCTGTAAGAGTCATGAGAGGCTGTAAATCCAGCAACTACACACAGGGATTTTCTCCCTCAGGGCTTCTCCCTAAGCCCACAGAGAAATGGGAGACAGGGAAGAAGCCCTTCACCCTGAACTCCCCTCGATTGTTTTGCTTGACTAATCCAGTTTTCCTTTTGGCACATTAAAACCCCAGCATCCTGGGTGCCCCCACTGTTAAGAACTGCCACATGCACAACACCTATCCTCTCAACACCTCTTCTGGGGCTCTTGCCTGAACGTTATCTGAACATGTACTTTCTAAAATTCTTATTACTGGTTATTATTTTATAATACTTTTCTTTTCCTGGTGACTAATAATTGAGAAATTAATTCCTTGTCCTCCTGTGAGTCTACTGTATTATTCTGCTGTCATCCAAACACAGATCAGAAATACTTACTAAATGCTTCTACTTATTTTCATCATCATTAACAATTGAGGCATTTCCATTTCAAAGAGACCTTACACAATTCCTTTTTCTGTTTCAAGCAGAATGTTTAAATTCTTTAGCGCCCTTGAAGATAGCAGCCAAGCATAATTTTACATTTTCCTTTTCATTTCTAATTTTCTGCACTTCATTTCTAATTTATATTAACTGTGCCCCTTCCACACTGCTTTCACTTTTTTGTTCCTAATGCTGTCTTCACCACTGAACAATGATCAGCTTTTATGAAGATAATTCTTTCCTGAGGGCAAATCACACTTTTTTGCACTGTTTTTAAAGAATACCTAATTCTAATATTGTTTTCTTACAAAACACTTGCCAAGTTTAACCTCAGAAGTCTTTTAATTTTGCTTAAGTTATATGTTATGGTACTAGCTGAGAGGCTCTTTTTTAAATTTAGGTTTATCTTTAACAAGGTCACAGTCATGCAGCCACTACCAGCTTCCAATCCAGCTCTGAAATCCTTTGCTCCCAGATATGCTGGGTCTGTTAAAACACTCTTTAATGGTTTCTTGGAAGTCCACACAGCCCATCAATCCTTCCACTGTGAGAAGCTGCACCTGCTGATTTGTGTAACCAACCACCACACGTTTATCTTCTCAGGATGCACATTCCCGGACTCCTGTTGTCACTAAGTCAATGTGGCACGAGGGATTAACATGCCCTTCACCCCCAGCACCAGGTGAGGACATTGCTGCTCTCCTTGGCATGCAGAGTATCCTTCCACTGCTTCCACTGGTGCTGGACTTAGAGTGTGCTCCAAAAATGGGTATGAAGGAAGGGAATTAAAATACTATGGCTGGAAAATTGCAGAGAGGCACAAAGTAAGAGCTTGAATTCTGCACAGTGCTGATCCTGACACAGGCTGGCAGCTGGGGATTGAGACCTCGCTGCCCTAGGGGGACTGAAGCAAGGACAAAAGGAAATGCAAGGGAAGAGATGATCAGCGAAAGGAGTAGAAATATCTTCTTGGGTCTCTTTTGGCACAAAACCCTTCTAGGTGGAGGCAAGAGGAAAAAAACAAGAGTGGAAAAGGACCACATGAACAATAGCATTTCCTGAAAAGCTTTTAACTCCTAGGACCATGGGTATCTCATGCCACCCAACAAGAAATTATTGCTCTCAGTCTCTCATGAAGGGTTTGGTCAAACTGTTCCCTCCTGGCACCTTCACTGAATCATCCTATGCAAAGACAAAGACAAACCTCCTTGGGGTGGCCAAAACCAACTGCACAAGACACCTCCAGCAGGCTGCTCTTAGGGCCATCCAGGATTAGAAAAGCCCACAGTGGGAGGAAGCACATGACACTAAAAGCACAGCTCCCTAGAGGTATGAAACAGCCCCTCTGCAGCTCTGCCATGGACTCCAGGAGTGGTGACAGCTGTCACCAATACCTGTGGTGGCTGTTCTGCTGCCTGTGCACTAGAGCAGCACAAATCTAGGAACCCCTGGCACAGTTACAACCACAGGCAGAATTTCTCTTTGCTTCCACTTAAGCCAGGAGGAGTTCTGAGAAACTGCTGCCACATGTTCCCTCCATGACTCAGTGCTTAACCAGCAGCTATTACTTGGTGCTGGCTTCATTCTCAGAGTGATTGCAGTGTAGGGTCCCACAATCAATGCCTTGCAGAAGAAAGACCACAGCTGGGTAATTGTGGCAATACTCATGTCCACAAAGACATATATATATATGTTCCTCTGGCTATGAACAAATGGGAACAGTGGTACTCAGGGATAAGGTACTCAGGAAGGCTTCTGTCCTTTGGGTCCCACTTAGCTCCTCTTATCTGAGAAAAGTCTGTCCCAAAGCCTTCAAAAGCAGTCCCCCTCATCTCTGAGGCTCTGGTGACAGCCTGGCTTTAGCAAGCAGCCACCACTGAGATCAGTGAGACGTCTGACACCTCACCCGTGCCACATCCTTACTCACAGTGCTGTCACTGTAAGGGGCGAAGGGCCACTTCCACCAGAAACCCACAAGGCATGTTCCCTTCCCCTCACTGACCATGCCTGGTGGTGCAGGTCACAGAGGTCTCCAGCAATGACTCACTGTTAACAGTGCTCAGGGAATCCTGTGCTGATGCCCAGAGTAAAAAGGTGTCTTTGTGGGTAAGTTTTTCCAGATCAGCACCTGACTGTCCATCTAGGAGAAAGGCACTGAAATTCCATGCTCTGTAACGCTCCCTTCCATGTAAAGGGAACTTGGAGGAGGAGGAGGAGTGAGAATGCTTGGCAAAAAGGGAAACATCTTTGAGGAAACCAAGCAGCTTCCATCCCCACTTCCTTGTGCTCTTCTGACCAACTCTTGTGTTTCAGACACACAGGCAAAGCTAGATTTGTTTCCTTTCACTACGCATGGAACTGAGAGGCAAAACAGTAACACCTCCGTGCTGATACAGTTATCCTGGGAAGTCAAAGCTTTCAGCCATGCTTAAGGTTAATGGGGGAAGGAACACTAGGAAAGGGAATATATTCACTTTTCAGAGAACTCTACAATTAACTGCACCACTGAAAATTAACATTAAGCACAATTCTTCACTTCTTTCCCTGCTCACACAGAAACAAACAGTGCTGTTGAGGAATAAATATTTGGTATGAATCAACACAAAGTCAATACAGCACCATTTTGCTGCAAACTGCTGCAACCTTATCCACACTCTGTGCTGAGCAGCACTGATTGTGCCACAGTGCCTCTCTACCACTCTGTCAGAGAGGAAAAGCCAAACAGAAAAAAAATTAATCAGCACCTGCTTTGAGACACCTTTACTCTGCCAAAGAGACGTGAAGGGGCACTTCTGCAAACCAGATCTGTACCCAAGCTGCTCCAAACACCCTCTGCAGGCTACTAACTCCTGATTAACACCCAGCACCTGAGTAACACCTGCAACACCAGCAAGCACTTAAGAGCCCTCACCAGCCAGGAAAAGGCCACTGGCCACAGGTGTCCTCACTTACCATATCAGTCACTAAATACTTCACACCGAAGTCAACCATCCCCAACATGGGCCAAGCTCAGCGCAGAACACTGGCAGAACCCAAAACCAAATTAACCAAAACCCAAATAATCTGGTCATTGTTTCTGTTGTCACTTAAAAGAGAATGGAAAAAAAACACCTATGACACTGTGTACTACATCATAAAAGCAGCTCTTGGGTCTCTCTCATTCAGGTAAAGTCACTGAAAAGCCCAGGAGCTTGATGCGAGCTGTCAGCTTCAAGTGAGATGCCTGCCAGCAGAGCCAGGGGTGTGGAGACAACACCTACATGAGCTGGTATGATCAGAGCAAGGGATCCTCCAAACCATGTGGCAGAGATTTTATCAGAGCTGGGAAGGCACCAGGCAGGCCTTGAGTCACTTGGCATGAGTCACCTCCCATCAACCCCTGCCAGCAGGATTGGGGTTGAAGGTGGAAAATTACAGGTGTGCTGCACATCAAAGCTGTGTAACAGGTCACTCTGAGGAGCTGTGCTGCAGATGCTTCATCAGCTGTCAAAGTGAACCAGGTCCAAAGCCCTCAGAAAATGGGTAAAACAAGAAGCACTACACCTTCATAGTAACAGGCTAGAAGCACCTCACACAAATGTCACTGTGATCTTCCATGACATTTGCAGCTGAACTTAACTTTTACCAGATGATGACCTGTCTCTGTATGATATCCTTTACTCTGAGGCAGTGAAGTGAAAGGCAAATGCCTGCAGGGACTGCCCAGCACTGCTTCTCCTGGTCAGCAGCAGCGCAGAGGAGTCAGAACAAAAGGCACAACACTGAGGCTGGAGTAGTTCCTGATTTGTACAGTTCTTATCAGGATATTACACCATGTTAGTTCATTTCCTCGAGGGGATTTCCCCTCCAGGGTCTGGCACCACTGCCTTGAACACAGATTGCAGCATCATACAAACATCCCTTCCTTCTTGTCCTTCCTGATTGTTCAGCTACATTTAAATCCCACCTCTGCACAATGCTGACTGCTGCCTGGACTTCCTTGCAGTCAGAGGTACAAAAGAAGTGTCAGTATCCATAATCTTAGACAGAGAAGTGCACATAAAATCTACCTCCTCCTTAGGAGCAGGGCCATACTTCCCAGCTGGGCACTGAGCTCTGTATTACCAAGACTGTAGAAGGCCAGGTGTTGCCAGGAAAAGGAAAGATGGGGGTAATCCCCACTGCCTGCTGCCTTCTTCCTAATTTCATTAATCAATCTTCTAACGCCATCTGCTCCTTTTGATCTGCTGCATCCTCACACTGAGACTGCAAGCAGTGACTGACCTGATCATGGGAGACTCTCCACATCCGAAATGACCAAGATTCATCCCCTCAGACACTTCTACAATGAAATGGTACAAAATCCCATGATGTGGCACTGGTTCTAAGTGACACATTTCGAGAACAGGCTCACATCACTTGAATCTGAACAGAGCCACAGGGCTGTGCCAAGTTCCCTCCTGCCACACTTCCCATCTGCCATATGGAAGGGTGTTTATAAATCCCCAGGGCTGGCTTGTCTT
Source organism: Rhabdornis inornatus (assembly GCA_013397075.1). NCBI lineage: Eukaryota > Metazoa > Chordata > Aves > Passeriformes > Rhabdornithidae > Rhabdornis > Rhabdornis inornatus. The sequence goes on from VWZS01004220.1 coordinate 1,113,790, forward strand.
TCAGAGGAAGAGGCAAGGTCTAGTCCATCGGGTGTTGGAATTCTACACTGCACAAGTAGCACCAGGCTCCTAATGCCTTATGGAAAATGGCAGAGCTCGTTTTAGTTCTTCACCTTTCCTTCAGAGCAGGAAGAAACCATCTCAGCACAAGTGACCAACTGCACTGGCACAAAGAACAACGCCAGCTGCCAAGCTGAGTGTGGAGACAGGAACAGCTGGTGGGAGCACAGGACAGGAAATGGGGTCTCCTTAGCACCAGAGCTGCATTAATATCCTAACTGAGACACAAATGGGGGACATAACTTCTAGGATAAAGGCCTGTCATTCTTCAGTGCAGGGACTTCATCCCTTTAATGGAAACATCTTGACAATCATGAGTAGGAGCATTCAGATTACAAGGCAACAGTAGCTGTGTTTTTCAATTTATCATGTGCAACACACTCCAAACTCAGTTTGTTTTGACTCAAGAAACTGTTCTGAGTTCCTTCAACGGGATTTATGAACACATCTTTGGGCATTCATGTACTCCACCCTGCATTACTTACTGTCCAACTGAGGCTGACACAACCAGAACTGGACAGGTTCAAGGAGAACCTCATTGCAACAACCCTCACCCCTGGCACTGGTGGAAAGAATGAAACTCAGCTTGAGGGAGGAGCTAAGCAGGTCATTCTGATAGGATAAGCAGGAACTGTGGTAAAAGTACCCCTTAATTGGGAAAAAACACCTTGAAATTTCTTTTGACCCAGTTACGGGTACAAACCAGCAAACACCATTCACCTTCCTTCTCTTACTGGAGAAATCTGCCTGGGTTGCTCCATGGCTGCCTCTCCATCCAGATGAAGGTGGGGTCTGACACCCACTGTTGGCTTTCTCAAGCTCCCAGGTCTGTAGGGCAGCCCTGTGGTTGTGTAAACCAGGCTAAACAGGATTTTGTGGCTCTGTCCTACAGGCAGCAGAGAGATGTGGCAGTGACACCACATAAAGACACACAGAAACATTTTCCAAACATCTTCCATTATTCCGAGGGCACTGACACTCTGGAATGTCCATAGCTGAGGGATTCTCAATATGATTTAGAGAAATACACAAACTCTTGAGGATCCACCATTCTAAGCTCAGACACCTACAAACCCCTGAAAGTTTCAAAACTGAGTGTGCACTCAGGGCAAAACTCCAAGTTTACAACTGCTAATTTTTCAGAATTATTTCAGTCCTCTCTTACATCCACTACAGCTGATTACACCCACTGCTCTGGTTTGGAGTAAACAGTAGCAAAAAGGGAAGGCAAATGAGATTTGAGCCCTTTGTTTCTGTTACTGTTGTTTGCCAGAACTAATATAATAAAAATAGCCCCTCAATGGGCAAAAGCTTCTTACATTAACTAAGAGAATTACAAAGAAAAGGGATGAAACCAGTACAACACAAACACCTTTCTTGGTTTCATTCAAGACGTGAGGGAAAGAAGAGAAAGAATGGAGCGGCAGAGGAAGAAAGAAAAAATGGAAAGAAATACAGAAATTTGTGTTGACTATCCCCTATACAGATTAATATCTATGTTAAATTAACAGAAAGTACAAAAGAATATTGGGGGAAGTCTGAGAAGGAGAGAGATTAATCTTATTTCTAATTTCTTGAGGCTTTCAGCTTCTTAGTGATGAGCATTTGTTGTATTCCTCTCTTCTATTTGCCAGGAGAGAAGACTGTATGTAGGCAGCTTCTCCAAACGCCTCTGTGTTGCTAAGGCAAACATCCCACGACAGCTTAGAACAAAGATATTCTCGTCATAGCTGAACAGGCATTGTTTGGACAACTGAGAAGAAAACTTTTGTCTCCATAGAATAATAAGTCTCTAACTCTATTTTTCAATTACTGCGGAAAAAAAAAAGTGAAAGAAAATCCCTTCTCCTTGCAGACTACAGATGTAGGACTCACAGAATCCAACCACTAAATAAGAGTCAAAACTGATGTCTGCAGAGCTCAGCTACTCTGAAACTCTCCTCTCCTGCACCTGATTTGTACCTTGGCTATTGATTCCTGCTTACAGCTGCTTCACCTGCTCCTGCAAGTCACCCTCCTGTCTGGACTGCTGGGTCAGGCTGTCGAAGGCATGTGGATGCAGGAAATGAAATGAGACTGTGTCAGGAAGAAAACTTGCCACTGCAGGTTCCTTAGGCTCCTTTACAAAGCTCCCTTGGTTTCCGTTTCTCCCTTTGAGACACTGCTCCAGAATCTCACCCCAATGGCTGAAAATCTAATTTCCAGGCTAAGTTTATTAACAGCAAATTTTTAGCACTTCGTCCTTGTGCCAGCATTGATCTTTATTACAAAGGACTTTTCTTCCCCTCTAGTATTTACTTGGCAATGAAGTGTTTACAGAGAGACATCCCATTCTTTCCCAGGCTTTGTTTTGTAGGCCCAACAAATTCCTCTATTTTGGTTTTCCCTCATCTGCCAGGCTTTCTGTCCCTCATTCTTCTCCCAGCCCTGTTCTGCACCTGCCCATTTTTTGGACCAAACCCCACGCAGAGTTCTTGGCACACTCCTGCAGCTCTGTTTAAACTCCCTGTCTGCAGCAGGGCTGTCCCTCCTGACACCATCCTACAGCCATGTGAGCCCTGACTCTTCTCCACCAACATTCCTTCTAAATTTGGAGCTTCTCTGACTCAGGCAGTGGTGACAGAAGGATAGAATCTCCATTAGACCCTCAAATCTCAGACCTGTCCTACTCAAAAGTTCACAGCCCTTACCTGGACTCTGCAAGTTCTAAAATGCAGCCAAACACATAGATCCACTGAACCCTCTCTGCTGCCATGAACAATGGCAACATCCTTCTCCTAACAAGGCTCAGCTTCCCTCAGGCTTCCCTGATAATGAAACATCTGTTCCCTATTCGTGGGCAAACTCCCTGCTGCCTGCATTTCACTGGGGTTTCCCGGCAGTTTTTAATATCATGTGTGTAGCTGTGCTTTCTCCCACATCCCAGCCTTTACCTTCCTGCCTTTCCAAGATCCACTTTCAGTATAAACCCAGGTGGGGACAGTGGCATATGAAACACTTAAGAACAAGCAAAGGCATTCTCATACATGCTTAAAGAATCCATTCAGACATAGCTAGATCCAGATCTTAGCCTAGGAAATAAATTCTTCATAGCCCAGATCTGCTTCTCCACTGTGGATGCTACTCCCAAACTGAACATATTTGTTTATAACAAACAAGCTGTTTCTGCAGTATCAGTTCATTTTTTTTTTTTAACTACACAGTGTAATAGCTGCATGAATTTAATTCAAGACTGATACACCCTTCACCTGTGCTGGGATCCAGACCGGAATTTGGTTCCCCAAACCATGGGCTCCCAGCAGTGTCTGCAGTGACAAAGGCTGCAAGGTAACCACAGGAACACCCTCCTCCAGAAGAGCAGCCAAGGCCCAACCACCACACATCCCATTTCAATGTAAAGCAGGACAGGAAAGGAAACTCTGGCTCCATTAATTTTGTGGCCTCCCAGTCATGCAAGCCATCTTCCCTGCTCAGGACATCCTGGGGTTTTTTGGAATTTATTTGTGCTGAATGTTTGGGCAGCACTTTGGGAAGGGAAACAGGCATAGTGACATTTGGCATTTCCTGCAGGTGGAGGAGGCTCCATGAACTCCAGTAGGGAAAGCAGGCTATCCTGTCCCCTGTGAGGGGCAGGAGGGACAGCAGCTGAGCAGCACATTCCTGCCTCAAAAAGGAGGATTACCTGAAGTCCCTCACACCTGACATGATGTGCCACAAGCACTGCAGAGCCAAGGAAGGGCAGCTGGTGCAGTGAGGAGATTTTCAGGACTTTGACTACAGAGTCTTGGGTTTAAGTGAGAACATCCAAGACTTCTCTACTGACAGCACTCAGGAGCACAATGAAGAGGCCTTTGCTGGGACAGGACAGCAGAAAAACCCAGCAGAACAACTTCTTGGGAAGAACTTCTTCTAAGAAAAGACCTTTTCTTTAATTTGTTTTTTTGAAAGAACATTGATAAAAGTTGCTGCCAAAGCTCCTTGGAACAGCCTTGCTTCTGGCAGCTCAGAAGCTCCATTCCACAGCTTCCAAATTTTATCTTAAGAGGTCTTTATCCCACGTGCACCATTATTACCTTGTCCCGACATGATAAAAACAGTGAAGTATTTTATTACTTTTCAGATCATTAAGACGAACTGCTCTTTACTCCATAATAAAATGTTACCCAGTGTTCTAGATTAAGCCACTGCTGGGTGTTGTAACGGCAGTGCCAGATTCTCATTACATTGCAAACAAGGCAGTTCTTGTTCTCGGGAATGAGATGTTTCAATCATATTAAGCAGCTGCTGTTCTTATCGATTAAAAAAAAAAGTAACTAACTACCGTTTTTTTAATATAATACACATACTGTGACCTGCTACTAGGCTTTACTCAGCAAATCAACAGGAAGCATAAGCCATATAACAACTTATTATGGATATAACTCAAAACAAGAATTCATAAATCCCAGAGCAAAACACTTCTAAAACTCAAAATCTGGGCCACAGTGTCCTCATAGGAATTTTTAAACATTATTTCATTCAGATTACAGGGAAAAGAAAAAAAAAAAGCCAAACAATCTTTATAGCGTCAGAACTTCCTAGGAAACAGCAATTCTGAGTTAGACTGATGTGCCTTAATTCCAAGAAGCATAAGCAGGATTTTCTGCTGGGAACAAAGTCCAAGAGGATGTGGATGGAGGGAATTCTGCAGGGATCCACAGCACAAATAGGGAGGTTACAGCAGGGCAGGCCCAGCTGGCCCCAGGCTGAGCAGAGCCTTGCTGGAGCAGTGAGGCACTGCCAGATTGGAGAAGGAAGGAGAGCAGGGGTTCCCTTCACCCACTGCCCAGGGGCTGCAGAGCAGCAGGTCACACCTGCACAGGGAGAAGGGCCGTGCTCTGTGTGGGATGGATGATCCCATCCAGATGGGAATGCTCACAGCTCTACTGGCAAGTGCCCACAGCTTCCAGAGGGGCTCAGGAAAAGGCCCAGCATCAGAGAGGGATGGGCCCTCCCTTCCTGCCTTTCCAGACTCTGCAGAGGAAGGTGACAGCAAGCACCAACCCCTGCAAAGATGGGATTCTGAGCAATTGTTTTGTGACCAAGAATCCAACAGGCTACAGGACATTCATCTGGACACCTTCATCTTTTAATTTTTGTGCTCATGACTACCCTGACTGTAACCCTATCCCTCCTGAGCAACAAAACTACATAATTACTAAATTAAATATTTAATATTTGAATAATGCTATTAAATGATCAAGCTTTCACAAGTTACCAAGACCACCTCTCTAAAGACAAAATGTTCCCTCTCATAGTACTTATGGGGTTTTTCTTCCCCACACAGGCAACAATGGAAGGAAAAGCCAAAATAAATGAACAAGTAACTACCTCCATAGTGCTGGCTTTATGGCTGGTCAATAGGACATACAATCAAGCCCTGAAGTGGAACAGACAATATATTTGCTGGAGTTTATTGCACAACTCAGGACCTGCATCATGTGCGTGTGTGCGCTGCTGAGGTGGAAAAAGTTGAGCTGCTGAACAAAGGGCTCCTGTCAGCTGACGCAAACGACAAAAAAAACACTGAGCTGGAAGTACAAAATCTCCTTTCAGCCTGAGTGTCTGCTGCCATCCACATTAAATGAAGAAGTCTTGTTTGAATGAAGTATGAGCTCAATCTGCTCTTCTCAAGCAGGGAGAGCACATGCCAGCACCAGGACTCCACCCAGCAAACTTTACCGGCTGCCAAATCACTGAAGGACAATGCAAGACTCAACTGCATTTTAGAGGGGGATTTTTCTGTCACAAGGTTACTCCAAATTATCCACCATCAAGAAATTTATCTATGCAAGCCAACAACATTGGCTGGAGGAGAGTTACACAACAAGATACTGGTGGGGGAGTAGAGAAGGGAAAACTTAGAAACGGAGTAACCTGTGAGGAGTTTCTAAGCACTGTGGCAATACAAACAAACTGCAAAGGCTCAAAGAAGGATTCCAGAGAGGCAGCAAGCTCAAAGTCAAAAGGTGTAGTGAGAAGGTCACTGCTGGTAAGTGGCATAGCAATCAATACAGGAGAGGAAAAAAGATTAACAGCTTAACAGCCTCCAGTCCCTGGAAAGACTTAAATCAATGACTGGATACTGGTTTCACAGAATACAAATACAACACAGCACCAGGTGTGCCAACTGGAATGACTGGATGACTCCACTGAGGTCAACACAGTTGTAACAGCTTGCTCTGGGTTTTCATCTGAAACATCAAAGCACTACGCAAATCTAAGTAATTAATCATCAGCCAAATGCCAGGCCAGGAATTTTATAATAATTCAAGTCTTTTCCAACAACCCAAGCAACTGTGTTCACATTCCAGACAGTCTCGGATGAGTATTCCGGTACGAAGAGAGAGGATGGCAGAAGCCACTCTCCCAGCAGCACTGCTGGGTACTGCAGCTCCTGCAGCAGCTCAGGCTGCCAAGGTAAGGACTCCATGGCCACAGGCACTGTGCTACCAAGCTGATGGACATGTCCCACTGTGAGCACGCTGCTGTGTATGCACAAAACATGGGAGACAAGCTGACCACCAAGAAAGGAAGAAGCAGCAGGTGGGGAGCTAAAACTATAGGCGGCAGCTGACATAAAGTGGGAATCAAAAATCTCCCACTGCCGAGGACATGCCTCGAGAAGCAGAGTTCTGCCTCCCCTATATTCTCACCCAGCCAGGCAACATCTACAGGAACTGTGTTTACAGAAACTCAGACAAGTGGCATCTTTGTGACACACTGAGAGTGCTCTGCTCTTGATCAAGAGGAGTGCTGTGCTCTGTCCACTGCTGCTTGCCATCACCTGCGGCCCACCAGGAATCCATCCACACTGCAGAAGGGGCTCCACTCAGCTGCTGAAGTGCAGACATAGAGCAGAAATGCTCAGTTTGCCTCCTGTATACAACTTGTACCTTATAGAGACTCAGTCCCACACTTCTACTTATGATTTCAGAGTGGCAAAGTAGGAATGTGGCAGCACAGGCCTTCCCTCCTAAAACCTTAGCTTCATTTTAACACACCCTTTCCCAAGAATCTTGCCTTCCCTAGATGAGTGTCATGTAATGGTTTCTTCACCTCTCCCTTGCTCCAAACAATCTGCTGTTCGTGTGCCTCCAGGTCCTGCAGCATTTAGCAATAACTGTGCCAGTAACACACTGCGAAAATTACCCTCCTGTCACATCCCGACACCATGGCTCCCAAAACCAAGTATTTCTCTGGTAACACTGTCCATCAAGGAATAACAATCACCGCTTTCTGCTCTCAAGGCACCATCATCCTTCCAAGGAACAGCTGGGATGTACACTATTTAAAACACCAGTAAAGGGAAGAACAAGTACAGCTACAGGTGGGTTTGCCAGAACTGCCACTAAGCATTTGAGCCCTTGCTTTGACTCTGCCATGGCTCTTATTTTGCTGTGCCTCAGTTTCTCACCACACCTGGATATATGAACGACAAACTCTTCTTTGCCAAGTTGCAAACTTCAGCCCTGGACCTGAGAATCCCTGCCATGGACAGGATGATCTCAGAACATCCCAGCTGCCACAAGAGAAAAGATGAAGTGTGAAACTACTTATGTAGACTTTGAAGCAAGCTGAACCCAGAGCAAACATTGAATGGGGTCAAGGCCCCTTCCTCCCCAGGCAGCAGTTTGCTCACATGAAGTGGCTCTAAGGCCTTCCACCCTAGAGTAACCTTGTTCATGGTTATCTCTGTAATGCTGACAAGGCAACTGCCACTGAAATCACATTGATGCCCACTCCGTCCAAAATGCTGAGATGAGCACACAAAACACTGAGGGGTGACCATTCACGTGTGCTGGTAAAGGGAGGAGATGAAGCAGATCTCTAGAGCTAGAAGGTGCCACTTAAACAAAGCTACAGTTCTGACATCAACCACACTAAGGAAATAAACCACAGAGATTACAGTATGTGACAGCACTTCTCTGCACCTGTCTGGAGCACAGCACATTTGACACTCATGCACTGCCAGAGCAGCAGTGGCTGCTGTGCACAGGATGCTCCTTCCTAGCCCTCTGCAGCAGCCCCTGTCATGCTGTCATGGTGCTCACAGAGGCACTTGCTGCAGAGAAGCAACTGCTGGTGCTTTGCTTACTCCCACATCCTCTGGGTTTGCACTGGAAAGCAGCAAAGCCAATCTGGTTTATCACACTGCAGCAGGATGCTGAGTCCTGTCACCAAGCAGCAGATGAGATGAATTTTAAGTGCCCCTGTGTTCACCAGAGACTGGATGGACCACACTGAGATTTGCCAGCAGTTGCCAATGAAAAGACACAGAGAATGACTGTGACATGACCCTCCACAGAATATCTGAAACTTCTGACACTGAACTCAAAGCATCTCAAAAATATCTGTGGAAGAGGAAATAGCCTAGAAACTGGATTAAGTCTCTCTTGGTACCTTGTCTTCTTCAGTGTGAGAAAGAAGCCTTATTATTTGTTTCTCAGGATTGTATTTTATTAAAACTTAAATAGAGTTTTTGGTAACTCTCCCTCCCCAAAAAAAAGGTTAATGCAAGTTTTGGCTTGGTGCTCACTTGAGAAATGACTGCTCTGTAACAGGGTGAGCTCTAGCAGCTTTATTATCCCACTCACCAGAGGCACAAGTATCACCTCTAACAAGTCTAAAGCACACATGGTCCCCCCCACATTTCTGAAGCAGGGACTGAAGGGTGTACAAGCAGCCCACAGAAAGAAGTGCTGGAGTTCTTTGTCCCAAAAATGAAGTCAGTGAGGAAATATGAGAACAGACTATCACATGGAAGGTGCTCTAAGGAGGACAGCTGTTCTCTACCTCAGGACACCTCAGTGGTGCTCAGCTTTTCAGCAAAGCTGCCATGACAAAAGAAAACTTTCTAGCACATAGAACCACAAAGCACCAGGACAGACTGCATGCTAAAGTCCTCACCAGCAATGGGAGCCTCTGAGTCAGGCTGGGCAAACATTTGTCAGGAATGATGTATGGCAAGTTGATGCTTACTTGGATAGGGACTGTCAAACTCCCTTCCAAGACATTTTGATCTATGGCCCTACATTAAGAAACTGAGTGCTGGCCAGTAATCCAAACACACACGGTCATGTGGGACCCCAGAGATGGCCTGTGTCACCCTAATGCAGTCCCTCTGTGTCTGTCAGCTCCTCCCATGGAAAGCAGTCTGAGCCCTCCAGGAGCACAGGCTCAGCAGAGAACACTATGAGGATAAATGTTTTTAAGGCCCCTGCGAAGTCCCTTTCACCCCATATCCGAGGTGGAGACTGAAAGCATGGTCAGTGCTTGCACTTCAGGGTGCTCACATGGACATTACACCAGAACAAGAATGGGATCTATCTCTGACCTCCAGCCTTAGGGGGACTTTGGGCCTCCCATTCCCAGCAGGAGGCACAACCTCACTCCTGTGTCACAGCTGAGTCCCCTTCCAGCCTCCTGACACGACCCCATTGTGGCCCAGCACAGGAGCTGAGGTTACAGCCCCATCTGCAGCTGCACCTCCACTCCAGCCCTTTGCTGACCCCAGTTCTGCTCTCCCTGGGCCTGCACTTTGCCCAAAGCTGGGAGGCTGAGGCAGGAGTCTCCAGCACGGACACAGCTAAACTGGGACCGCAGCTCCACCTGCAGGGCTCTGCCAAAGTGGCTCCACCTCGGGGACGGGCAGTGTCACCCCAGCAGGTACCATGCACCCAGTAACCCCCAAAACACAGATGTGACCACAAACACAACCACGCTCCTCAGGATCCTGAAGGCAAACAAAGCCCCCTTCTGACAGCATCACTGCTGGAATAAAATCATCATTTCGATACAGTTCCCATGACCCAGTAAATTCCCAGAGAATTCAACGTATGTCAGATACTGGATTATGCAGAATGCTGAGTGAAGCCTCAGCCTTTGTGGCTCCAGGGAGCAGCTCTGCCCCTGCAGAGGACAAGAGCCTGGAGCTCTGCCACTGTCAGCTCGACCTCCTGCCCCCAGGCAACACAGACACGGCACAGGGCTCCAGCCAGGCTCCTTAAAACCTCCAAAGAGCTTTGCCATGCTTCTGTACCAAGAGGAGCCCGGGCCAATGTGCGTAAAGCATCGAGGAACACACTGTACTGCACCAGCACATTCCCCTGGATGCGAGTCCGACAGGAACATCCAGCCTCCTGGGAGGAACAGCAATTTTTCCTTTTATGAAAAGTTCAGCAGCATCATGTGATTTTCCAAGATATATAACCACTATGCAATGCAAACACACAGAAATGCAAGTGTTTTAGTGACAAATATAGAAATTTAACACTTGTCCGACTGGATTAGACCAATAGTCTGTCTCGCAGGGGATTTGTCCTGCTCAGGGCTTGGATTGATGCATCCAAGAAAAAGCACACTGCCTTCTGCAGTCCAGCCACTGGCACTCTTACAGGGCCACCTAACCCCAGCCTGCTGCAGGGAACCAGCCCACCACCCCCTCCAGAATGCAGCATGATGCTGCTTCACACTCCCATCAGTCCATGAACTATCCAGCTTTTAAGGCCTCCTGCAGAAGCAGGCTGTGTATAATGCTGTTTCACACACAAACACTGCTAACACCCAGAAGAAATCTGAAAACTCATTTCTTTAAATTTAATTTTTAAACAGTCTGACAAACTGAACTTAAAAAATATCTAAAATATCTTAAAAAATATCTGCTATTGAAAAAAAATCCACACAAAATACCACCCCTTCGACTGTACTTTGTACTCATGGCTCTAGGAGGCCAGAAATCAGCTGCACTGAAATGGTATTTCCAAACCTATGCTCAAGTACACTTTAACTGACCTGTTTTTGTTCTCTCCTACCCTAGATTTCCTTTACTGTGCTTAACCAGGGCAGGTACTACAGGCTGAGAAGACTCACAAATTCAAGTAAAGAGTGTACAGGACATGGTAAACTACCCATGGTAAACATGGGTGGTTAAATGTAGTGTGAGACGTACAATGGGTGAACGGCAAGTCTGTGAACAGAGCTGTGAGTAGGGAAAGGTTCCAGCTGGAACACAAGTGCTGGTTCATCAGAGAGAGCTCAGGTGTCTGTGGGAAAGCAGGGCTGATGTTCAGGAGTTAAGGGGATGGAGGAAAGACTCATTTGAGGAGTTAGAGTGTGGGAGAGGCAGAGGGGAAAGGGAGCAGATCTATCAGTGCTCATATAACACCCTCTGAACCTGCTGCAGCCTTCCAACAGACTCATTTTGCTGCTGCATGTCCTGCCTGATGCCTCTGGCTGTGCAGCCCCGGGTGAGCCTGGACAGAGCCTGAGAGCTCCTCCCTGGCACACACACACACATCAGGGCCTTGTCCGGACACTCCCACCCCTCCTGAGTGCTCACCTCCACTGGCCCAGCAACTGCTTCCATCTGGACTGGCAGAGCAGACCCTTTCCTCGGCTTGCTTTCCTTCCTTCCCTGGCTAGCTGTGGTCCAGAAGGGAACTGCACCACTGGAAGCAGCAGTAGCAGCAAGCAGGAGCTTGAATTGAATCCTGCCATTATTTACACTGACATGATGCTGACCGTCAACTTCAGGGACTTCTCTCAGTGCTGTTTCAGGTTGCCCCAGTCTGAGCCACCCTTCCCAAAGGGGCAGACCTCAGCTATTCCCACACCTGTCGAGAGACTGGGTCCTACTCCAAACTCAGCTTGTCAAACGCTGTGCAGGTCATTTCACCTCCTGTTTTTCAACTTCTCCATCTGCAAAACCAGAGTAGTGACTCTGGCCTTTTCTGTAAAGTATTGCAATTAAATGCCTTATGTGGAACTAGGCATTTCTATCACAGAGCAATGTGTGGGTGCCAGATGTTCATTCAGACCTGCCAGCATTTCTGAATAGTTGCAGTGAAATTCTTTTAAGGACCCTGATCTGAAGCACTGTGTTTATTACAATGCTTTGACTGTTTCTGGCAGCATCCACCAAGTGTCAAGGGCTGTAAATTCAGGTGCTGTAATATGTGCACTGATCCTTCAGGGGCAATCACTCAGCAGGAGTGGGAAACAAAGGGTGATTTGCTATTAAAGCATCAGGATCCTGGAACACAACTGCATTTGAAATGTGCACAACAGTTATATCCTGTTATACCTCGAATCCATGTATAAGCCAGGGTTTGGGCTTATCATCCCATCTGGTCACATTCTATATAAATGTATCTCAAGGCCAACTTAAAAAAATATAATTAAATTCTTTCTAGGCCAAATGGGTGATTTGGCACGTTGAGAAGTTGTATTTTTAATCTGGAGCCATGAACTCTTCTGTCTTGGGTCCTGAGATGATTGAGACACTTTAGCAGAGCAGACTAAAATGTTTCACGCAGCTCCCTGAGGAAGGTGAAACACTTCCACATGTTCAGCTGAATTTCTGCATCTCTGGATGAGGTCTGTGTCAGGAAATGAGGGGTCTGCCACTGCATGGAGAGTCCAACACTCCAGGGAATGGAGATTCCTTTCACAATGCAGAAGGAGTTTTGAACAAGCTGTTCAGCTGGGCTCAAGAGCAAAAAGCATCCTGCAAGGAGAGTTATGTCTGACACAGTTGTCAGCTGCTTTGTTTCTGGATGTGCAGAAACCTAGGCCTGTGGGAAAAAGAAACACCAGAGCTTTAAGTCTCACTAGGAACAAATGTGCCTCTACCTCCACCCTATAAAAGCAGTAATTTTCCAATGGCAATAACCCCACCACAGCAAGTCACCCCATCAGAAATGCTCACCTCTGTCAGAATTCCAAACTCAAACACTTACCAGGCTGTCTCAGGATATCAGAAGGCTGAGCTACTACCAGGGAGCCCCTGTTTTATCAAATACTGGCTTCAGCTGTGAATCTGCTCTGGGTTCACTCAATACATAAAGGTGCAGGGACATACTCCACAAAGAACACAAAACCTCAAAAACGCAAAGGCAAAAAAAGACTTACTTGCCACAAAAGTCCTTGTGAGTGGCATGGAGGGTGAGCTGTAAGTCTGGGTGTACCTGTAGCCAGTGCTCCACCATATTTGGATGCCTAGGATCAACTTCCAGAAATACACTCCTGAAAAGACACATTTGGGAGTAGAATTGGGGAGATACACATTTAGCTTGCTAAACTGATAAAAATTAAGATCTTTCTTTCTGTATGACTCTGGCCAGTGCAGGAAATTAAAAGGTCAGTAAACACAATGCAATCCAACAACCCTAAACCAGATTATAGCTGTCCACGTAAGACACAGATCCCAGCTGCCTCCTTCAGGGCAGAAAGTGTTGATCCTGGGGAGAATTCTCATGTACTCTGTGTGAGCAGTTAAAGCCTTGTACTGAGATGTAATGAGCCCTTCTGAAGCTCACCCAGAGATACCACCAGCAGTGTGTTTCTGAAACCCCCAAAGATTTAAGGGCAGAAGGCAATTTTTATGCTGCAGGAACACTGAGCACTGGCCTGGCAGTCTGAAGTCCCTCTGTGTATAAGGAGTGAGAGACATGAAGCACAAGTCAGAACACACATTCTTCCACAGTAAATGTCTCCATAAATCAGTTATGAAAACAACACCAGCATTCAGGCCTACACAGAACTGATCAAATAACCTCAGTTAGGGCACCAGGACCAGGCCCGGGCACTGCAGGGCTACTTCCATCTCTGCCAGGCTTTATGACACTGGCTCATTTCCCACGTCCCCTCCTGTGACAAAGCAGAACCACCCCAGCTCACAGGCACGGGGAGTGATGGAGCTGGTTATGGCCTGGGGCACAGCAAGAGACGTGTAACAGGCAAAGGACACAGGCCAAACCCCATAAAATGCTCTCCTGAGAACTCTTAAAACATCCCACACTGAATACTCCTTACAAATTCACCCGGCTAACTACAAGCTGGGTGTGGATCTCATTTCTGACCTTAAAAAACTTCCACTCCTCAATAGGGGCTCCACCTTATTAAACAAGCAAAAAGAGAAGGAAAAGAAATAATTTTAACAAGCAACCCCACAGGACCAGTCTCTAATGCCGGGAAATTCTGAGGAGCATCTTCTGCTCTTGTGGTCATGCAAAACATGAGAAATGAATTCTGCATGCACTATGCCTCTCAATATTCCCATTCTTCTTCTCAGAACAGCAGAATTTCAATGACCTCTCTTATGGTGGCCAAATGTTAAGAATATTCAACAAGATGTGTGAATACCCTGGCACATGAACAGTACACTCAGACTTCTGGGTATCAGCACATTGATCTTCAAAATGGATCCCACATAACAGCGAATAGGAAAATCAGTCTTGAATATTAATCATAGAGAAATTTAAGATTTAAGAACTATCCCTGAATAATCTTTCTCCAGGGATATTCAGCACTGTATACTGATACAACAATAAAAAGTTTCCCCTAATGAAAGGATGAGAAGGAAGTGGAGATCTACACCCAACCTCAGAGTTCTCCATTGCTTCTGCTTCCATGAGTTACTCACCTTGGAAAGCTCCCCTGCTTTCTGCCCTCTCTTTCTCGGCTACTCTCTTCCATGTTCTTTTTGTTACTCCTTTGACCTTCAAAGACTCTCATTCCACTAATAACCAGGAAACACCACCAACAGCCAAGGAAAGGGATCATACCACTTTATTAACCAACTGCAAGCTAATTTTGCTTATACACATGATATTTTAAAAACTGCTATTATCAACTGGAGCAATGAGGGGACAATTTGGCAGCTATTTTCCCTCTGCTTTGTTTTCATACAGGGAAATAGAGAATTTACAGATGTGGATGGGTAAAAGACATGAAATTCAAAAGAGGATAGTGCTTACCCAGAAGCCTTCAGAAGAGAAGGAGCCAAAGCCAGAATTGTTTTGATGACTCTCATGCCATCATCTCCCCCATCCAGGGCATCAAGGTCCTCATAGCTGGAGTGCGGGAAGAAAAAGACATTTGACAGCAATTCCTGTGGGCCTTGAGAATGCATCACCCCATCAGGAAAGGTGCACCTGACACACCTGAACACCAGTGCTCCCAGAGTGGCTGACAGCACTCACCCCTTTTTATGGGAAATACAGGGAGGGAGAAGGCAGCTACTACTGGGCTGAGAAACCTCACATTTAGCACTTGCAGAAAACATCCCTTGAAGTATTTCTGAAAATTAGGTGCCAAGTGTAGCTGGGATCTCACAGTTCCTACACATACATCTGTTCTCTCTAAGCTGGCCAGAGAGTGAGGGTGTTGTACAGCAAGGCCTTGATTGATCCCTGCCAAACATCAGCTCAGGCTGTGGCTAACCCAGCAGCGCCAGCTGGGACGCAGAAAGTTCAGCTATCAGAACCTCCCCTGGTCCACATCTCATACAGAAGGGGGGGCAGGACTTTCTCCTCACATGCATGACAATCAGTTGTGGACTGGGAATTTGCTAATTTCAAACGGTGTGATTCTTACATTTTAATAAATCTTTACAACACTTCCATGCTGCTTCACACCTGTAAGCAGTATCATAGCAAGCCTGTATTATTAAATCCCAAATAAACACACCTATATTTTACATGTGTATATTGCATCTGCATATTTTGTGTGCAATTGTGCATAGTACAAGGAAGCAGACAGAAAACTTTGCTTCAAGGAACAGGAGAGGAAAAATCTCTTTGTCTGATTACCGGAGGATTTCTGCATCCAAGGAAGCCATGTCCTCATGGAAAATATATGGGGGGTTACTGACTATGACATCTATGGGGCCCCAGAGCAGCAGCTGTTTGGCAGAACCTAGAAAAGTAAAAGAATGACAAGAAGCTCTCAATCCCAGCATCTTCCCTATAAGCTCACTGTCAAGACCCTCCCCAGGAAATTGTTTCTGGGTACATGTAAACATGTTTGGCTCTGCTTAGTGATAATAAAATTTTATCCCATTTCTTTCTGCAATAGCCTGCCTTGATCCCTGTCCCAGGAGTGCAAGAGTGGTACAAAGGAAAGCACAGATAAAGTATCATTTTTTCATATCAAGAAACCCCTCTGCTTAACAAAACATGTAAAAAAGCACAGGAGCTTGGTGCCCTGGAGCTCTGTGTCCACCTGGATCTAAAGCAACAACCAGAACTCAGAGAGCCCACAAAGCCCTAAGTGGGAGCTCGGACTGGCTGTCCAGATGAACATCCTTCTTCTTACAGAGCTACAGCAGGACGTCCAATGAACTGCAGAGCCAGGGCCCCTGAGCAAAAACAATGGGCTGCTCTTCTGCAGACCAGGAGCAGCTCCCTACACTCCTGCTGCTGTCTGACACAGGCCAGCCCTGAATCACGCCTCCTGGAACCACCTGAGTGTGGTACTGTCCTCAGGCAGCCTCTTGGTACAGGGCTTTCAGCTCTAAGAGGTAGCAGAGTGTCAAAAACAAGTGTCAGAAAGGTGTACTAATGAATCACAGTGCTGCAGCTTCTGGCTCCACAGCTGCTAACAAACAGCCAAGCACTATCAACCCAACTGGATAGGCCCCACCAAATGTTAGTTTTAACTGGTTTCAACTGGCTCTGGGGAAGAAAAGCATCCTTTCCTGGTTCAAATAACCTAATTTCAGGTGAGTAAGGTGGGGCATTTAACCCAAGCTAAACATATGGGCTCCCTCTAACATCAATGGAGAGACAGGCATGTACATGCTTATCTAATACCTCCATGCCAGCATGGAACAAATTAAACTCCTTATGCATTTGCCTCTCCCCGGCAACAGTAAAGAGCACCTGGACTCCCAGCTCAGACACAACCTTGGGACACCTAAACCCAGGAACAATTCACTTTCTGATATAATCAGAGACTTCTGTCAGCTGATCATCTGCCCTGAAAATCTCTGCAGGGAAAAGCTTCACTGGCTCACTTCTTACTGATCTTTTTCTCTATTAACTTCAACATTCTTCTGCTGCCTGCATCTCAATGAAGGTGCGCAGAGTGGGATTGTCCTCTAATACAGGCATCCATTGCACCAGGAGTACTGAAGGGAGCTCACCTGTGGCAGTTTACAGAGCAGACTCAGAGCAATTGCTCCAGAGCCACAACCAATTTCCAGGATCACAGGACGAGGAACAGGAACTGGGAAACCAAGGGCTGAATTCTCACATTTCTGAAATTCTTCCTCCACAACTAAAGAGACAAGATCCTAAGAAAACAAATGAACACAATTACTAAGGGAGCTGTTTTGACTCACACCTTTGTGAGCTGAGGACTGAAGGTTAAATTTCTTGACTCTGCACCCAATGAAATGTATTTTTGTTGCTAATTTTAAAAACACAGATGGTAGTAATGGAACTGACATTCAGAAGTCACTTCAACTCCATGTGCCCCACAGGGTGCTTTGATTAGTAACCGAATCCTCAGGATACAATCTCCCACAGATCCTCCAAAATCTTCTAGCACTGTTGGGAAAAACAACAACCAGGCAGCTGGAGCACATTATCTTCTGCAAAACCATTTACATCAAAATTTTGGCTTTTAGAATTTGTAGGCTTCAAAACTCAAGATTTCTACACAATCTCAATATAGTAGGTGACCAGGAGGCAGTTGCACAGTTCCTAATAGCATCTAAACCAGTAATCCAATCTGCAGATGAAAAGTCAAGGCAATGAGTTACTAAATGATCCAAATAAGCAGGTCCCTGCATGGATTTCAGATTGTGGACTCCTACTACATACTGTTGCTATAAAGTCATGGAAAAGACTCTCAGCCATGCTCATGGATCTGTATGCAGTTTTGCCATTTCTGCCTCCTCTCTCATGTCACTCTTTTTTAAATCCCTTTGCCATGCTATATAAAATCCAACACAGCAGGAGAGGTCTCAAAGATTTCTAAGGTTTGTAAAAATGAGATATAAGAGAAAGCACACATATGCCTCCCTCTGACTGCAGCACGAACTTCCTTTGTTATTCATTGGAAGAAACTGTAAGATGGAAACCTTATGAACACCCTGAGTGCATCAGCAGCTCAAGTAGGTGCTCTCAGTTCCCTCCCATCTTTGTGCTTTCAGGGCAACAAGAGCACACACAGGCCTTCCTGCCCTAGATGCCCAATATGGCTAGGGTTCTCCACTTGAGAGGGCTGCTCTTGGATCTCTCCTGTAAATCCAGAAAGTTTAACAAAATTAAAAATAAAAAGTTAAAAAAATAACTAGCATAAGCTGGAAGATTTAAAAGGAACAAGCCCTGGCAGGCAGGTCAGCTTCTGTTTTACTTTACAATGGCTTTTGTCAGGAACCTGAATTGGACAGGCTTGTGTATAAGGGCAGAAGCCTTTCCTTGGATCTCTCGCCCTAACTGGGGTGCAGGCTAAGAGATGCCTTGTGCAAAGCTGCAGTATTTCTGAAGAGATTCATAGCTGCTGGTCAGCCTCCATAGCAGGTCACTCCACACGTGCAGTAAGTGGGAAGGGAGATGCAGACAGGTATAAAAATGAAGTGTGCAGGCAGATGAGCTTTGATGAACCATCCCTAGAGCAGGCAAGGGGACTGGTATCTAAATATACTCAGCCAGGGATGAGGAGCCACATCACAAATGCCCTGCCCTGGTCACTGTGTCATTACTGGCATTACCCTCATATGGGAGTTTTGCTAACAGCCTCCAAAATCACAAGTTCCTCACTGCTGCTCTGGGATTCCTTTCCTAGACAATTATGGATGAAAACAGTCTCACAGGCTCCCAGCCTGGAGGAAACTATTACAGGACTCAGACAGCAAAAGGGAAAAAGAAACACCTGATCCACCCACTTCTGTGGAAAGTGGCCTGGGCCATTCAAACAGCTCCAGAGGAATCAGCCTGAAAACACTTGGGCACTGCAGGCAGCCAGAGAATGCAGCCACAGCTGCTTTGGCCAAGCAGGTGAGGTGCTGAGGATTCCAAGACCATAGAAAAGGCACACAAAAAATCCTGCTTGGCTATGAAATCACTTCTTTAAATACCAGCCATTTCTGGACACTTACAAACATTTCCTGGAAATCTCCACAGTAACTCAGAACCATCTGTTCCCAGAGTAGCGTAAGTTACTGATTACAAATGTCCAAATGCGACTTCCATACACTAGAACTATTCTAACCATTTATTAACTTCCTTAAGGTTTATCATTAGTAATTTCAAGCTTGATGGGTTTTAATGGAATGCCTACTTTACACATTCCACAGTGAAAGCATTTTAGTGTGCTTGCCAAAGCCCCTATTTGAACAGGACTGATTTCAGGTTTTACCACATAAAATATAAATAAAATGGGATGTTGATATTTCTTAGGCTTTTGTCCTGCTTTCTGACTGCCTTACCTCATTGTCTAGGTTATTTCACTACAATTCTTACTGAGGCAAAGGCTGGTTTTCTCATAATACACATTTACTATAAAGGTACAAAAGTAAAAAATAATGGAACAACCCAAAGGAATGGCATCATTTTCCAGACATTAATACCTCACTACAATAAAAGGTTGAATAATTACTTTCAACCTGCTTCACAAGCAAAGAAGATGTATTCTAACTGGCAAACAATCAGGAAAATACAGCAACCATGACACAGAGTATGTCCAGTCATCCCACTCCCACTAGGTTTCAGGAATGGTTAAATTATCAAAAATTGTTTTGCAACCACATTAGGGAGATTTTGCTCAGTATTCTTCATCTTCTAGCAAATTATCCAGCCAAAATCTGTGCTTCTCCAATCACACCATCACCTCTGAAGTATCACCACTGGAAATTGATAAATTACAGCACTTTGCAGAACACAGCAGAGCCCCTTTCAAATCTCATCTTGGGAGATGAAGTATTTCTGGCTGAGTATTAGAGTGTTCATACAAAGACTACAAATATCCTGCAAGTCAGACATTCCCAGCCTTTGCACAAGAATCCAACTGGAACCATAGCTGGGGAAAAGCAACAGAGGCCAATGGTGCTAAAAAGAGGTGCCTGGGACTGGCACAGAGAAACTAAGACTGGGACAACAGCAACTGGCCAAAAGCTGGGGTCTTTACTGGGTAGGATACCCCATGTCTTCTCAGACTGAACAGATTCAGAGCACAAACTCCTGCTAATATAATGCCAACATTGCCAAAAGTAATTTTAACCATCAGTTTGATCACCAGCTTTGAAGGCTGAGATATGAAATTACAAAAATTCCACTGGGAAATAAAAGAAAGCACTTTGTGACCCAGTTCCATATTTGCCCACAGCATGCCAATCACTGGGTAGAATGAACTCTCAATTATGGAGTTATTAACATTCAAATTATTGCTTACAGTATGAGTCATTGTCAGTTACAACCCAATCTACAACAAAAAAATTCTGCGAACCAGTGCTACAGGTACTGGCAGAACTACTTTCATCCTGGAGCCTGGTGTACACACTGGGTATCAGTGTGATAATTGTGTCAGAATAGGGAAGTAGAACATTTGGAAGAATTTTTCTCCTCTACTCTGAGCAAGAAGCTCCCTCCTGCAGCAGAAGTTTTGGAAGGAGTGAAGGGACTGAATGGCAAACAGAACCAGAAAGAATCTAAAATTTTCTGCCCACTTTTGCTAGCAATGGCAGCAAGGTGGAAGGGAAGGAAGGTCCCCTACACAGTTTGGGCAGCCCCACGATGGAGCTGTTGACAACTGCATGCAGGGACAGACTGCACATTTCATTCCATAGACAGGTGAGCAGAGATGTTCAAACAAGCAGAAGGAAGAGACAGAAGTTACATGGAAAAGTGGATTCAGTAGCCCCTGCTTCTCCTTGAAGCAAATCTTATGTAGAAGTTTCACCTCAACGTGAGAAAAAACTTCTTTACATTGATGGTGACAGAGCACTGGAACAGCTGCCCAGGGAGGGCATGAAGTCTCCCCCCTGGAGATATTCCAACCCTACCTGGACACATTCCTGTGTCACCTGCTCCAGGTTACCTTGCCTTAGCATGGGGGCTGGACTGGATGATTTGCAGAGATCCCTTCCAACCCCAGCTGTTCTGTCATTCTGTGATTACCTTGTGCTTACATGTACAGGGGACACAAATATTTGCTTCTCATGCTATCTAACTTCCAGCACTCAAGAGGCTCTCAAGCTTTTGTCTCTCAGCCAAACCACTCACAGGCTGTTCTCACCTTGTGATTCCAGGAAATCTTGCTTCACTGCCAGACTCACCCTAAATTCACACTGTCATTTATTTGGGTTCCACCCCCTCGCCCCATCTTCTCTGAGCGCAACAAATGCAAAACTTTGTCAACATCTCCAGCTTCCTCTGAGCCTCTGCCTCATCCTCCCACACACAAGTGTGGTTGCCCAAGGCCCCCCAGCACCCTCTCTGTTCTCACAGGCTCTTGGTGTCACCTCTGCCCTGTGGCCAGGGCTCTGGTTCACTGCATTTCTTGGAACTGCAGCTGCACACAGCAGTGCGAGGCCAGGGGCTGCCAGCACCCAAACACAGAGGCTGCACAGCTGCAGCCCAGGCAGAACCAGCACAGCTCAGCTGGGTTCCAGCCCCGAGACAGTCGGGAGGAGGCAGCAGAGATCCCGGGGCCCAAGGGTGTCTGCAGAGCTGAGCACAGGGACAGAGCTGAGGGCATCCTCTGTGACAGCCCAGCACCCGGGAATGACCCATCATATGTTTCTGCCATCAAAAAGGACACGAGAAAGCGAGGAATGGGAAAGGCAAGGGCGGGAGTCACAAAGTCCTACTGCATCCCCTACAAGCACCCCTTTTTCCACACCCCAGGGGAAAGCAGGGAAGACAAGGTTCCAGGAGTAAGAGCCAGGGTGGCAGGAGACTTTTGATTCCCAGGTCAGTCAACTGGAGAAGGAAAGCACAGAAACCAGGAAAACCCTGGTAACCTTCTCTCTGCTCTCACACACTTCTTGGGAATGTTTCACTTATTTGTGTGCTTTCCAAAAACTTCTGTTCTCAGAATCCAGGACTTTTCATAGAACCTGATCTGATATTAACCCAATCAACTCTCCTGTCCTGTTTGCCCACTTGGCTGCCAACCAGCACATGACAAACACCAGGAAGGCAAGCTGGAAACCCAACTCTATGGCAACGGCCCTGGAAGATCCCTTCCACATACCCCACTTCCAAAACCAAGCCACCAAACCAGCCCACTGCTTCATGGGCAGGCAGGGTTTGCCCAGGTTTTGTCCTGGGCTCTTCTGCCTGGCACCATAGTAGGAAAGAGAAAAATCACAGAACATTCTGAGCTGGAAGGGACCCACATGGATCATCGAGTCCAGCTCTTAAACAAATGGCCCACGTGGGGATCAAACCTATGGAACTCTCACTGTAAATGTATGGGAATTGAGCACCCGAGTAACTCCAGAAGAGCCACTGATCCTGAAAGAAAAGGTGGCTTTAGGCATTGGCAATGACACACAAGCATGTCCAAGCAGAGCTAACACTGAGGAAGGGCTTTGGTCACACAGCAGCAGCTCCTGATGTCAGGGCACATGCCACGTGCTGCTTCATCTGTTGGAACACAGGCTGTGACAGCACCCAGAAATGACTTTACCAACAGGCAGCAACCCGTATGTGCTCATGCCCAAGAGAAATTGCCACAGCTGTTGCATCTAAATTTAGCCATGCCTGAGGGGCAAGAGTGGATCCAAGCTGCTGTACACTGGCCATACCTCAGGTGTCCAGCACAGAGCTCTAGCCAGACACACCTCTCCAGAAGAAAAGTATTTTCTTTTTCTGCAGATACAGGTATTGACCACTGCCAGACACAGCATCTGGACAGATGCACTAGTCTATCTTGCTAATCCCTAGCTCTAGTTACTCGGATGTTTGAAAAGAGTTTGCAGGAGGAAATGGATTTTTTTCCCCCCTTCATGTGGGAATCTCCTTGAGTTCCATCTGTCACAGCCACTTTAGAGCCAGTTTTTCTCCAGTTCTAGTCCTATATCCTGCTTTCACTGCTGATGAGCTACAGGACCCAGCAGAAATGCATGGAAACAGGAGGCTCTTTCAATCACAACAGGGAGATTAAACCCCCACAAAAACACAGGCATTAACAACAAAAAAATCTTATATTTCTTATATTAGGAAAGTCTATATACGTTAACCTGGGGGTCAGGTTTGTACATGACTTAAAAAGAAGAGCTGCTGCTTTCCCTGCCTTCAGCATAAATTTTAGCTTTAAATTTCCATTTTTCAGTCTGTCCTGAAAATCAACTTGGAAGTAATTCTCTGCACTAGCAGAGCCTTGTTTTCTTGCATAGGAAGCCAGCAGAAACTACCACCACAGTTCATCTTGGCCAGTCAGCCAGGAACAACCCTGTTTCTTCCATCATTTTCTTCTGAACAAGAATAAATCTGTCCGGGGAAAACATTCTGTCCTGATTTTCAAGTGGCCAGCAATAGACTCCTGCTACGCTGTTTCAGCATTTAATTACACTCTCTGCTGAGATGTGCACCTTTCCTTCTGCATTTATAGTGCTCATTATACACTTGTCTGTGAAAGCAGAGAGACTTCAGTTTTCAAATTTCTGCTGTCTATGCCGGATAATTTACCCCTAAGCTTGTCTTTGATGAGCTAGATAGTCTTCAACAACAAGGCAGACTTCTCCAACCTATTAATCCACGTACTGTTTTTTCTCCAAATCCAATTTTCCACTTCTTCCTCAAGCAGTCAGTAACATAACTGGACATAATAGTTCTGCAGCTACTCCACTACTGCAATACTCATTACTTAATGCTGCTACATGCACATGGCACTCCCCTGTCCCACATGCAAGGATCCCATCAGCCCAGTGGGCAGCAAAAAGTGGGTGCTCCTGGTCAGCCAATATCCCTAAGATAGTGGAGATCCCAAATCTTTCTCCAAGCTGTGATAATTCATAAGAGATTCGTGTTAATCACAAAAGCATTGGGGGTTGTATAAACCAGAATACTAAGCTCTGAAGTGAAGCATGGACACCAGATAAAGGAAATTATATATATGATAGAATAATTCTGTTTAAAATCACCTTGTTATGTCATATTATGTTATGTGTTATGTTATATCATGTTATATTATGTTAGGTTATGTTTTCCAAATAAGTTGCATCTACTACCAGCATGCAAAATCAGACTTCCCAATAGCCCAAAATCAGACTTCCCAATAGCCCTTCCTGCCTTTGTCTAATCCATGCTGCCTATCTCAAGGACCAGACTCCTAGAACTTCGCTGGTGCTTATCTACAAAGGCCAGATGGTTATCTGTGCAACTGACTATCGGGGAAATTTGTGAATTGGGATAAGGATGTTTATTCGACCACCACTGCTTGCCTGGCAAAATCGTGACAGCTAAAGAAACAAAAGTTATTGATTATGGTGGGAAACCACAGTATAAGAAGGGGCCACGGGCCGGGGTTCGGCGG
The DNA here is from genome assembly GCA_013397075.1 of Rhabdornis inornatus. Lineage (NCBI taxonomy): Eukaryota > Metazoa > Chordata > Aves > Passeriformes > Rhabdornithidae > Rhabdornis > Rhabdornis inornatus. The sequence goes on from VWZS01004220.1 coordinate 1,138,159, forward strand.
AGCGTGGAGTGGGCGGTGACCCCTCACGTTCCCCAGCGCGCTGCTTGCTCTGTCTATATCCAATAAAGAAATCTAAATTTTGCTAAATACCGAGACTTTTGTCTCTCATTTATAACAAAGCCCTTCTGGCAGCACAAGTGCCTCAGCCACAAGGCACAGGCTGCGCTATTTGTTTCTCTCTATGTGATCCTATTAAACACTTGTGCCTAGCTCAAAGGGCAATTCCAATTGTTCGGCAGCAACAACAGGCTCCCCTTGTGATTTCCATTCCCCAGCCTCCGTGCCACAGCCCACCTGCAGAAAATACTGCTCTCCTCCAACACACTGAGGAAGCATTGCCTGTCACATGGGCAAAATCTGATCTGTGAGGCCAGGCCACAACAGCAATGCTCCACATTTAGCACATTTGCTTATAACTCTATTTTTACAGAGAGCAGATAATTTTTGATTTATTAAATAATGCTCTACTGCATTTATGTTTAATATGCCTTATACAAGTCTACACATATTTCAAGAAAGGACCTTAAGCCATGGGCACTGCTCACCTTCTCATTTCCCAGACTGGGAAGCCCTTTACACAGAAATGGGAAGCAGCCTTCCCTTGAAGAGACAACTGCACAGAGGCAAAACTATGAAAAAAGCCAGTCTTCTGACTCCTGATTAATGGCTGTATTCTCTAGACAGTATGACCTTCAGACCTTTCCAAGAAGTATCCATCTGTGGTGAAGAAATTAGGGAAATGAAAGGACATTTCTGCATCAGAGGATTCCTTTCAGCACTGATTGGAACAGAAGATATGTCACTGCTTTGACATAAAACACTGGAGAGAGAAAGAGCCCACCCTGCAATCTGTTTATTTGCATACACAGATCACGAAGGGAAAAGTCTCCCTTCTCTGTGTGCCAGACCTTCTTGAAAGGCTAATGATTATGTTTATCTAGAAATTAAACTTCATGAAAGGTTTCTGTGAGCCAATATTTGACTCAAGTGCTTTCACAGAACACCCCACACAATGAATGCCATTCCACAGGCAGGTGCAAGTAAACAGCATTGACTTCATGTCTCAAGCACGTTATCATGGGAAAGAAACAACCTATTTTGGTAAACAAGCAAAAAAGCTTAAAAGTCACAGGTGGAAAACGAATAGACAGAGACATAACTAAAAATCACAAATGCTGCAGTGAATGACTTAAGTGTTATACAGTAAAAACTAAAGGTTTTCCTCTATGCATAAATGAGCAGGCAGCACGAGAAGCAAAGAATATACTTTTCCCACCTACAATACAAGATTTTCTGTCACATGATGCCAGGGAGGTTAGACACAGACAGACTCCAAAGAGGATTAAACAAATCAGTGGGAGCCAGATCCATTTGCAATTATGAAGCAGGATGGCCCCAAATCCAGCTTTGGCTAAGAGCAGTTCTTAACTGCTGACTGTCAAGAGAAGAAGGGACCCTTCCACACCCACCTTTTCTCGTCATTTTGCTCCCATCATCTGCTATAGGAGGCACAAAGATGGCCATTTTTGTTTCTACTGGACAATTAAGCCTTCGGAGGAGCACCAGAAACCCTGGGATAAGGGATAGGAAATCGAACGGCAGGAACTCGGTGGGGCTGGAGCGCCCTCTGCGGGTACCAGGCGGGTGTGCCGCGTATCGTGCAGCCCAAGCCAAAACAGCCCCCAAGGAAGCCATGGTGAGGATCAGAGAGCCTGCAGTCACCCGGACAAAAAAAGGAACGACATATCCATGGCTGGCTGAATTCTCCTCCTCTTCGTCCTATTTCTCCCAAAGCAGGGCCTTCTAAAATTTTACAAGTTCAAAACAGTACTTGCTTTGGGAAAAGATCTTTCTTCTCCATTAATAGTGAAGGAGCAGTGTTGAGACAGGAATGCCTTGACATCACAACAGTCATCTAACAAAGATAATTCATTGTGCACACCCTATAACTTTGGTCCAAACATTCCTCAGTGCAGAAGCCTGGCTCTGGTGCCACAGGAGGGAAGCTGGGAGGATGCTGAGCTCCAAAGGCCCTCACAAACCCACTCAGCACTCGCAGCAGCCAGTCCAAAGCTTTCCTCCCAGCAGGCCAGAGCTTGAACAGGAGCTGCTCTTTCCCTGCTTTTGGCTGCCTGTCCCCTCCCCAGCTGGATTCCCATGGAACAGAAGAACAAAGCCACATGTGCTGCAAAAATATTCCCAGAGGGAGAGAACAGGAGAGGGCTCAGCTACCAGAGAGAACTAAATAGAGGACATGGGGGCAAATTCCACACAAGACAGAATTAAGCAGACAAGGAAGCTTCTCTCTCTGCATGTGTTTCTGTCCCCAGGCCTGAAACAATACTCATGGTTTGGGTCATGCTGTGTTTAATTTCATGCCATTACCCAGAGTGCTGGGGGCAAGAGTCACAACCTTTCTGCAGCAACCAAACAACATGTGTGTCATAAACATGGCTCCCCTTCTTCTCAGACTCCAATCAACACATAGGAGCACCTGCAGAAGCTACTTACAGAAAATTAGGAAGAAAATTTTGAAGCTGCCTGTGCATCTGCACTAAAGAGTCTGTTTAGGGAGTCACATTTTCTCAGCCAAAAACAAGACACGTGGCTTGTGTGTGCAGTCACAGATAAACTTGAACCTGGGATTAACTGCTTCCTAAAGAACAATTATTATTTACAGAAATTACCTGGTGAAAAGTTTCAGCACTACTGGTTTTAAGAACACTGCAGACAAATTCTAAACAAAAGGAAAGCAAAAGATGCAATGAACTTTAACATTTCTGAAAGCAGGTATTTCCACTGCAGTTTTCAAGTCCAGTGAAGGCTACAAAAAATTACTCTGATGAAACAAAGCATAGACAATGCCCAACCCAAACACATCACTCAAAGTCAGAGATCATTAACTTTTCCTTCCAGCAGAAGGAAAGGATCTGGACACCACTCTGTGCACAAGTTACACACAGGACACAGCTCCTGGAAGCAGCACAGTCTACAGTTATGTCCTGCCAAGTGCTGCTGAATACCTGGATTTTATCCCCATGGCTCTCCTGTCACAGGAATCTCCCCAGCACATCACAGGCACACTCTCCATTGCCCACAGAGCTCCACTCCTGAATCATTATCATAAACTTCTGGTCTTCTGTGACAAATGTGCTTGTGCCTTCATAGTAAGTTAACTAACAACAAAGTTTTGCCAGAGACAAGGTTTGGGTTAAGCTGTTTACACTCCATTTTTGCACCAGGGTATGTTAAGTAGTTTCAAACTCCAGTTCAGGCCAGCAGAGATGCTTCTACCAAAATCAGGCATGTGGGCTCAATTAACGACATTCTCAAACATTGGCCAGCCCAGCTTCCACTCCACACAATAGTCTTTGTTTTGAGCCTGGCACTGCATTGGGACAACCAGAGCACAGCTCCAGAGGAAGCCTTACCAGCAGATATTTTGACTTGCAGAACACACAAGTTCTCCCTGATTTCAATGCTCCCATTACATCCTTGAACTAACTGGGATTTGAAGGTTGGAAATACTCTCTTGAATCATCCAGAGCAGAAATATTGTTGACAATAACAAAGCCAACCATCACTGGCTCCAATCGGCAAAATTATTCCTTGGAGCTCATCTCCAAACTCAATCACTACAGAGTGAGATAAACCCAGACCAGGCAGAGAGCTCCCAACTTCTCTGGACACAAGTGTCAGCACTATGATTTAGGGCTCAGCAGATTCTCAATGAGGTGCTGCTAATGCCCCACACCAAACCAAGACTCCGGTTCTAAATATTCTTCCTCTCTCTGACCTGAGAGGGTGTCTATGTTGTAGCTGTGCTGATTCTCACTAAATGCTCTGGAACCCCCTCATGGATTTCAGTAGCACTCTTTTCCTCAAAGGGCAAAACAGAAGCACAGGTTGTCTTTGTCCTTAAATTTCTGTTTAACTTTTGCACATTACAACAGGCAAACAGTTGAAGAAATGACTGCCAGACTGAAACAGGTTTAAGCTTCTGCGACTCATCAATGGACAAGGTAAAAAGACCACTTCATCTCCCAAAGTTAACACAGGCTCCAAAAGAAAACAAATTCTCAGAAGGTAAAAAACCCCAAACCAATCCAAAATAAAAATAAACAAGAAACTCACTTTGAAAATCCTAAGCCCTCCTGAGGACTAGTAAACAAAGTTTCCTTGCTAGGATGGCCCATGTGCTGAAAATGAAAGCTAAGCTACCTCTGCTGGCAACCTCTGGACAATGTTTAGATTCCTGTATGCACTAAACCACTGGGATATAGCAGCAGATGTTTTCAACTTCTCATGAGTCCTTACTATAGCAGAACTAAGGAAAGCAAAGCCCCATCCTTCCACCAATGGCAATTGATTTCTGTGTAATTAAGGGACACATCAGCTTGCAACATCTCTCCCTCTGAGGCAGGAGGCAAAGTTTACCAGCATCAGTTACAGATCACAAGCTTTGAATCGTGCCTGTCCTAAAAGAAGAAATCTCATTTCCTCATCACTACAGCCTCGCAACACACAGGATGCCTTCACAATACCCTGATTGTATGGTGTCATGTAACTCTGACATTGAAGCTCGCCCCCAGCACATTCCCCACATTCATACCTCTGTTTCAGGCCGTGGAATAAACACTGGGGGTCTCATCTTCAGGGTCAGGTCCTGGAAGTCCCACTCTCCAAGCACGTACTGCACTGGCATCCTGCAGCAGGCAAATGGAGCGTGAGCTCTTTGGGACTGCTCTGGGTGACGAGAGGCGCTCTCGTGCCATGCTTAGCCCGCTACTAACCACAGCCCCTGCCCAGGGACAGAACTGCATGAGCATTGTGCATGTGGGAGTGCAGGGGGAGCTCCCTTCCCACAGCCCAATTTCTTAACAAGCACTGGAATTGGGAACTACAGGTCAGTCAGCCTCACCCTGACACCAGGGAAAGTGATGGAACAAAGAGTCCTTGAGGCTGTGTCCAAACATGCCAAGTGCAGGAAGGGGATTGGGACTGGTCAGCATGGATTTACAATGGGGAAATCACTCCTGAGTGAGATGATAGTCACCCATGACACAATGACCAGCTAGTGCACCAAAAACACATCTTGACTTTCCCTAGGGTTCTGACACTGTCTCCCATAACATCCTCACATACAAGCTGATGCAGTACAGACTGGATAAACGAGGTGGGCTGGAAACTGACTGAACTGTCAGGCTTGGAAGGCTTATTTCAGCAGCACAAGGCTCAGCCGAAGGCTGAGTCCTAGTGGAGTACCCCGGGATCAATTTCCCATAACATCTTCATTGTCTGAGTGAAAGGACAGAGCACTCTTGGCATGCCTGCACAGAGAGAGAATTAATTGGGAGGAGTAGTTAACAGACCAGATGGGTGTGCAACTTTTCAGAGAGACCTCTGGAGAAACGGGCTGACAGGAATCTCATAAAATTCAGCAAGAAGTAATACGATATCATATAAACTGGGGAGGAATAACCCCATGCACCAGTACAGGCTGGGGTCTGACCAACTGGACAGTGGCCTTGCAGGTGGACAAGTTGTGCCTCTCACTTGAATCACCATGAGAGATGAGAGACCACCACAGCACAGTTACTTGACACTGTGAGCTGCCTTCCCTCTGCTGCCCTTCTCCTGGCTGTTTTTAGGCTGAAGGAAGGCCCTCCAAAGAACAGGTACAAGAGGATGCTCCTACCTTTGTAGCCGCTTGTGGCTCAGCTGCTGGATTTGTTCCTGATGCAGTGCTGTAAGAGGAGTGTGGAGGCTTTTGGAATCCAGGCTCTGAAACTAAAGACAAAGTCACTTTAAAACCTGCCGACCTGTGCCACTGGAGGGTCCTCTGCCACCCTGCCAAGGGCATCCTCCAGTGTGACACAGGATGCTGACAAACAATTGCCTGGGACTGCTGGAAACCAGTTGGAGAGCAATCAGAAGAACCTATCTGCATGTTTAGAAACAAACCTTTACAACTGTTCTTCTGCTACTTTTTGAGGTTCACAGTAATAATTAAAATTAAGAATCACTTCATCAGGCAAGTCAGGGTGGATGTTTATATTACACTTCAGTGTCTGCAAAAGAGAGCTTTTAAGAGACCCCTGAGCATTCTACTGGCAATAATAAACTATCCCTCACCCTCTCTGCCATCTAAGGGAGGATAGGTTGTTCTACTTCCTCTAAATACAATAAAAAGGTAAGAGATTCAATCAAAATTAAAAAGTGAGAAGCATACACATTATTCTTTTCCTATTACTTAACTGTTTTTGCTCCCAGGACAAATGACACAATATATTGACTGGATTCTCGTGCTTCAGGGATTCCATTTGTCTTGAACACCTTCTGCCAATAGTTGACCATATCAATAGCAGTCACAAGCCCAGGTCCTGCACTGCAACTCTGCCTCAGGAACAACTGCTTTGGACTGAGGACAGCACCTTTACTCGGAGTCCCTTGCCCTGGCACGCACTGAGGTGGGAGGCTCAACAACTTCCTGAGCAGTGGATGGGTGAGGCATCTCATTGTGGTGAAGTTTCTGGCTTCCACATGTGTTCCTTGTTGCCACCTACTGATTTGTCAGTGCTGAGATTCACCTGGTGCTACCACAAGTCACTGGCTAAGCACCAGCTGAGCACAGTCAGTGAGTTCTCCACAGGGCAGCATCTGCAGTTCTTCAAGGCTAGAAAACAAGGCAAGAGAACAGCGTCAATTCCTCGGACTACTAGACAACAGGTTCCCCTGTGACAGAATGCAGACTGCTTGCCCTAATCCAAGCCACAAGTACAAAACCAATTACTAACACGTACCAGGAACAAAGGACTACCCCCAAAAGAGATTCATGTGACAGCCAACCAGCTAAGCCACTAGAATCCACTTCTTCCCAGAGCAGCCCATCTCCAGAGGTCAGAGGCCAGTCCATACCCATGGCAGGGCAGAAGCGAGCTGCCCACACACAGGCACAGCTCTCCTGCTCGTCCTCGGTCCCAGAAAGCCACTGACACACCAACCTTCAGTTCCAGCCCTTGGCTGTCCACTCCACAGGTGGGTCACCCTGGTTTCCCTGTAGGAAGGGCGTCAGTCTCTCCTAGATTATTTCTTTTATTCCTCTCTCTGTTCATAAACCACAAGTTGGAGGTTGGCAGGGATGCTCACAGAAAACCTGGACTTCATGGATCGAGGGTCTTTCACAGTCACCATACCCAGAGGGCAAACAAGGGGGCACAGAGCCAGAGCTGAACTGCTAAGAGCAGAGGAAGGAGAAAACCTCACAACGTAGTATAGGGAAGACAAACACTTGAAAGATGGGAAGGCCAGAATGGGCAAACCCTACCAGAGAGAAGTCGGTCTCTTAAAGGAGAGAAGAGGCAGAGCCAGACAGAGGGAATAAAAACAAGATGACTGCAGGAGACAAAGGAAATGAAACCTTACAAAACAGCTGCTGCATATCACACTTGGAACTGTTCGAGACAAACAGAACAACAACAACACTTTCCTGCTGTGATCCATGAGAAATGAGGGCCCTTCTCCTTTCTGACTCACAGTCCCTGGAGCAACTAGGGGTTTTCCCTGAGCACTCATTGCCATTCCTCTATTGATGGCTGCTTTTCAACACTGTCTCAGAGAGGCCACAACCTCCTCTACTCAAATTTCTCAAAAAATCAGCAAACAAACAACTAAATACCTCTCCTGAGCAGCTTGCAGCTGCCCTCTAGTAATGCTGCTGCAGGGAGAGACGGGGAGACCAACTCGGCCCCAGACTGACAGATGCTGGCACCACAGTCCTGCTCCTGCTGCACAGGAAAACCTTGCAACAGTCAGGCCTCCACTGCCATCCTTTGTAAAATCAAATACAGCCCAGGGAAGCAGCAGAAGAAATACCCTGCAGCAAAGATCTCCAGATTGTCTTACCTGCTACCTCCTGGCAAAGGCATGGGTGCTCTATGAGCCCAAGGATCTCCTTTCTACCATCTGCATTACTCTCAGCAGAGAGACAAACAGCCTCCATGAAAACTTGCCTTTATAGAAAATCTGTCAGCTACAATACTTATTTGGGAAACTTCCCACTCCAAGGCCATGTTTACTGCTACAAGAGAAACACAAAGAATAAAACATTAACAACCATTAGTATTCTAAGAGAGGCAGAGAAGACTTTAATTGGCTGTGGTTGAAACAATTTGCACAGAATCACAGAATTGCTGGGGTTAGAAGATCATCCAGTCTAACTTTCCAACCAAGGAAGGTGACACAGGAACATGGCCAGGTGGGTTTAGCATATCTCCAGAGAGGGAGACTCCATGAGACCCCTGAGCAGCCTATTCCAGTGCCCTGCCACCCTCAGTGTAAAGTTTCACCTCTTCCTAATGTTGAGGTGAAACTTCGTGTGTTTTACTTTATGGTCATTATTCCTCATCCTGTTGCTGAGCATCAGCCTCTTGACAACCTCCTTTGAGATATTTATATGCATTGACGAGATCTCCTCTCACTTTTCTCTAGACTGTACAGGGCCAACTCCTGCAGTCTCTCCTCATAAGACACATTCTCCAGACCCTTCATCATCTTTGTTGCCCTCTGCTGGACCCTCTCCAGTGGCTCCTTGTCTCTTTTAATAAAGAAGACCAGCTACTGACGTAAAGTCCCTGCATGCTACCTCTCACTACAAATACCTGTCTGCACACAGGGAGGAAGCAGAGGTCCTTTCAGCCCCAGCTCCCGCTCCCAACTGTAGCCTCACACGTGCACAGGTGGCTGTGAAAAGGCCCGGCCACTCGCACTCTCGGCCCTGCCACACTCAGAGGTCTGAGCAAGGGCTGGAGCTCACGCTGTCCCAGTCCCGTCCCAGCTGCTGTCAGTGTCCGGCTGAGCCAGCGCCGCACAGCGCCGCGGCCACGCCGGGGAGGGCAGCCAGGAGCTGCCGACCCGCGACCGTGAACGGGCCAAAATGAGCAGCGCCGGGACTCGAGGTGGCTCCTCTCCCATTCTCTCAGCTTTCCCTGCACATGCAACACCATGAGCACGGCCGAGGGCTCCCTTCTCCTGAGGGGACGAGAACGGGCCCGGGGCTGCTCTGAGGCGAGCGCGCGCACAGCGACGCCTCACCTCATGGCTCCCGGCGCGGCCGGGGCCACAGCCAGCTCCCTCGGGGCCCGGGAGTCCAGCCGGCTCCCAGTGGGGCTGGGGGCACAGCCAGCTGTTTCAGGGACCAGGTCCGTCGCAGCCGCCTCGCGTGTCGCGGCAGGGCCGTGAGGGAGCAGCCGCGCACGGAGCCGCTCCGAGCGCACCGCCTGCCTGCCGCCGTCGCGCGCATGAATGACAGCCGCGCCGACCAATCACGAACCGAGCCCTGCGGGCGCGGACCAATGGCCTAGGGCGGCGTGCGGCGGGGCGGGGCCAGCGGCGGTGCGCGCGGAGCCGAGCGGCCCCCCGGCGCGGGGGGTGCTTGTAAGGAGGGGCGGGGTGGGCCGGGCCGCGCCGCGCCTCGGGGGTGTCCGGCTGCGCCGTCCCGTCCCTCCCGCGGGCACGGTGGAGGTGTCGCGGCCTCTCGGGGGCCGGCCGTGGCCCGGCCGTGTCCTGGCCGTGTCCTGGCCGGGAGCGGGCTGAGCCCGCGCCGCCGCCTGGGCAGCGGGAGGGCCCCGTACCCCGTTATTCGCCTGGAAACTTCTCCTCGGGATGGGGAATGAGGCACTTCCCGCAGGGATGGAGCCCCGGGCAGCGGTGGGTGGCACTGCCCGCACGGGGACGGGGCGGGCGCTGTCATTGCAGCGTGTGTCAGAGCGGAATCCGAGGAGAGGTGACATTGCTGGGGAAGGTCCCTGCGGCTGGGCCAGGCTGGGATGGCACCGTGCCCCTCTCGGACAGCGGGACGGTGACAGCTGGGGAGCTTCGGGGCGGCGGGAACACACCATCGGGGCTTCCCCGCTGCCCCGGAGCCTGGGCAGCTCTGGAGAAGACGGGGGAAAGCCAAAAGTTCACCCACCGGGAAGCCACATCCCGTTGCCAGCAGCAACTCAGTGTCGCTTGCATTGCTGAATTACTAGAGATACTTCATCTTCTTAAAGTAATGCAGAAACTATAGTTGTTATTATTCTTTATCCAGAGACCCTCTAACCCATCTTCATCCCTGCGACACAAATCTCTGTTCCTGTCACACCCAAAATGAAACAGTAGCATAGAGAGATTAAAACCAAGACTTCAGAAAAGGCTCAAGGTGGGGCCCAAAACAATTTTCTGCATCTCAGAAGTGAGCAGCACCTATGAGAGATCAGTTTGGAAGGGCTAGTTTGGGAGAGAAACAAAGGCGTTCTCCTTACTCACAGACTCAGCAGAGCCCAGCACAGAGCAGTCCTGGCTGTGCAAGGAGCTCTCTTGGTGCAGGCAGTGGAACAATGCCAGCTGGCAGCAGCTGAGAATCTGGTTCCTCTTCTGTTCTATTTGTGCATGAACTATGCTGGAACCTGCCAGTGATAGGTAGTAGCTGTCCCCGGCCCCACAGCTGCCATCAGAGGCTTGGAGTGTGCCCAGCCTGAAGATCAGACTTCCAGCACCAGGATGACAACTGGGAAAGGAAGGTGGTGGGGAAAGATGATCCACCCCAGCTCTGCTGTGTAAGTGTGGGCCCTGGGCCATCCTTGCATTCAGCCTCCCTATCTGACTGTCTGCAGCCTGAACCAGGAAGAGCTGGGGAGCAGAAGCAGCCCTATCTGAACCTGGAAGTGGTTGTCTAAGCCAGGTCAGAAACTTCTGACACAGGACTGTTTTTAGAGCTAGGTCTGGGCACAGAAATCTTTCAGCATGAACAGGACATCAAGAGCAAGAAAAAGAGACCCATTCTCCCTTGACCAGATTTCCAGCTGGCTCATTTTAACCCAGCCTTTTTTGGTTTTTCAGAACTGATACCACGTTCAGTTGAAGACCTAACCCATTTTGTTTCCAAAATTTAGGAGCTATTCAAGATCTAGAGCCATAGTCTGCAAAGCCCTTCAGCCTGCTTCACTCCTTTCACTTAGGCTCTTTTTCCACTTTATTTCTTTGTTAGTGGCTTTTGAAAAAATGGGTATTATCATTATGGAAAGTCTCCCTGAATAGCACAAATTGATGGATTCTGCCTGAGCAGCTGCTCGATCTGCTCAATAATTCCTTCCCTTTCCCTACTGGGCTGTCGCTGCTGCTGCTGCTGCTGCTGTTGTTGTGACACTGATTTCAAATTTGCCATCTTTGTGCCCAAGTGTCCACTACACCTGAGCTCTGCTGTGGTCAGTAATGGCTGGAGAAGTCCAGGTGCCCCATGGTTTAAGCAGAGTGCAGGGCTTAATGGTCAGTGAAGGGCACAGTCCCCTTCAGCTGCAATGAACTCATGACCCAGCACAATGTTAGGAGACACCAGAGCAGAACTGTTATTATTCACATTTCTCTGGAAACTCCAGGGAGTTTGACAGCTCCCACAGTCTCCCTGGCACTTCAGAATTTCCCTTTGCTTCACAAAGTTGTTTCCAGGGGGCTGAGACAGACCCTGCATGTGTGGCAAGGCATTTACCTGCTCAGGGAACCACAGGACAAGTTGAGGTGACTGCTCCAGCTGCTGACTGACCACAGCACAGCCTGGTGCTGCTTGGTGGGGGTGGTTTCCCTGCTGCTTTCCATGGCAGATGTTGATCACGCTGCTTCCTGCAGTTGTGGACAGCAGTAAGGCACCACAGTTGTGGGAACTGCACAGTAACCTTGCCTGGAATGGAACAGAGTGGAGCAGAACAATGGCTCGTTCCTCTTTGCAGGCACATCTTTTTCTCTTCAGAGCTCCCTAACCCCTCTGTCCCAGCTGCATTCCAGCCCAGGGATGTAATGTCTGCTAAACTGCAGGGAAGTTAACAGAGAACTGCTACAGAAGTTCTCAAGTCAGCTCAGCTCCAGAGGTAGCTGCGTTTTCAGGGAAGCCTAAAGTTACATACAGTGCTTTTATAAACAAAGTGTGCAAATACTTCCCGTGGGCTCATCCCATCATATTTTGCAACTCTTGATCATTTGAACAATAGAAGTATGAAGCAATTAAAGCCTTTCATGTTCTCAGCATGAACAGAGCTATCAAATTTCACAAGTAGAATCCAAAATTGGGCTAATTTTAAAATTAATATTGATAATTGACAGTGCATGACTAAGCTTGAGTGGGTGGTTTCATGAGGGATTGAGAAATACTCTCTATCTTTAGATGGAGGACTGATGAAACCCACCCTTTCCAGAGCACATGGGATGAGCAGCACTGGGCAAGTGGATAGTGCAGGGACTCACCACAACAGGGAACTCCTACTTTGGAGTCAGTAAAAAGCATCCTGAGATATGGATGCCTTACAGCTGAGTGTCATTTTATTGGGTATGTTCCCACTGATAAGGGGATCAACGCAACTTTCCGAAAATGAAAAAGAAGACAGAAGCAGGAAAATGCTCTATCCTGGGGCAGACAGAGACCACCTGGTTCGGCCTGGGGCACACCAGAGACAAGAGTTCTGAGGCTGTCCCCACACAGATCTCCAAGTGACTGCAAGGAGGCAGGACTGGAGTAGTGAGGGGAGAGTTATCACTAACTCCAAGTGAATCAGGCATGACTGTGGGGGCTCTCAGTATGCTCAAAGAACATTTTTCTTATTTTGAGCAGGTATTCAAAAACTGCTGGTGAATTGGGGAGCTGTGGGAAAGGTTGTGCCTGTCTCCAAGAGCTCCACACTGTTCATTTGTTCTCATTCTCTCCTAGGCTGAGTCCAGTGTGGTTCCTACCCTGAAGAAAACCCATCAGTGGTGATGCTGCAGGAAAGGTCTCACATGAGGGCCCTCCATTGGAAGGGCAGCTTTGCACTTCTGTAGCTGATGGGAGAGGACAACAGCTTGGTAACAGGACCTACCAAGAGCTGGCAGGATGAGCTCCAGCTTACCCTCTGTGCATGATTTGCATCACAGCACCCCCACCATGGCCAAGCCAGAGCCAGGGACAGCTCTGGATGTGACTGTACCACAAACACTCACCATAAGCCCTGAGACTACCAGTTTCAACAGCACCAAAATCCCAGATATGGCCAGCACTGGACCTGGCATGAGCACCATGCTGCTTTCCTTTGGGATCATTACTGTGATTGGGTTGGCTGTAGCAATGGTAAGAGAGCCCAGCTAAACATTCCTGTCTCTTGAGGGTGGAGGGTGGCTAGGGGTTCTAGGACTGGTTTGCACTGAATAATTTATTTGCATTCTATTAAAGTCTCACCCAAAACTGCTGGGAACTGATAGTTTCTGAGATTAATTTCTTTTGAAGGCCTTTATCAAATGCTCCAGTATTTTTCTGCAGTCTCCCTGAGGTCTGGTCCAAATGGGATGCTCAGCAGGCCTAGGAGCAGCCATATGTAATATCAGTATTTTGTTTTTAATAGCAATATGAAGTTCAATTAAAAGGAAAAAAAGCAGATTCTGTTCTGACTTGTTACCTGGAACAGCTGCATTGATTTTAACCTTCTCTTGGGCCCCACAAGAATGTTTATCCATATTAACTTTTCAAGGAGACTGTTGAAACCATGTTAGTCCCCCCTGTGGACATGGGGTTATTCTCTTTGAATTAAAGTGGCCTGAATCCATTTCAGCAAGACTCACCCTGGACTGCATTTCCAAGATTCTGCATGCTGGGTATCAGTCCTTGAGGGTTTGGTGTGTTTGGCACTAACCTTGCCATTAATGCTGTGGGCAGAAGCTTTTCACTAGTTCTGGGCCTGCCACGGGCAGTGCAAGGGCTGCAGCTCTCATTTTATGTAACCAGATCGCTTCCCTGCCAACAGAGAACAGAAGGTAGCAGCAAACTCCCATTCCTTGTACGAGGAAAGGCTTCAGTAATGCAGCCATCAAAGGAGCCTACTGCAAAATTTCATTGCAGGCCCCAGGAGGAGTTTTACAAAAACCCCTAAGAAAACCTGGAAACAGTCAAAAGTTCCCAAGAGCAGCATCCAGCGTTCGTAGTTCCCAGAACAAGGCTGTGGAGGCCCAAAGCCTCCCTTTCTTCCCAGCACAGGCTGACAGAGGCAAGTCCCTGAGCATGCCCTCCCTCTTTGTTTCTTCCCTTTGTACTGGGGAGGGGGTAGCAGCACTTCTGCACTGTAGGAAATCTACACATGAAAACCACAAAGGGACGCTTTTTCATCTACTCTTAAATTGCAACATATGTCCTGCAGCCACAGATACGTGCTGAGCTACACCTGATAATACACCTAATACTCTTACTCCTACTAACACACCTAATAACAGGCCACTGAGCACTTAAGTGTCAGACATGATGTGCTGCCAAGCTCACAATGATGCATATGAAGTGTCATTTTCCTTGTCACTTCTCCCTTCCCCCACTTTGGTGCACAGTGACAACAACCTTCTCTACCTCTTTCCTGTGTGCCCAAAATTTCTCTTCTCAGCTATTCCCCATCCCACCTGGACTGCTGTAATGATGCTTCTTTTTCTCCTTCAGGTTCTGTATATCAGGAAGAGGAAGAGGTAAGATCTGTATTGCCTGAAGGGAACTCAGTGCTTCAAAATGCAGAGCGAGCTCAGGAGATGGGGAGAGTGTAAGGGATGGCTGTGTGAGAACATGGTGTGACTCAGGCTGGAACACTGCCCTCCTGGGACTGGGCATCCCTCTAACACCACAGGGCAAAGTCTTCTCCACAGCTTTGGAAGGAGAATAAGGCTGAGCAGAAGGAGGTCAGGGATCCTGCAAACTCATCACACTTCTCCTATGAGATGCATCAAAACAGAAGAGAGGGTTATGGGTGTATAAAGAAGCTGGGAACTCCATCATGAAAGGTGTGGATCTCAGGTTCCAGCCATTCCCAGATTCCTATGTTTTCTGGCAGCCCAGGCAGTGATAGCAACTGGCAGCAGCACAGTAGAGATGCAGCTTCAGCCCAGGAGTTAATGTCTTAATTTCCTTGCTAAGCTCCTGGCTGAAAATAGAGAGGAGAGGAGCACGCAGGGAGAATCGTGTCTTGATTCTTCCGTCTCACAGCAGGGACTCGGGTGCAGATCCATAAGCTGTGGTACCTCCTCCCTCCCTGACTCCTTGTCACAGACTTCCACAAAGTGCTGCTGCCCACTGAAAAATTTTGAAGCCCAGCCCCAGGGCCCAGGTCTGGGTGCTGCTGCAGGAGCAGCCAATGCCTGGCCTGTGGAAGTAGCACTGCTGGAGATAATGGTTGTGCTGGCAAGCCCATAGAGAAGCAGGGGAAG
Source organism: Rhabdornis inornatus (assembly GCA_013397075.1). Lineage (NCBI taxonomy): Eukaryota > Metazoa > Chordata > Aves > Passeriformes > Rhabdornithidae > Rhabdornis > Rhabdornis inornatus. Next base: position 1,153,396 of record VWZS01004220.1, read on the forward strand.
AATGTGTCATCCGAACACTTGCCAAAATAGCTATTTGTGGTGACACTGCCAGTAACTGCTTGTGTGTTTCCTTCTGCTCCAAAACTCAGCTATAGCCAAAGGCAGGACTCAGTGTTTCCCCACCACCCCATCCATCATCCATCTCTGAGGAGACCCTTTAAGTAATAATTCATAGCTCTGTCTCTTGGAGCAATGATACAAGAGTAGAAACACTATCCACAGGCATCAGCCCCCTGTGAGAATCTCTTGTCTTTCCTGTTTTCTATTTATTGTTATTATTTTCTGTTTAATTTTATGTACTTCAGCCCCAGAGTTAAAGTCTTCTAGGGCCATTAGAGCTTGAAGTGAACTGCTGCTGGCAGACTGTGACATAGCAGCACGGGCTGGTGTGGCCAGAGGGACAGGGGGAAAAGTCACAAAATGCCAAACCAGTATGTTCCACTGTTTCTTTTGTCTCTCCACATAAAGCCTAATCTTTTCAGGTCTGCAAGAACTTAAACCCTGATTCCTCTGTGTGTAAATATCTGCCAACATAGATTAGTGATGGCAATGAATCCCTGTAACAGCACTCTGGGTGTCTTCCACTCCTGCCACCTGTGTGTAGTAGGTTCTTAGCCTCATCCAGCAAGAGCCACAGGAGCAGAATCCCTGTGCAGCAGGAGAAGCAGCCTACAGAAGGCCTCAGCAGTGGGGTGGGGAAGCAGCCTGAGCCCTGTCCTTCTCAACCAACCCTTTCCCTCCCCTCCCATGGGCAGGTTGGAGAAGCTACGGCACCAGCTCATGCCCATGTACAACTTTGATCCCACTGAGGAACAGGATGAGCTGGAGCAGGAGCTGCTGGAACATGGGAGAGATGCAGCATCTTCCCAGGCATCACAGAGCAAGGTAGGCACAAGCAGCACGAGTGTCACTACAGCCACGGCTACCTGCACTGCTTTCTTACAGGGCCAAGGAGATTTTGTAGGGCTGCTGGCTAGGGAAGCCATGTAAGGCCTCAGGAGGACTTCCCCATCTCTGCCAGCCCTGGAGACCTGAGCATTTTGGAGTGCTTAGGCACTGACTGAGGAGTCAGGCAGGTCTTTGACAGGAGACTCCTGCCCAGTGTAACAAGAGGTAGGAGAAATTGGAAAGAAGGGCTTCTCACCACTGTTTGGGTCCAGCTTCACAGTGTTGTCTGTTCCCTTTGTCACCACCTTTCTGAAAGAGCCAGCAGGGATGGTTGGAACAAGTGTCTCTTACCCAGTGACACAGCCTGTCCTTGGAGCAGACATACCTTTCCTTTCATGCATTCCTCTCCAGCTACTCTGTGTTGCCCATGGCATCCCCTGCTTTTCTCATCCAGGAGCAGGAGTTCTCCCAAACAGTTCTCAGTTTCCATACACTTTATACCTTCAGAAAATCTGTAGCAAGCTTGGTGTAGGCTAAAAAGGAAAGAGGAAATAATAAATACAACTGTAATTATAAAATAATTACATTGAGACATTCTCAACCTGCTAAAGAGCACATGGGAGATGTGTTGGAATATGAAAGATAACCAACATATGGAATATACTAATTTGGAAACGCAGGAAATGTGGTGTATAAGCAAAGGATCTTGTCCTCCAAGAAGCACATGCGAGGATAACATCACACCCCTCTATTAGTTCACATAGGGGGCTTATCTGGAGGTAGTAAATGGGGGAAATTTTAAGGCCAGAGTTAACCCCAGAACAGTAAAACCAGAATCATCCTCTCCAGGGACTGGCCAGCTGGATACCTCAGATCCCTCTTGCTAATGCTTGGGAAGTACAAGAATTTGAAGACTCAATGTAAAAAGAGAGGGAGAGTCTAAAACAACAGCTCAAGTTCAGGCAATGGCACATTTCCAGGCCTTCTTGATATCTCAAGCCTTTCCATGCTGCCTTGTATATATAAATAGTGAGACCCAGTAATCCAATGATGTGGGGATTTTAAACTGGCATGGATGTGCTGACTTATTCTCCAGCCTGTTGTATTTCCCTATCACAGCCTTGTTAATGCCTTGTTAGCCAGGCAGCCTCCCCTGGAAGGGGTGAGTGCAGTTCCAAGTGTGCAGCCTGTGCCCAAGCAGAGCCCTGAGCCAAGGCAGCATTGCTGGCTCTGAGCTCTGGTGCTCCCCTGCAGGTGCTGCTGCCGAGCCAGGGAGCCCTGCAGAGACCCAGCCGCCTCGTGTTCACTGACGTGGCCAACGCCATCAATGCATGACCAGGACCTGCCCTGCTCCAGGATCCTGCTCAGAACAAGGATGAAGCCAACAAAGCAGTGACTTCCCTCAAGCATGGCTGATCCACTGAGCCCAGCTGGTCACCTGTTGGTCTGTGTTACAAACAGGCACAGGAAGTGCCAGCACTCTGGGAAGCAAACCCTTTATAAGGGCAGTGGTGATTTTTTGGTGCGTGTGCTACCACTGTAAGGTCCTGAGCTCCAGTTCCTGGGCTGGCACTGCCTGACACCATCTACCAAGCTTTGTGCTTAGGGACAGTGCCTGCTCTGTGTAGATTAACCTGTCAGAGCACAGAGCTGTGCTCTCTGGGTCAGGGAAGGAAAGAGGTGCACATTTCAGAGACCTTCTCCACTGGGTTTGTGTGCCCAGGCCCCAAGGAAAGTGATGGATGAGTCTCTCTGTGCAGTGACCACAGCTCTGGCTGGGGACTGGTGGCAAAGCCTCATTGAGCCAGGAAAGCTGCCTGCCCCATCTGAGGGGTGACCTGGGGCACAGCAGGGAGAACACAACCACAGGATTATCCCCTCCCAGGCCTGTGGCTGCTGATAAATGTGCACCAGGGTGATGTTGAAGCACGGGGAATTCACTGGCTTTATAAAGTGAAACAGTGAACGTTTGGCCAATAACAACTGTGGAAGTGGCTGAATATCCCAAATTCGAGCTACTGTACAGACAGAGGGGATTTCACCCAGCTAGAGGCACAGACTGTCACTGGCTATATGAGCCCTGCTGCTGAGCTAGGAGTAACAGTGCTTGGGCCACAAAGAGGAGTTAAGCAGAACTAGGGTTCCAATACCATTTATCCCCTCCTGCTTTGGCTCAGGGAAGTTTCCATAGTACAGAGTGTTTTTCAGGAAAAAAGATTAAGCTTTGAAATAATTTCTTTTAAAAAAGAAAAACGTGTATTGGCTCAACAACAGCCCAATGTCTGACCCCAGAGATGACTAACAGCTGGTTTGTACTTCCTTACCTGCCAGGACCTGCAGTCAGAGCCTTCTCTTCTTCCTGCTGAAGGGAACACAGAGCTTTGCGTTAGCCTCTGCTCGAGTTACCTGCTAGGAACAGGTAGGTGGGACTAGTCAGGTAAGCCAGGGGGTTCCCTGTAGCCCTGAAGCATCTCTCTGCCTGTGCATTCTTCAGGGCTGCAGAAGGAAGAGAGTGCAAAGGGGTCTCTGGCCACCTTGGCATATGGCAGTGCAGTGTGGGGGCCTGTTGGTTGCAGGCGTTCTGGTGGGTACTGGCCTGGAGTGCTGCAGACCAGCACAGCAGCCAGGGACCAGCATCAGTGCCCAACAATGCCCTCATCACCTCCTGATCTTTGTGTGGTTACAGGCATTTGTTAATCGAATTTTATTCCATACACAGCACCAGTTAAAAGGGAATTGGGGTAAGCCAAAATTTGAATGCAGATCTAAAGCTTTATTCAAGGAGTTGTTTCAGAGTGGCAATGCTTTATTGCAAGTTTGGACCTGCCAGTTAGTTTTTGTTCTCCCAAATGTTTTATTTTCTTCCTCTGTGTGATTGTTTTTCCCATATTCATTAAATGCAGACTCTTTCCTGGGCCCAGGCCCCTGACCCCTGTAGGGCACAGCTCCATACCAGCCTTCCCTCTTCCACTGACAGAGCTTCCCTTAGGGCAGCTTTGCAGAGCTAAAGTGCTTTAGTTTTTCAGTATCCAGCTGTCTTTTTAGAACTGGGGATTTCTGGGAGTACATTAGGGGTTGGAGTGTGGAAAACAGCCCAGTCCTCAGAGGCAGGAGATCTGGAAGGAGGCACTCCCAGGAAGCTGCTGGGTAACCCTCGGGATGTTTCTGGAAGGAAGGTGCACGGGTACAAATACTCAGTGTAATGCAGATGAGGGCCTTAGAATTTGGAGTCTGTCTGTGGGTATTCCCAGCGAGCAGCTGAGAGACAAATACCTCCCAGCACACACACAGCGTGCTCACCGAGAGCAGCCACACATCTGATTTCTCCCTTCACTGCCTGTCCCCTTTCCCTGCTCTGCAGCAGCACAAGGATGCACATGGCAGTAGGGGTGTCCAGCTGTCTTAAATTGCAGCATTTGCCCCAGAACTCTTAGGATTGGAAATTCAGTGGTTGTTTTCAACTCCACAAAGGGGAAGTGTGAGCTGAGCTGTTTCTTCTATGTGTCAGCCCAGTGTGTGCCCTTCTGCCAGCTCCACGTGCTGCAGCACAACAACAAACACACCTCCAGAAGAATTCTCCTGAAACATTCTCCCTGTGATGACTGCCCTTAGAGTAAAGAAGTACAGACAATAAGACTAAAAGAATAGTTTGGGTAATTGCTGGGCTCATACTGGAGTATTCTTTTAGTTCCCTAGCACCTCCTCTCCATTCTTGGATGTATAATTTAGCAGAGGCATTATGATGTAATTTAATTCAAGTGTTTCTGTGTTTTAAAGCATTGAAATACAATTAAACTATTTACATGAAAGTCTAGTGTGATTGTCTTTTTCCCTTGTCATTTATATTTTCCCACAGAAACTGGTGGAGTGTAGCCCCAGTATCTGCTGGTAATTTGTATACAGTGAATGACCCTGGCTCTTTCAAAAAGCTGAACTAAATGTGAAAAACCTGCAAGGGGAAGCTCTGTGAGGGTCAAAGGTGAGTGTTCTACAGCACAGAAACTCAGATCTCTTCAGAAAGGCTAGCTGGAGGAGAGGAGTGCAGGAATTTCCAGCTGCCAGTCCTGGGCAGCCAGAGTACAAAAAGAAATCCCAATTTATCCTTAAGCTGAATTCCTGCACAAAGCAGGGGTTCATCAGCTCACCGGCAGCTCTTCCCAGACTGAGGGAAACAGAATATGATGACATTGTTGATGTGTTTCAGATTTGCTGCTGTCTCATCTGGCCCACAGCTCCAAAACTTGGGACTAGTTAGGAAAGCCATCAGATGAACTGAAGAGGCAATGCACAGGCAGGGAATTAATTGTATGAAAAGCTAAATAGCTGTATAGCCCACAGAACAATGTGGGGGAGAAACAGACTCGACTGTGGAGACTGCTGGGTGTACATGTGAAGCAGAACTGGCCTGTGTTTCAATCAAGCCTCCAAGACACAAAAGGATGGAATTAGGCACCCACATTTGGGTTTAGAAGCCTGTCTGGTTTTCTCCATGTGTGATTCCTCATTGCTCATTATTTCTTGTTTTCATATCAATCTGGAGCTGCTCCTGAATGACCAAATTTTTGTTTATAATACCCAGAATTCCAGGTCAAGAGACACTCACCTTGTCCAGTAATGTGTGTATGTATGCTGAGAGTGTTGCACAAGAGGAGGCAAAGCAGGAGCCTGAGGGGCTTTTGTTTAACACCTTTATTTAAAACAAATTTCAAGGCTAATTTGCAAGTTGCCAACACTCTTTATGCCTTCACCAAAACCATTTATGGGAAACTTCCAAGCTTTCCTAGACAAACCTCACTCACCTCCTGTGGTTTAACCAACTGTAATGACCTCTTATTTTTGGCCAAGTCAGACCAAAACTGCCTGAGCTTAAAAACACCTGACATCCACTTGTTTAGAGGTAGGTCTGTCCACACAGAAAAGGTAATTAACTATGGGACATAACATATAAAAATGTTTGTAATTGCAAAAAAGACAATCCAAGTGATCCAGTGTAAGATCTTAACTCCCTGAAGATGTCTGGAGTTCTGCCCACCTTTCACAGGCATTGACTTCCATTCTAATTCTCTGCATAAACATGGAAGCAGAAGTTATGGATTGGGGTTTCAATTAAACACAGAAGAGTTCCTGAAAGAGTGGAATTCTGTTTGTTTTCCTCCAGCATTTGCATTTTTATGGAAACAAGTTCTTTACTGTGGTTTTTCAGCAGAGTTAAGAGGTAGCAAAGACTAAATTTTTTTGGGTTTAAGAGAAGTAGTACTTTGCATGCATTTCCCAGAGGAATACTGCTGACCTAAAGCAGATGGATTTACTATCTAGCCAAGGCAGTTTGCACCCCTGTTCCATGCCACCAGCTGAGAAAGGGCTGACTGATGTCACAGGAAAAGCCTGAGTCTCTTACAGATGTAATCCCTAATCCATTTAGAAGCTGAAGTTCCAGTCTCACCCTGCAACAGCTATTGCTCTCAGGTAGCAGAGGTTAATTAAATAGGCAGTACAGCCTTACAAACAGAGTACTGAACCTGCCAACTCAACTGAAAATCAGGCCCAGAAGTTGGTAAAATATTTTGGTCTGCTACTGGAGTGGCCTTTGAATGCAGATATGAACTGCAGCTGAACTTGTGTGTGGTGTGTGCACTGAAGAGCAGCAGGATTGAGGGGAGCACCTGCTGCACCTTCTCATGTAACCATGAACAGTACAGAGTGCCTTGTGTCATGTCCCACCTGGAGTTACCCCCACAGCAGGAGCTGGGGGTCAAACTCCTCCTTTCATCTGGCAGCACAGCTCATCCTACAGCACAGGATTTAGGTCAGTCTCTGTGATCTAATCCATTTAGTCCTTGATTTCTCAGCTATTTGGTAGTGGAGGCACAAAGATAATCTGCGATGCAGTTTTCTGCTGTGACCACCAAGCTTCATACACAAGAGAGTACCCTTAGGGCAAACCAGACACCACACAGAATTAGGACTGGGACTCTCATCACTACTAAGGAGAATTAATGGGATCGGGACTCACCAGTACTAAACTGGGTGGACTGGACAAAATTACCTAGAAGGAAAAAACTCCCACTTTTCCCCCCATTATCACTCCAATCAGCCCTTCTTAATTCTGCATATATTTTCTTGTGTTAAATAAATGCTTGCCAAGGGAGCAGAACTCTGATAAAAAGATAGTAAATGAGTTCAATATATACAGCCACTTCATGGGTTTCTACTATGCACCACCATAAATTTAAAGCCAATTATGTTCTGTTTAAATATTTAACACTGTATAGCTAGCCAATTTTACATCCTGTCAGAGATAATTGAAATACCCACTTTGTCCCTTTAATAGGCAGGCAGAACATCCAGGAGATGGAAAATACCACTGGGATTTCACTATTTGCAACTGGATATTGAAAATACCCTCAATTCCTCAGAATTTAACAAGTTCAGCTCTAAGACCAAAAGCACAAATCTGGAAACAGCGTGAAACTGAGAGCAGCCAGCAACAATCTCAAACCAACAGTCTACTGCTGCCTCCCAAAACAAAACTATCAGCAGCTTTTATTTGCATAGCTGAGACACTAGAGGACCCCACACACACACGTTAGGGACTGAATTTAAACTAATTTAAATTGAATCCCAAGGCCCTGCAAGGAGGCAACTTTTGTATAACTGGTTCTTTACAGACACTTCTTTGAAGGGATGAAATCCAGTGGCTGTAACTAAGCTTGTAAGCACTGTGCACTTGGAGCTGCTATCAAACTTGGGGGAGAGCCACCAGGCCAGAAGAAGTTATAGGAGAAGGCCCTGAGCTGATCACATTAAGATGAATAGTTCAGAATCAATCCCTAAGACATCAGGGTGCAAACATTCCCCTAAAGCATGCAAGTTACTGGCCAGTGGAACAGCAGCACAGGGCAAGCTGGAAATGCCATGAAGGTTTTTCTTTCTGAAATAGTCAAGGAAAGACTCAAAGGCTGTACCTATGGGCAACCCAGCAAAACTTAACTCGTGGCACTGCTCCACCAATCTGCTAGATGTGATATGGCAGACAAGCTCAGCCATTAGCTGTGTAAATGGATTCCTTCCCTCTATCTGTATTGCTGAGTCAACTTCTGTTAAAATACTGCTTTCTGTGGCAGGGCAAGGCACCAGGTTATCCAAGTATTTTAAAGAGAAATTATTATACTCAAAGATATACTACAAACTGTAAAAGGCATCTCTCCAACAAGGCATTTGCCATTTCTTCCCCTAAATCCTTGTTTGTATGTTTGGGGTAAGCAAGTCCACAGGCAACAGGAGAGAACTTGGCTAAAATTATCACAAATGAAGAATCTGAAATACAACATTAAAAGTCCCATTTGCTTTCCAGTCCTCTGGCTTCAGCAAGACATGAACAGGTGGGACACTACTGAGCTGCAGCAGGGATGTTACTCAAGACATCTCCTGAGACCAGTGGTTTTGTTGGACCTGGAACCATCTTTTCCAGTGATGCCTAAAGGAAAGATCACAGGAGAGAGAGGGTTAGAGCTTTGGGTCCAGGAGCCCTGCTGCCCAATACTCCTTACAGAAGCAGTACAAGGTTGAGAGGTGACAAGGATCCACTCCCCAACAACCAAAGGTCTTCACAATAATGTTCCCATTGCTCTTGTACCAGCTCCAGGCAAAATGAAGCTCCTGTCACAAATGGCTTCCCTGGGAGCAGGGCTCAGCATGAGGCTACTTGAGGGCCCAGAAGTGACAGTCTGTATGGAATTGTCTGGTTTCTGCTCTGCAAACACTCAATCACCTCTACTGACAGCAATTATGTATTTCCTTGAATCCTCATGAGACACCAAGTACCCAAAGTGCCCTCCCTGAACATTAAACACCAGGGAAGTTGATGTGTAGAATGTCTGGAAATGGCATGAGTGGGGAATGTTTTTGGCTTCACAGGCTTGCTGTGATCTGTGCCTCACCCCTGGCTTTCAGGGGAGCTGAGGTGACCATCAGGGCAGCAGAGGAAACAAATTGAGACAAAGTTTGTATGAAAAAGAATGTGAGGATGGCAAGAGACACAAAGGAGCAAGATCCCAAGGCTGCTGCTGGGCTTTGCACTGGCTCTTGGAAATTTTACCATAAAACAACCTCTTTCCCCCTCACATCTACAGTTCATTAGCCAAGAACAGTTACTCAGACAAACCACATCTGCCACTGCGGCTTGGGAACCTATGAAATGAGATTCATCAATCCTTCAGTAATGGCCCTCACAGAAAAAAACCCAAATGCTTCCTGACTCAGAAAAACAGAAATGCTAATGCTGGAGTTGTGACTGGCAGCATCTACAGGTAGCAACACAGAGCCTGATCCATTAACAAATTCCTACCTGCTTTTTGATAACCTGGAGTCCCCTATAACCAGTGCCTTGGGAAAACCAGTTATATCCTCAGGCAAAGGCTATGGGAAAAAAAACAGCTGGCTTTAAAGCAGCTCTCTGTCCCACTGAAGGTTTGCAAATCCTGTGTATTTCTAATTCACCTCTTTGTACATCTTGATTTTCTCCACAACACACAGAGTCAGTGTTTATTTTAGCAATTCATCTGAATGCTGCAGACAAGAAGCCCAGGGCTGATCTCTTTCTCACTCAGAGTTGTGCAGTGTACAACCTGCAGGATGGGCAAGCACATGTACCCTCCCATCTCCTCCCTGCTGCAGCACCTCAAAAACCCTCACCTGGAAGGAAAAAAAACACCAAAGCCCTCCATGACAAAAGGTCTGGCTGTGTCCATAGCAGAAGATCATTATGAAATCACAGACTCCTGCTAACAAGTCTCAGAGCAGTACCCTCCTGCATGAGTAGCACAAAAACTTGCAGGCATAAATACCCCAGAGTTAAACCTAGACCTACAGAATGGGTTAATCCAGAAACTACCTGTCTGCAAGCTCCTACAGCTACACTGTGCTTACAAACAAGGCCCAGGATCTACAGTTTCCAGTAAGCAAGAACAGCGTGCTTCTCCTTTCCCTTGCCAGTCAGAAGTTTTAAGCCAGGATTACCACTCTATCTCAAGCTCCAGAGCAAATAACTTAAGAACTTTTCCATAGCATTGTCTGGTTTCATACTATACATAGTTCTCCCCACTGATTTCCTGGCTGTTTTTTTGTTCTCACAGAAGTGCAGACATTCTCCAAGAGCAGAAGTCCCCTGTCCATGCCCGGCAGGGACGAGCACAGCGGCTGGGGCTGCACTATCACATTCTGCACGGCCATCTCCGGCGACCGCAGCATCCGCTGATCCTGTCACATCTGTGCTACCTCACTGCAACGGCAGGGAAACAGATTCCTCCTGCCACTGCCCCGGGCCCCAGTCAAACTGAAAGGAAGAAGAAAGTCCCCTCGCTGGCTGTGGTTTGGGGCGATGTGTAACTGTACCGAAGGCGGCGGCGGCTGGGCTGGAGGTGAGCTCATCCCCTGAGAGCCTGCGGCTCTGCTGATGTCAGGCACAACTCCGTGCCAGGAAGTGATACGGGAGCAGGAGCCCCAGAGGAAACTGAATTGAGCAACTGAGGTTAACTCCTCTGGCATTTCATCATGTGGCATTTCCAGGGACTTTCTAAGAACCCGGGGCTGGGCTGCCCAGGGTTGCTTCACACACCAATGGCAGGAGGGAGCAGCTGTGCTGCCACATGGCAAACCAGGCAACATCTGCCTCCCCTGGGCTCCTGGCCCCTTCTCCCTCCAGGGAAAACATTTCATTAAGAGCTTCTACAAGGCTCACTGATGGTAGGACATAGATGTACACAAGTTTTCCTGGAATCTACCTCAGAAGCAGTCCTGAGCAGTATGGACTCAGATTTGTATTTTCACAGGGTTCAGCTGAGGTCAGGGCTCTGGTTGGTACATCTGTATCTTCCTACAACAGTGATAACTGTTATCTGGCATCTCATCTCAGAGAAGCTTGGATAAATTGGAGCCTTCTACAGCAACTGGCCAGTGCCATCATTGTGCTGCTAAGGCACCTCTGCCAGTGCCAGCCACTGCCAGAGAGCTCTGCCTTAGAGTACAAGCCAGGAATAAGAGTGGAAGACCATCCTGGAAGTATTCTGGAGTTAATCCAGAGTACTAAAATGTCCCCAATACCAAGGGATCTTCTATTCATAAAGTTTTTCAAGTAAGGCAAGACATTAGCAATAGACTATTATCACTTTTTACACACCAGCCAGACAATTTCTGAGCTGTACCTGTACCAGTGACCAGAATCTCAGATGTGTGACTTTTTGGAAAGACAGACATAGGTTTTCTTCCCTTCCTTTTATTCTACCTCCACTTCTGCTGAAGCAGTCACAACTGAATTAGATGGAAGGAATGTGTCTGGAAGCCTTCCAAATGCTCCTCTGTTTACAGAATTTAGCAGAAAGACTGCAGCCAGTGCTAGAGCTTTCAGGCACATGCATGGTTTGCCAGAGCATGGCTGCACTGTTTAGTCTTGTGTAATTATCATTATCTAATTTCAAACCTTGTGTGGCTGGTGCTGAGTTCAAATTCAAGTCACTGCTTTCCAGGGGATCTTCTCCTTGAGATTCTCCTTCTTGGACCACTGCTTGAGGCTACAAAGAAAAACACCAAAAATAAAACAAGCCCCCCTCCATGCAAAATTAGGTATCAAAAGACAAAACTGCAAATATGCAAAGTAGATGGATTATTATTTAACGAGACTAAGCAGCCCTGACAGTACATCCATTTGTCACCAACTCCTACATCCAACCACAGGCAAGAGCACACACCAAGCATGTAATCTCCACACACATTCACAAGTCCCTGAATGGCTGTCAGAATCCCTGATAAACCATCCCATTACCAGACCTGTGAGACACAGCCCAACACTTGGAAAAAATCTGCCTGTTACGCAGCTGAGGAGATTTTTTTTATCAATAACATTTTCTATATTTCAGGTTATTTCCCTGTCTTGACCAGCTAAGCATTTTGTCTATTGACAGTTAGAAAAATAATTTTGTTTTTTTTTCTTCTGCTTTGGTTATGCTCCCCAAAAATTCTTCAGCTGTTTAATTCTGAACTGAAACATCAGAATACTTTACTAATCAAAGTTAAAATGACACATTTTGAAATATTTGCACAGCTGGTTGCTTGAAGCACTGGTAACACAGGCTTCCCTAATCAGTCTATTTAAATAACATAATATGAATGGTCTTAGGGCAAGCAATGGGCTTTGAGCAAGAGCAGTGTGCTGAAGAAGACTTTTACCATCTCACCTGAATTGCAGAGAAGGAACAGATTTATGGAACAGTTCCCTTGTCTGGGACATTCTACCCAAGGCTTGCAAACAGTTTCCTGCTATCCAGGAAATATCTGCATGGCAAGGTCCCTGTCACATTAGACAAGACTTCTGATCTCTCCCATATCCTGGCACTTCCTTACTGGTGAACATTTCCTTCCAAGCCTTCTGCACGGCCCTCACAGGCTGCTCTGTCCTTCTGGTTCTGCTGAACCACAAGTGTTCCTTTTTCTCCTGAGCACTCCCTGTGCCACCACAGCTGTACAATAAACCTATGGATTCCTGCAGCAAGTGCACAGCTTGGGTTTGGATCTAGCAATTTTTGTGATGGACACTAAATAATGATTTGTGGTTGTTGTGGGGTTTTTTAATCACTCCTAATGACAGATAACATACCATTAATAGTTCACAGGACTAAATAGCCATATTGATTAAAAGCTTTTGTCTTGTTTTTACACCTAAAATGTTTTATTCTTAGCTACTGATTCTTACTAATCCTTTGTTTGCTGCATAGAAGAGTCTCCTGCCAGCAGGACTCAAAGTTTCTCCATTAATCAAATCTCTCTGTTAGCTTAAAATTAAGTTTCTTCTTTTGAAACAAACTAACATGCTAAGCAATTGCATCAGTCTATCAAGTCTCCTGGATAGACAACCCCTCTCTATAAGAAAGGATGGAATTCCTGGTCTGACATTCCAAGTCAGAGAGAGTACTATACTGTGGAAGTCTGGTATGTCTTAAATTAAGTACAGCATCTCCCCTGGGCTCTCAGAATTCTTCAGCAGCTGAATCTTGGAGGCCATAAGGAAAGCAGTCAGAACTTCCCTAATTATTTCCAGGCTCCCAAGGCTGAAATAATGTTGTGGCAGACACAGAATCTGAGAAGGGCAAACACAGCTGAAAGTTCCCCAGGATCTGTGACTGGAGAAGAGGGACAGGACTGAACACCATACTCACCCACTTGCGGGGCCTCCCTCTTCGCTTTTTCCCAGCAGGAGGTTCTGCCTTTATTGAAAACAAAGCGGGAAAAAATATTGTCAGCTCTCAGATTTGCTGGGCATTGTGACTAAACCACTGAATGTGGCCAAGGTGACCTTTGTGTAAAGGTCTTGTCTCACAAGTAGCAGAAAAAGCAAAAGCTGGGGATAGAAGACAGTTGAGGAGGAAACACCTGCCTGACTGCACTGGTTGTGATTATTTGGCCGTGGTGGAGGAGGAACACTGGAAGGAAACTGCTGAACAAGCAGTGGCAACACAGGAAGGCTGGGAGATGAGTAAGGACTAAAAACCACAATAACTGATTTTTCCAACAGTGGCAATTAAAGCTGAGCTGAATTAGAGGCAACTTTCACTATCTTTAAGCCAAGAGAAACATCCCTACGTGTCTCTCTGGCAGTGCTTCTCTCCCCTGTAACCAATTTCCTCTCACCGTTCCTCCAGTTAGACCTGTCACTTTCTTGCTTCCTTTTGGCCTTCCTCGTGGTTTCTTCACTGGCTGTGGCTCCACAGCATCCTGTGGGATAATAGCTGTGTTTCCACCATCCTCCTGGGATAAAAGGAGAAAACCATTTAAGCAGGATGATCTCTGAAACAATTTACATTCTCGCATTCTGGTTGGTCTTGGACTGTCTTACCCCACTAAGAGCACCCAGATCCCTAAATAGCTGGTTGTCTCTGCTTTTCCAGTTGTGAAGTGCATTAGAAGATGATCAGCAATATTCCTACCTCTTTGTCTTTTGGGCTGGGGAAATTAGTAAGTTCCAAGAACTCTTGGCCAGGGGGTCTTGCCTGTTCTATCCAATTACAGGTGCAGAAACAGAGGGTGACAATATGTGAAAGTCTCCAGACGCGAACAGAGACCTAATCAGCCCCTCTCACATGTGTCCTGGAGGAACTGTCACTGCCTGTCACATCAGAGGTGCCTCTGAGGCCAGGAGCTGAGATTTCCCAGGGTGCAGATCCTGCTGCTGTCCTGCACAGCCCCAGCATTCACCACAGAACACCTCTCCTTCCCTCGTCCTTGTTAGCAAGCAGCTTCCCAGGGCTGCCTGCAGATCCCATTGGGTACTGCCATGGCATCCTCAGGCAGCCTCTGGGGATGATGTTCCCTTACCTGTGGCTGCTTCTTTGGTCTTCCCCTCTTTCTCTTCAGGCCCTCAGTCAGTGTAGATGAGATGGGATTCTCTGGCCCCTCGTTGCTCATGTTGGCACTCTCCACTGTTTGCAGACTATAATCCAACAAGTTATTTTTCCTGAACTGGGAAAGAAAACTTGTCTCCTCTTTTTTACTTTCTCTTGTTATGGATTCTCCTCTATCTGCAAGGCTGAAATGATGAGAAAAATGAGGCATGGCAGCTTGCTATTGTTTTCATCAGCTGCAAGAGTTCAGGACTCAGCAGACATTTGGGAGCATAACTGTGCTCTATAAATACTCTAGAGCCATTCTTTTACCTGGCCTATTCCTCAGCTTTCTGAGGCTTTTGGCCAAAGGAGCTGAATTGCTCCAGGCATGCACTATGCTGGTACCTGCATCTACCTTTTCCTGTTGAATCTGAACCAAAAAAGACAATGTCTGCAGCTCTCTGAACTCCACTGTTTGGAGGCTTCCTCTGCCCAAAGAAGAAGGAGGTGGGAGATAAAAGTGGTGGTAGTGACTTATAAATGTACCAGTCAAGGGTAAAGCTTCATTTGGAGCTCCTATACTGTCAAATACCAAAGCTAATCCTGAGACCAAAATCTACAGCTAAGAGAGCCTTACATGAGGATACTTGAGAGAACGAGTCCCAGGGTACAAACTCTAAGAAGTCTGGCTCTGGAGCTGCCCCTCAAGAGTTTGTTCTTAGTCACTGCCTGAACAGGCACTGTCTGGAGAGGTGGCCTGATCCCATTCAGTGCACTCAGCCCTTGGTCCTACATGAGGCTCACTGTTTCCTACAGGACAACAGAAGCTCCTAGACCTGGGTTTTGCTCAGATCTTAAGCACTAGCTTGTCTGCTGGAAGTTTGAATCTGCTTAGTGCCTGCTGTAGTTGGAATGAGCCCTGATCCAAACTGTTTGCTTTAAGGAATAACAAAGATCACAAGCTGGTGAGAGTACATAGGAAACCAGTGACCTTCCCTGCTTCTGCTTGAGGTTTCTCCTCTGGCTTGCCTGCCAGAGAAGGTGGAGGTCTGAATGTGAGCCTGGACACCCTCACATCCCAAAGCAGGAAGAGGAAGGGAGACCTTGACCAGAACCTCAGCAGAAACCTAAATCCCAAGTACGTTAAGAGAGGTGGGGGTCACTGAAGTTTTGCTTGTGTAGGAGTCAAAACCCAGCCAAGGATCTGAGCTCAGTCCACTTGCAGCACCTCCAGACCTTGGCTTTCCTTTCCTTCTTGCACACAAGGGAGGGCTCAAGAAGATGGGAGGGGATGAGGAGGCTGAGCTTGGCTGTTCAGAGGCCAGCAGTGCTGGCTGAATCCTCTTTTGTCAGTAGTTCTTATCACAAAATACACAGCTGAGAATAGTGTAGTTAGGAAAGCAGCATAATCTATTGCTTAGGAAAGCACGAGCATCTAGATGAATCATGCATTTCTACCTTCTCTGCAAAACCATCACCTGAGAATTTGTTTGTTTTGCAACTCTTCACTTTACCCGTTTTACTACTTCTTTTCCACCTGCTAAATGAAAGATAACAGCAAGCTTAAAGAGCTCTTTGACCCATCAGCCTTGAGCACTGCTAAGTCCCCAGGTCCCTCCAGCAGGCTGTACCTGAAGCAACAAAGGCAGTACTAAGTAAGGGCACAGCTGTAGAAGAGTGTGACTTTTTTATTTAAAATAATGCTGGAGGGCAGCAGCTGGGCTCAGTTCCAGTTCATGCATGAGCAGCCCTATGAAGAGAACTTCCTGGATGTCCCTTTGTGCACACTGTTGGGCCCCAGCTCACAGGTGCTACTGCACACTCAGCTTTTCTATCAAACCCTCTGATCAGAGAGTGATGGAAAGACTACAGCTCAGGTCTGAGTTCAGGCTGCATCTGGAGGAGAGGCAGTTAGGGGAAAAAAAGTTTCTTTCTACTTGCAAGCTACACACAGTTGCCACTAAGTCCCTGAGAGACAAGCATAAAATACTTGCAGTCTCTTTCAGAAAACAGCTGTGCTTTTACAGACACAGTTCTGTAGTCTGATCAGATGTTCAAGTTCCAAAGATGTTCAAGTCCAAAGACTTTAACTGAGGATGAAAACAAATATTCTGTCCTCTGGCCAGCTACAGTTCCTTGAGCCTGCATTTTCTGGTCAGAACTGGGGCTCAAACGGGCTGGTGCCAGCATCTGGAGTTGGCTGAGGCAAGAGGGGGTCATTGAGACTTGGAAGAGAAAAGCCCTAGTGCCTCTTCCCAAAGGCAGGTCTAAGCCAGGCCCAACTCATGTCACACACATCTGCTACTGGATCAGCCCAGTGTGCTGCAAAGCTGGCTTGAAACTTCCAGAGCCTGAGCCTTCCCTCAGCTGCCAGTGGAAAGGGAACAGATAAGGCCACAGGAATGAACACATGTGAAAGCACTGTCCAAACCAGATCCCTGAGCAGAGATTACAGCTGCTTATCTGGGGGAGGCTGTGCTCATAGGAGGGTGGAGTTAAGCATTTTCATTCTATTTTTCAGTCACAGCTTGCATCCTCTGGTTGGTTACCACAGGCTGGACATAGAATCTGACAGTGTCACTGACAGATGCAGCAAGGAAACTTCCAACCTTCACTCCATACCCTAACACAATGTACACAGTCCTAAGAGACACTGAAGCCACTGCTGCTACTGACACAACCTCTCTCAAGAGTTGACTGGAACCGACACCTGCATGGAATCCAAGTTTTGCATGTCATTCAAGTGGGAGCAACCACAGGGCACAGAATTCATTTTTCCCCAGACGCAAATAAAGTCAGTTCTTGCACAGTTATTTTTTTGCTAGACCTTGCTAAACTAATATACTCTACAATGCCTTTAACATATCTGGCCAGCTTTCTACAGGCAGGACTGCAGACAAATGCCAGAGACTGACAGGAGATAGGAGTTGCTTTGTGCATCTCTCTTCCACCCTCCCATCCCTCAAAGGCACATCCTTCTCAAAGCCCGGGGTGAAAAGAAAAAACACACAAGCAAAAGTATACAAGCATCAGGCCTTAGGGCTTTTGTCAGGTTTACTACCCAAGAAAGATGCAGACAAAGCAAAAGCACCCACTGCAATTTT
Source organism: Rhabdornis inornatus (assembly GCA_013397075.1). Lineage (NCBI taxonomy): Eukaryota > Metazoa > Chordata > Aves > Passeriformes > Rhabdornithidae > Rhabdornis > Rhabdornis inornatus. Next base: position 1,170,761 of record VWZS01004220.1, read on the forward strand.
ACTTCAAATTTCTCAACAACTTCCCATGTATACATTTAAATCCCCAAACCGAGTCCCACTATATACCAAAAACCAAGTAAACCTTCCAGGGTCACTGCATTCCCTGCTGGGATTGCAGCCAGCAGGGCTGAAGCCCAGACCTACACTGTGTCACAAGGGCACAAGATCTGAAAAACCTATCCAAGTGTTTGTGGGCCTTAGATCACCTTTACACCAGCCATATACACAGCTCTGCAAACAACACAGGGATGTGAATGCATGATTTTGGCAGTACTGAGACCTCTGTGTTGCAGAAACATTACCTAAAAGAAAGCCTAATGTCTCAAACGCATTTCCAGGCACCTGCCAGAGGGCAGGGAATCCTCACAGTCATAGTACTACACACCTGATTTAAGTCCTAAGTTGTACAAAGCCAGTTTTTCTCACATCACAAATTCTCAAGAAAGAAAAGCTCTTCTGGGGGCAATGCAGATGTAGCCTAACACAGTACTGAACAGTGTTCTTGAGGGACTTTCCTTTTTCCACAGACTACACAGGAAGCCTTGGGGATGAGGCTGCTGACTTGGGCAGGTAAATTAAATGGCAGAACTCCTCCCTGTTTGTTTCCTCAGGGAGGTTAGATTTCAGGCTATGTCCTTGGGAGAAACATGGTATGACACAGGGATGCTTGAGGCATCACACTAAACCCCCCAAACCATGTATGTGATTCACTGCCAGAAACACTTCTCTGGCTGCACTGCTCACTTACAAAATAAAAGCTTGCAAAGCCTTTTACAAAGCATAATAGGAATGTGATTATAAGAGACCCTGCATTATAGCCTTAACTCCATTGCTGTCTCTGTAGTAACATGAACAAATACCTCCCAAACACAATTCCCATTTAGCAGCACAGCACCACTGTGCTGCTGTCATGTGTCACAGCAAGCCCGGGGGAGCTTCACTGGCATCAAAGTGGTCACTCTTTATTCCCTCTAGTAAAAGATGGAGTTAAAAATTTGGCCCAAGCCCTGCATCAAGCAGAGAAGGATAAAAGACTTTGTTAGTCAAGACATCTAAAGAAGAGGACTAAGAAGGCCAGGCAGGGAGAAAACTCTCATTCCAATAACTGCAGCAATAACGATCTGTACTCGTATTATGAGAAATTACTTTCACCTTCCGAGAAATCAGACATTAACATCTTTAGATCTTGCAGTAGATAAAGATATAACACAGCTTACTGTGGTTCCCCATGGACAGTTCTACCAGAAAAGCACTGGAACAGCTCCCTTGGGAAAGTACAGTGGCAGCAACACTCTGGCAAATGTGCCTTTTCTGCCAGACTCCTCTGTAAAAAGAGGAACTTATGGGCTACCAAATCAAGTTTGCGGCAACAGAAGGTAACTGCTGTCACCTCATAAATCATTTCTCCAAATCATAACTAACCTCTCTAGGTGATTTCCCTTACTATGTCTAAAGCTTCTTTGATCTCATGCTTGAAAGTCTCCTAGTTCCTTGCCTGTTAGCTGGGTTTTTTTTTAAATGAGCAATTTATTGTCACTTGTTCTTGCATCATCAAGTCCTTCAGCAGCAACATTTCTCTCTCCTCCATTTTTAAACTCTACCAGATCACACATCTCCCTCATCTTGCCTGGCTGAATAAACCAGCACATTTGTTTCTTGGATGTGATCATATCTCCTGATCATTTTGATTGTCATTTACACCCTTTTCAATCAGATCTCAACACTGAGTACGATAACAATTCTTACTCTCAAAACTATTTTCAGTGAGGACAGCTTGGCTAACTGAACTTCACATGAATCTAAGAAGCACAGCCTAAGACACTTCACTTGGGAAAATTCAGTCCTTGTGTAGTGTTAATAGCATTGGCTTCCAAAATGATTCAACCAGCAAGCTATTCCATCACCTCCAGTGTATCCTGACTGATAAAATACCCAGGTCAAAAGACAAACTCTAAGTTTACAAAGGACAAAAAATACAGGAACCATATAGGTTTCCGTGCTTCACATTACTTCTAGAGATTGCTCAAGGTCTGAATGAGAGTTGCTGTAGCTCAGAGTTACAACCCTTGTATCAACCCAGGATCCCAAGTCTTGAAGCCTGGGGTCTGAAACACTTCCAGTCATACTCACACATTTCCAGCAGTTCTCCCAACATTATCAATTATCAAAAACATCAGATCAGCGAGACTCCTGTGTGGATTTCAGACTCCCTAGCATTACACATTATGAGCCTGTTAGAATTCTCCCTGAGGGAATTTGTCCAAAGACCCAGATGTTTGCTAAAGGACTCTTTCTTATCTTGAAGTCTTTGTCCAGACACTTTCATCAAAAAGCAAGCACCCCAAGCACTGCAGAGTTAAATCAGCAGAGAAAAACCCAACAGTATCTACAGAAAAATAACAGGAAAAGCAGAATTCTGTGTTTACCAAGAATTTAAAAAACAGTTATTTAATTTGAGATAGCATCAAGCCTTTTTCCTCTATAAAATATCTTGTACAACTCAACTACTGATATCTGCAAAACACTGTCCACTTGTGCAAAGACAGAAAATGGCCCTCTGCACTGCCAGCAGAGGACTGGCATAGTGGCACCTGGCACAGGGACGTACGAGGCAGCAAGTGCTATACCTTAGACTGCTTCAAAGTAGGTTTTCTCAATTACCAACCTGCAATTCATTAATCCCCAGACCTCAATAAACCCCAGCACCTCGCAGATGGGCTCTGTATACGCATTTTAGATGACACAGGAAGAAAGGAACAAGATTTACCTGTTGAGAAGCTGGGCAGCACTGCTTGACTCAGCCCCAGCAGAGCTAGCAGTGAAGGCAGGAGACAAAGAGAGGAATGAGGCAGCTGGGAGCCCCCTGCAGTGGTGAGAGCAGCTATCCCAGGTCTCTGCACACTCGTCTCAGGAACCTCACACCAAGCCCAGAGCCGTGGGTTGCACTCCCAGTTTGCGATGTGGAAACAGCGCGAGCGCTGCCGGAGATCTCCTTCCGATGGCAGCCCTGAGCAGCGACTGCAAGAGAAATCCACTTCCACCAGCCAGCTTCTACCTACTGGCCTGATTACTGAAAATAAGGCCAGTTTCCAAATGTGACATGAATAATCTGAATAAAGGGGACAGATCATTCACATGCTTCCCTCTTTACAAATGCTAGAGACCATGCTGACCCTGTTATGAAAGAACCAAAACCAAAACAAAACAAAGCCCTCAAATGGGCAGCCCCAGGAAGGCTTGTGATGATAAAGTGGTTATTAATCTGAGTGCAAAATGTGCTCAGGGCATTTACTTTAAGCCACAAATAAAAATAGGAAGCTGAGCTCAGTTGAGCATGAACATATTTAGAAAGGAGATGTTGCATGGCTCTAAGTCAGGTATTTTGTATTAATTCTGTGAACAATCGCTAGATCTCAAAGTCCCCAAAAGTATTTTGCAAAGCAAAACGCAGACCTTTCATGACTGCCTTGACATATTCAAGACATCTATACTGGGTTTTTTTAGGCACATCACCATTAACAAAACCATAGACTTAAAAGATCTCAATCTGTACCTGCACAAAACCCATTACAGTATCTTAGAAACAAAATCTGAGGCTTTTCTTTATGTCAAGCAGTGAATTGCTTACAGTGACAATACCACTGAATAAACTGAAGACAAATTTCTTTCCTCAGAGTCATCCATACAAAAGGTTTGCATCACTTGAGCTCCTCAATAACTTCTCTAGATCTAAATATGGCACCAAAATCAGTGTGGAACAATACTGATCATGACCTTACAACCAGGGAATGATGTTCTGGTTAAAGCTGTTCCCAGGGGCTCTGGAATTGTGTCCAGTCCCTGGGGCTGCTAATTGACCTCAGGAATGGTGCCTTTTCTCTGTACTCCGTTTTCCACATGGAAAGTGGGGATAACAAACCAGTAACATCTGGCTTATTTAGACAGTATTTTCTTTGGGAAGAGATTAATTTCCCACCATATAATTGAATGTCTTAGGCAAAGTGGCTCAAGATTTTGTTTGGAGCTACAAACCACTAATAAAGTAAAATCAACATGAAATGCCAGAGAGCCCTTTGGTCACCCCTGCAACAATGTTCCAAATCAAAAAATCATTAAATAACGTATGAAATCCAGTATCTGAAAATTATTATCTGTTAATTTAAATGCATATATATAATTTATCAAATATCCTCCTGCATATGCACTACTGCTCCATATGAAAATATGCAAACTTTCCTCATTTTTTAATGACTTTTTAGAAGTTTTTTTAAAATGTCACTAGAGACAAAGCTGTAAGCATGCTGTATGAACATAGTGTAATCACAATGCCTGAGTCAGAACTTGAATTGTTACACTTGGTACGAAATGAAGAAATCTGCATTTCATACAAATGCCTCCCAGCAAGTCAGTATTAAACTAGATTCTACAACACTACACCAGAGATGGTTGACAGTCCTTAAGCGCTAAAGAACATTATTAATATTCTAGAAATTAAACTCCCAGTTAGGAAATGGCAGATACAAAATTTGAACATGGAGTCCTATTTAATCTTTATTGGGCATATACTGGAGAACAGTGCCTTTAATTTAATATCCACACTTCATCACTTCTTAAGTATTTAAGGCTAAGAGAAATTTTTTAATCATTCTGTATATAAATGACTGACATTTCACCATTATTCTTGGACTGAGGCCAAAAAATCTCACACTTGACAGAACCATCAATCCCAGAAAATGTGCTCCTGAAGACAATCACAGAACCATTAGGATTTGAAAATACCTCCAAGATCATGAAATCCAACATCTGAACAAATACATCCATGTCAACTGAATCATGGCACCAAGTGCTATGTCCAGTTGTTTCTTGAACACTTCCAGGCATGGTGACTCTACCACCTCCCTGGGTAGCCCCTTCCAATGTCTGACAGCCCCTTTTGTGAAGAAATTCTTACTGATGTCCAACCTCAACCTCCCCAGCACAGCTTGAGGTCACTTCCTCTTATCCTACCACTGGTTATCTGGGAGAAGAGACTGACCCTAAACTGGCTCCTTTCAGGGAGTTGCAAAGAATGAGGTCTCATGGGATAGGGAATTCACCATACTCTTGGACAGGTGTTCCAGTGGCTAATCCCTCTAAACAGGATGCCTAATTTACACTTTGGTTTGTGCTTTCATATTGCAGGGGCTGGTTCCAATCATCCTTTTCTCAGAAAAGCACCCAGCTTCCCTTGCTCAGTTATGAAGTCCACTCAAACAATTTTTCTGAAAAATTAAGCAGCCAGAGATCCTTAAGTCTTACACTCTAAAGCATTAAAAAAAATTAAAAATCATTGTTGCAGCCTCTCTTCATCTCCAAATATTAGTACCTTTTGGAAGAGGGGTACCAAAGCAGTGTGCCCACTTTAGGATCAGCCCTGAGCCCTGTAATTTAACAGCCACAGATCACAGAAGTCCTTTGAGAACACAGAATGATTTTTCATTTCACAAGGTGTCCCTTCCATCCAATAGACACTGCTGTTTCTTTTCACTCCTTGGCCAGTTCTTCATTGCTCTGTGCAACCCTGTTCCTGTCCCAGAGCACCCTGGAGTAGAGCAGTTCTCCTGCTATGGAGATGAGCAGCTCCTGGCCAAGGGCTGAAGCCTGGTCTCAAGTGCACCTTCTGATGAAATGTCCCTTTTAGAGGTCCCATGAAGGAGGGACAAGCATGACATAGACAAGTCAGCAGAAAAGCAACAGCAGCCAAATCTAGAGTACAAGGATTCCTTAGATGACATGGAGTCAAATCAGCATGATTTGAGTGACCTACCAAGACATTCATGTTCCCAGAGAGTTTAATGTATCTGCAGCAAGACTTGACCTGCACAAGGCCTGGGTTGTGCCTGCAAGACACTTACTAGTTTCCTTTAGGAAGCATCCAAATTTTACCACAGTGCAGTGCCTGTATTCCCCTTCCTTATCTTCACTCTTGCAGAAACCAGACCGGTCACTGTGGCACAGTGTGAGATATGTAGGCCAACACCAACTATAGATTCATTTGTGTATAATCCCTTTCTGTTAGACAGGAGTGTCTAAAAAGCTTCATTCACTGCTCTTCTGATCTTGTCAGAACCTCTCATGTGCACAAACCACTATCTCCTAAGTGTAAGGAAAGCTGGATTCATAGTAATTGTTCTGTATGTGCTTATTATTCAGACTGTATTAATGAATATTTTAACTGGAGATTAGGCTGAGGTGTGATTTCTGCAAGATAAGAAATAGATTTGCCATGCTCTTTTATCATTGTAATGGAAGTGTGCCCCACAATACTATATTTCTTAATTCTTTCATTCAAACTCTGGATGACACAGGGTTACAAAATCTCACTTTGAGAAAGTTGTGGACTTGCTGGAAGGCCTCCAAAAAATCAGAGTCTTAGAAAACATGGCCTGTGAGAAAAGACTGAGAAACTGGGTTGTTAAACCTTGAGATAGGAGAGCAGAAATGACATGGTAATGACTTTCCAAAACACAGAACAGTGCAACATCTAGAAAAGTAATAAAATGTGGATAGGATAAAGACTTAGTTTAAATGAAGAAGTTAAGCTGAACACTGAGGGAAGTCTAATGACTTAATGGTCAGGACAGCAAAGCACTGGAATAAGTTGTAAATTTGTGGAGCCCCTTCCCATGGAGAAACTACAAATGGGTCACACACATACACTAGGATTGGCAGAGATGGTAATAATAATTCCCCAAGAAATTAAGTGTGTCTGGCAACTCCTCTTTTCTGTGACATGAAGTTTCTAACTAAGTTGTGGTTATGTATGTTTACGCAGAATTATCTATGAAAGGGCCAGAACAGCTGATTCCTGGGAACCAGAATAAATTTTTACTCATCCTCCATGGCTGCAAAATCTTCTGAACTGGTTGGGTATTACCTGAAGCTTTAGAATCCAGCTGGTTCTACAGCTATGAAGCCTGTGATTCGTATTGGGAAAGCTAAAGAATATTTCACAACTTCAGACCCCAAATTCTGTCAATTAATTACCAGAGGTGATAGAATTTCATTCTTGCAATGGGAAGAATAAATCTTGCCAAAGTAATGCCATAAACACTGCAGCTGGTAAGAAGGGTGACCTTTTTCTACCTTTATAGCAAGAGGCAGTTAGTGTTCCTGACAACACACAGACAAGGAAGGTGGGACAACTGAGAGTGTGAAGTGAAGAGGGAACAGCTTTGCTGCAGGCAAGAAAGGTGCAGCTAGAATTAGAAAGAGCTCACACTTTGGTTGATAAAGCCATGTAGAGACATTGTGAAATATGGCCTGGGGATGGCCTTGAAGGACCTTTGTAACACAAAATGAACCTTCCACCAGCAGACAGATGGATGTGAAAGAGACCTAGATGGAAAACTAAAAAACTAGTGTATATATGGAGAAAGAGATGCATTTCTGAGGGAGACAGTTCAGGTCCATGACTATCCCTTAGGTCACCCTCCAAGGGAGGAGAAGAGCAGCACACACAAACAGTGTGTGTGGGTATTGAAAGGTGCAATGTAGTACATACCATGCTCCCTTCCCTGATTTATCAGCATATATCCCACGTGCAGCTTCAAGACACCAGTAGCTGAATCCTTCTCACAAGAGTGAAAGCTCACATACACTTCCAAATTCCACCAAATTTCTTATGATCAGGCTGAAGAGCTCATGAAGCCTGGCTGCTTTAGAAGGATGTCTGCAAAGAGGCACTGAGCATACGGATGGCTCAGCTGCAGAGCCAGCACCTGCTTTACAGCACAGGGAAAGCCTGCAGGCTATGCCCCTGGCAAGGTGGCTGCTGCTTACTGTTGCTCTCTCCATTCAATCTCACAACAAACAACTTCAGAAGGAAGCCTTCCCTTACCTGGAGCAGAACCCAAAACAAATTAACCACAGACTTTATATATAAGCTCAAAAGCACTAATAATCAAGAATTAATGTGTGAGACCTATTAAAGCCAAATGACCAAGTTATGAGGATGCCAGGACAAGTGACTAAGACAACTTTAGTCTCAGTATAAGCACTGTGGGTGCAGAATGCACACTAATAGAGGCATGATCCCAGTACAGCCCTGGCATTGCTGGCACAGGTGCAAGAAAGCACAGCCCTGAGTACCTGAATTTGTGTTGTCCACAGCTGAGGATTTGTAATATTGTTTGCACAGCACATATTTCAGAACACAGCATATTATCTGTACATGTCCTGTTCTTACCTCTCTGGTGCCCTGTCCTTGAGGAAAGGCATTAACACACAACTGTGCCTTACCTTTGTCAAAAGGCTGTTGGGGAGAAAAGGGAAGGAAAAATAACATATAAACAAAATATAAAAGTGTCTGGAGTGCTGCTCCTGCTCCTTTTACCAGGCACAACCCAAACCCTGAGAAGAAATTGAGCATCCTTCCATCAACTTAAGAGCAGCTCTTTCCACCCCCTCCCCGTACCCAGCACGCCGTGCTCTGTGTCACCACACAGCGGCACTCTGCCCACACATTTCCCAGAGGGAAACCTGCAGGTTTTTTCCCCAGTACCAAGATACCCACGAGCATCTATGCTCATTGCTGAGCAGGCAGGGCTTTCAGAAACTACCAGACACTGAAACACACAACGTGGAACCCGCAGAGATGGTCAAGCACCTGCTTTGACACCACAAGCATTAGCTGATTACAAGCTGTTAGAAACCAAACACTAGGAAAATCTGATTTTAAAACTGCTGGGAAATCTATTTTTAGGATCTTTTTTCCTTCCACCTTCTTCTCTGCACACTTCAATTGCACTTCAACATTCTGGCAATACCATTTTGAGATCTCAGGTACTTCACACCACTTCTCTCTTCCATAATTCCAGCAGCACCACTCTAAACTCTGGTAGACCATTCATTCTCCATAACTTCCTTAGAGGAAAAGCCCCAAGGACTCCCAAGCACATACATATCCACCAAAACACCTCTCTGCTAGACACACAGATTTATTAAAGGTGACAATAATAGCGTGCTGATAGGACTGCACCAGAGAAACAGGACTAGAAAGGGGGAGTGACAGAAAAGTAGAAACTAGTTGGAAAAGAGCTGTTTATACAGGCTTTCCTATAAGGGCTGATTTTTCTCCTTAAGTCCAGGGTCAAATGGAAGACTTAATCTTTATGACCTAAACATGACACACACCTTGCAGAGACAAGATGCAGAGCTCACGTCTGTAATGATGCACATAAAAGAGAAGAAGCCTATATGATAGGAAAAAATCCTGCTCAGCCCTCCCAAGAGGGACCTTTGGATGGGGCCATGTGCTAATGCAGGTGGGAGCTGGCCTGCTAGTGATGAAACACTGTCCACCCCAACACTTCCCCAGGTTCTTTAAGCCACAGATTGATGGGGATTTGCAGATAGCAAATTCAGTATATCTAGCATCCAGTAAGACTGTGCAGGTGCTCTGCAGTGCACACTGAGCCCTGCCCCTTCTAACTCCCTGTTTCCACTTTCCCCCCTTACCCAGCTCTTATGGAAAGCCCTGTGCTGAGGGGACAGAGGTGACACAGGGCAGTCTGTGAGCAATGGTGCAAACATGGCAATCAAGTGTGCAGCACCTTCAAAGCAAAAGGAAGAGAGGTCACCAGAAAGGGTCTTATCTCTTTCCAGCTATTTCTAGCCAGTCTCCACCTTTGCAGCTGCCAGTTGTAATGAGCCAGGCTGGCTGCCAGTTACCCAAGCAGAAGAATCCCAGATGCCTACAGAGATCAAAAAGATTATCATGCATGTATGGCATAAATACCAGTGAGTGATTCATCTGGGCGAGGAAACTCCCTCCACAGCCAACCCTCGATTTGGAGGCTGGGCCAGCATAATGAATGCATCGATTATCACACCAGACTTTACCTAGGGGGACTTTGTCTTCTCTTTTCAGCAAAGAAATTCAGATAGGAAAGCAGTATTCCTCAGGAGAGATGATTCTGCTGTACATGAGAAAAATCACCTTCAATAGAAGAGGTAAGAATGTCCAAGATGGTTCAAGCAAAGGCTTTCTTTGGAAACCCCATGTTCTTGCGTAGGGGAAGACAGTCAACAGCTCTTCCACCTTTGCTATACTTCTCACACATCTTCTCCAAGCTGAGGACAATTTCTCATTCAATCCTATACAGAAGCTGCTATTGGAATTTTTCCATGTCTAGTATACTCCTTGAATATGAAGAATATGAAGAAAGCAGAACCACATGTTGTATTCAAGGTAAAAGCACATCAGGCTTTCTGTAATTAAAACAAACAAGCCAACCAGAACAAGACTAAAACCAAACACCACCTCTCTCTCCAGAACCATGCAACAATGTTTTCCTGGTTTGGTTGTTTTTTGGTTTTTTTTCCCCTCAGCTTCTAGTATTTGATTTGTCTCTTTCTCTTAAGCTTGACCTGATGCTTTCACAAGGTTGTATGACATAATCCCAAGATGCCTGGTCAACTCCAAGCCCATGATTTTAGATGCACAACAAGCCCCATTTCTCTGCATACCTCATTTCACATTTATCTACTTAAAATTTCATCCATCATTTCACTGGTCAGCCATTCAGTCTCAGGATTTTTCAACAATACTTCACTGTTAACCATCATCTTTGCTGTCTTGAAAAATTTAATTTTAACAGGCTAGTTTGAAGTCTCACTCTCCTTGTTTTCAGTGGTCATTCCTGAATAGGTTCAACATTAGAAATTCCAGCACTGAACTGTGCAACTCCCTGGCAGCCTTCTCCCACCTTGTTTCCGATCTCTTTGCAACTATTTGTACATCTCAGAACCTTGCAGTGTCTGCACACGTTCCCAATAAGGTATTCTGAACTTCGTCAGAAGTCTCTTTCACTCTTATCCACATTCTTTTCAAGGAACTCCAAGAGGTCCACAAGACACATCCTGCCTTCATATAAACCACACTGAGTTTTCCCAAACTGATTGTGTTTATCTCATTGTCAAACATATTCTTGTCTATTACAGCTTTTACTAGTTTATGTACTACAAATGCCAGGCTTACAAGCTCTTGTTTCCTGGATTCTCCCAAACCTTTTTTTTAAGATTAATGTTATATTTACCCACTCTCCATGCTTCAGGTACAAAGAAATTTTTAAAAGCAGCGTTACACAGTGCCTTTGGCAATACAGCTATTTCATACTTGAGTTCCTCAGACCTCAGGTGAAGCCTTCCAGTCCTGGCAATCTGTTAGCACTCACAGCTGCTCAAATGTTGGATTCTGGATCCAAATCAGAAATCTGTTTTCCCACCATTTTATGTTCTGGGATGAAGTGGAGGAGCAAGAAGCAACACCCTCAGCAGGTGGGAGCAGTGGGAGCTCAGAATGAAAGGAGGCTTAGTGAGAGCTGGGTATAAAGCCCCACACACATCCTCCTACACAAAACCCATGCCCTGTGTGGGAGGGTGGGACTCATTACAAATATAAGAGGTACAGTGAGACTCAACAGTGGAACTACATGGCATTTACCCAGCACTGATCTACAACAGGCCTCGTGCTCCCTCATCACAGAGTGACAGCAGTCACAAAAGGGGTGTGTATTCAAGGAATTTGATTGTTCAGCCATTTGGCCAAATGAAGCAGGTAGTAAGTGGGTGGTTATCTCGGAGCAGACACATTATCACTCACCTCAACCCTTACAGCCTGATCGAGATCACATCAGACAGCAGGGCCCTGGTGTGGTCTTTGCCAGCCATCATACCAATGTGCTAAAACACATGGACAAAGGTAACATGTTTGATGAAAGAAGAGGGAGATGTCAAAGGCTGTGTTTATTAAGTCTTCACGTTATTAGGGGCTGAAAGAGGAGGTGTCACTCCACCAAAAACATGCAGATGGGAAGATGACATCAGCTTGTGTGCCAACACACCTGGGGCAGAAGTTGTGATCAAGACAGAGCTTTACTCGCCTTCCCCACCCCTGCATCACCCCCCAGATACAGCCATGACAGGACAGACAGCAGCACAGTCCAATGGTACAAACACAGACAGTTACCTTCAAGCGGACATTTAACATATGGGATAGAATAAAGTTAAAAAATAAAAAGTCTCACTGTACTGCACTCCTCCGCCATGAGTGGAACCCTCAGCCTTGCTGACCTCTCAGAAGCACACAGCTGCTTGGGGTCCAGGTCCTCACTTCACACCCCAAGGCTGCCCCAGGATGAGTCTCACGGGCAGCACAGAACAAGCAGGGGAACGGCACAGACCAAGCGCAAGGCACTTGAACGATGCACAATAGGTCTTAACTCACACCTCAAAATAAACGTTGTACTTTGGTTATACTCAAGAGTGTGGCAAATTTGGATGCAAAAAGATGGCTGCAGTTAGAGTATTTACTTGTATTTCAGCTTGACTGAAAACACAGCAAAACCTCCAGGCTGTATGAAGACAATTTCAGCAACACACCTTGAGCTTGAAAAGGAACAGACTTGAAGAGCTGCAGTGTCAAATGAGATTAGGCCCTGATCTCTGCACTATGATTTACTTTGCCATCTGCCCAGGACATTCCCACAGGCTGCTGCCTTTGCCCAGTACTGGTGCTGTGCTACCCCGAGAGAAGGGACCTCCCATGCTGCAGGAGGTCTCTGCATCCAGCTACTCTACTCCCATTCCTCTGTAAGACTGCCCTGTCTCCCATCCCTAGTATATTTTATGAATTCTCCACAAGCCTTTCCTTTTTCACACCAGAGGCTCTGGGAATTCATCATTCTTCCAAAGGAGTCTATTTGTCCCCTCACACATGAAGTGCATTTGATGGAGAATCCCCCTCATTCCTTTGTCTAACCACACTTTGTTTTCCCCTCGTTTCTTTACCAAGGCTTTGATTTCCTTTCTTTCCAAGGACTTCACATGTCATGCATTTCATTGTTTTTAATCTCACTGACAGGATCACAACTTCTGGCAAAGTCATGCCTCTTTTCCCTTTTCTGATCTTAAAGAAAATCAGTGGCTTTCTATCCAGAAATCAGTCCTGAATATTACAGCTGATCAGATGCAGCTTGTCACAGGCAGATAATGCAGAAACAGGCAAGTTCTTACTCTTTCACCTTGCTTCTCTAATGGGCAGATCAAAAACACTAACTGTGAGACAGAACTGAAAATAAAGTATCTAGGCTCCTCAAGATGTATTCATTAACCAGGTGCTAGGTTTGCCAGGGATTTCTGTGGCTTGGGGTTTGAGATACAGGCTTTGAATTTTGATAACCGTGGTGCCACTTCAATTGAGGCAGAATTCAGATTCAACAGATATGAAAAGTGTTCATTAAGAAGAAAAGGGAAGAGAACTAAAAGAACAATCCTGCAGAAAAATCAATCTATTTTGAAACATCGGCTCAGCCACTGCATGAAATGAAGTCCTCAGTCTGTTATCCAGCTTTGGACTCCACTATCCCAGGAAGAAAGGAGAGGCCAAGGCATGGAGCACAAGGACCTCTGAATGCTTTAAGTGCCTATGGATTAGTCTGAAATAAAGTAGTTATGATTTTGGAAAGTCTTGTGCTAGCAACAAGATTGAATAAAATAGTTTTGGAGACTGCTTGAAAGTTGATGAAAACACGCAAACATGTTTGACAAACCAACCTGTTTTCCTTACAGTTATCTCAGTTCCTGGAGAGTTTCCTCCGCATTTACTAGAAAGTTAGCAGCATCAGGCTCCTTGGAATCAAGTTAATCTCTTACTTCTGCAGTGTTCACCTGGCTAACCTGGGCAGCTTTAAAAGCCTGTCTGCTATCCCACATGCCACCAGGAGACAGGAAAGGTTCATTTAAAGGAGAGGTGATCAAACAGAGGGGCAGAGGGGAGCTGACAAGCACCAGCCATGCATTGCATGTGGGAGCCCATCTAAAATTTCAAACCCTCTTCTAAAGGAAATCAGACAGTTCAGGCTTGGGATTCATTTGCAGGGAAATAATTTGCTTTTCTAATCTGGCCCTCCATCCCTATAGCACACCTGTGACATTATATCCTCCTCCTCATCTGTCTCTCATTCCTGATCCAAGCCTCCCTTCTGCCCAGAGAATGCTGCACCATCCCACTATCTCTCCTGGTTCCTACCTGTGCCAAGCAAGCCCAGGCACAGGCACTTGCTGTGACTCCTCATTACTGCTCAGAATTTTCCATTGCCCTCTGCAGCCCTCATGGTTATTATACTCTCATCGCCTGGGCAAGTGAGCTCAATCTTTGCTCTTCTGATTTTCTATTGTCTGTTTATTAGATGGGCTCTTTGTGAACTCAGCAGTTCACACTCTCCTGTGGTGCCAAGTGTAAAATTAATATTGACTAAAAAAATCTGGGCACTTCTTTCTGGCCAGAAAGGAGACATTTCAAATTAATGTGGATGTTATAGTGTTTCACACCCACTGCCATCCTTCTGAACCCTCCAACTCTTGCTGCTCTAACTGTAGGCATTAACTCTTAATGGGCCCTGTGTGTTCTGGGCAGGTGGATGCCTCCCTCGGCCAGCCCAGTGCTCACATCCAGGGCTCACTGGTCTCCTCACAGGCAGCCAGCAGAAGTGGTGGTGTGTCAAACAGCTGCCTGGTCCTGCTCACTCCTTCAAAGGCAGGCAAAGCCACTGCCTCTTTCTTTATGGGATATCCCAGCAGCCTAACAGGGTTTGGCTGAGGGCTCTGCTGGTACCCAGGGACACAGCCCAAGCCCTACTGTCCACCTTGATGCTGCTGAGCTCCCAGGCTGAGCTGGCACAAATGTCCTGGAGCATGGAGATGGTTCTGTCTCCACGGTTTCAGTTCAGCTCTCTGGCCAAGAGGTGACTGCCAATGACTGAGGGGACAATTACTGACAGATCTGGTAGGCTATTTGCCCCCACACAGCAAAAAAGCTTGTGGTCTTAGCTGCAGACCAGGTAGCTACTGCTAAGTATCATCAAATAGCCCCTAAAGAGATGATGATAACTTTTGCTAGCTCAGAAATTTCTGAGAGGAGAAATTCCCTATCAGCCAAGCATGGGCTGCAACTCATGGTGGGGAAACCCATGCCAAAAAATCTAGTTCCTGTGTCTCTCTCCAGACATTGCCCTGTTTCCAAAGCAAAGCACCAGGATTTTCTAACCTGTGTATCCCCCACAGGCAGTTATGGCCAAGTAATAGATTTGGGGTTTCTACCTGTGGATCAAAATCCCCCAAGGAGGTCAAGAAACACAGTCCAAGACGGAGAAGAGGATTAGAGAGATGCTGAACATGCAGCTACAACTTCAGGCAAAAGGAATCTGGCTCTTGCATTCCTTGAACATCCTAACCCTTCATAGCCAAGAGCTCTTAAAACAAACATACAATGCAATTATACCAATGTAACACCATTACCATTATTACCTCTGTGCACCTGCATGGCAAGTGTAAGAACAGAGTTTGGACCATTGTGTTGATAACATGAGTCATTTGAGAAACACTGAACAAACAATGTTTGTTTCTGTTTTCCTCACTTTCATTAACTGTCCCTACCCAGACCATGCCTGCTACAGATGACTCCAGTATCACTGCTCTTACTTTCAAAATGAAGATAATACTGAATGAATAAACTAATGACAGAGGTCTAATGTGATACTCTCATGGTCACCTTAGACACATTGTAGGCTTCTGGCCCTGTTATAAATGAAGGAATGGTGGAATATTATTGCACATAGGAGAGAACGAAGGCACAGCAAAGTGCTTGTCACAGCACATGCCACTGGATGACCAGGAACTGAGCTCCCACTCCAGCCATGACAGATAAAGAATTTCCTTTTTTAAACAGAAAGAACACATGGTCTCTAATGCTTCGCCTGTGGATGCTTAAAATAATTGGATCTGGACAGATGAAAGACAAATGGCAGTTGCTCAGATGAATATAGTGTACTATATGGAGCTATGAAAACTGCCAAAAGTACTTGATTTTCAGATTATACCAGCCATAAAAAAATACGGATGACAGAACACTGTCAGGAGAGGACAGCAAATGCTTTCCAAATGAAGTGTCAGATCAGGCACTAACAAAACTGTGCACCTGCTAAGCAGGGCCATGTGCAGTGAACCCCCTGCCCAGCAGAGCTGAGCTGCAGGTGTACAACCACAGCTCATACAAGGCTTTGCAGCAGCACAGATCCACATGGGATTCTGTCCTTCCCTTCCTACACAGGTGCAAAATTTCCAAGTGTGCAATTGAGTCAGCTTTCCTCACAGCACAAATAACGGGCAAGACCAACAATGACAGGTTTTGAAATCCTCATCCTCTGGCTCACAGGAGGATCTATTATAGTGAAGGCACAGACAGATAAAAGCCTTCATGTCATATGAAGAATTTCATTTTACTAAACCAAAAATTAAAAACCTTGTCCTCAGAAAAAGATAGCAGGTTCTTCTTTGTCTTGCAAGATCTTTACAAAAAAGGAAAACCATGCGCTCCAAGCTCTCCACCTCATAAGATAAATCAACTTAAGAGGCATATTCTTCTCCTGTGTGGTCCTGTACAACCTACGAATCAGACTGCCAAATTGGTGGCAGATCAGATAAGGACAGGCTGGCAACAGCTACCCAGGGTACAGCCCATTGCGGGACAAGCAAATCACCCCTGCTGCACACCTGACAAAAACCTTGTCTTGGTCCTTCATGTCTGTGCTTAAAATAGAAGGAAAGTGCAGCTTTGAGAACACAGGCCCAGCCCTCATGCTAGAAAAAGCACATATGTCAGTCTGCACATTAAATCTGTGAGTAGTCTCCAGGAGCATCAACCAGAACAGGAGTGGGAGCTCCTGAAACATGTTGTTTGTATTGAAATATACCTTACAACATAAATTTTCCTTCTTCAGATGAAGCCAAAAAGGTAAGGAAACATAGTACCTTATGCTTGGTATGACTATCTCCACTCAATATCAACAGCTGAGACTTCACATTATTTCATTTGCTGATACTTACCTCAGTTTTTCACAAAATGGCCACAGTGACCATTGTGCTATTTGTCTAATAAAAATGTAAAAGGTACATTTTTACTTAGCAGTTGTTTTTGACTGTGATGAAGACAAACTTCTTCAATAACCATTCAGTAATGATTAAGGCATGTTAGAGTTCAAAGATCTAGATTACAATAACCTTTAAAACCAAATTGTTTTCATTTGCATTGCTGCAGGGCAAAGTAAAGGAGGTTAAGATACCTTAATTGCATTTCTACTCCTAGCTTTAAAAATCACACCTGGACTACTGTTCTGGAGTCTAAGGCTTCAGCTGAAAGGATGTCACCTTAACTGCAAAACTGGAAAAAAACCCCAACCAAACTAACCAAGAAAACAGAAGCATTTCCTGAAATTAAATCTCAGGCAAGTGGGATATGTCTGCACTCAGCAATGATGCAGTGCAAAGACAATGGGGTTAAACATCACACAGCAAAGGACAGACTATCTCAGCTGACCCAGAAAGGTATGCCAGCTCATTCCACATCCAAAGGGTCCAGGCCCCAAAAGATCTCATCTTAGCAAACCTGCTTCTAGTTGTGAATGACTCTTCAGCAGCTCAGACACTTCTGCACTGTAACAGTGTTGACACCACTGACTGTGCATCCACTCACACCTCCTCCCCATGGATTCACCAACCACACAAATCTTACAGGTAATTAAAAGCCGTATTTTACAATGGGAGAAGCAAAGTGCCCCTCTGATTCCCTGTAGAGTTCTTGACACAGCTAGCTTGTGTCAGATACACTGAGTTCTGAGTGACTCCTTGCAAAGTTTTGTGTGTTAATTCAGAGGGCAGAAGTTAATCTGGGTGCCACTGGCTGGAGGTAGATGACAGCATTTATTTGTTCTCTAAATGGGAGTGGTTGCTTCAAGCACAGGGGCATTGTATTGGCAAGTCTGTTTCTCACCAGAGCTTTAATAAAATGTATGGGAGTGCAGCACTCACTCTCAATTTGTGGGAAATGGTTTGAAAGCTATTCTCTGCCTCCCAGGCTCACGTGTGATGTGGCTGGGATTTACAACCTCAGTTAACTTAACGTAGGTTTTCCAATTTGCATCTATTTCCTGAAAGATTCAAGCTTAAGGAAAGTGGATGCTAATGTAGGAGCCTGTATTTGGATTGGTGAAGCAGATAATCCAAGATTAATTTCATCTGACAAAAGAAATCTATTATTACAGTGTCAAACTTCAGCGTGCAGCTGGTAGCTCTCAGCAAAGCTGGAAATGCAACTCAGAACCTGCATTCTTGCACACAGGTGCTACTGGAAAACACCCAGGGCAATTGGAGTTATTCTGACAGGGGCAAAGTCCTGGCCAGGCTTCCACCTGGCTTCTGGACAGATGGAGCACTGAGCTGGTGTGGACACTGCAGCAATAAGATTAAGCTGGCCACTGATGGGCACAACAGTCCTTTAGAAACCACAGAGCAGATCCAGCTCCTCACCACACACAGCTCCATTCAACAAATCACCCACTGCAGATGATTCAGGTTCATTGCACCTCTGCTGCCCAACATCCATCTCCCATTACATCTTCAGAAAAGATGCTGTGGTAATTTTAACAATTATAATATTAGCTGCTGCTCTGACATTCAGAAATGGTTGCTAGTGTGATCTCTGTTGTAATGAAGAAATTTTCTTTCATCCAGGCCTATCTATGTGCTCATGCAAAGCCCAGAGCAATACTGTCATGACCCTCAGACCCCCAACTCCCGCATTAGACACCAACATTAACCCCAAAGCTTCTGCAGATGTGAGAAAAATGTCTCTATGTCTCTGCCTGTGCTTCCTCAGCCAGGGAAGGAGAGGAGGAGGTAAAAGAGCACCTGCACATGGACACACAGAGGCAAAACCCAAACTGCTGGTCATGACAATGACATATTATAAAGCTTATTAATAATTTTTTTCCTGCATATTATGGGACTCCATCTACCTGCCAACCAGGCTGTTGACACCACACTGGCAAGGCAGCAAGACAGGTGTTGCACTCCCTGGCTCTGTCCTGCCCAGCTGAGATCAGTGGGAGCTCTGCAGCCACTTTTGGTGAAAACAAAGGCTCAGCATTATGAAGGTCAAAGTGCTCTACAGGCTTCTAATAAACCTCAGTGTTGCTCCCAGCGCACAATCCCAAAGTGTTTTACCAACATTCACCACTTCACTCAATATTGTGTTTAAGGACCAGCAGTTTGAGAGATGCAACAGATGGAGGCACTTTCCCAGCTCAGCTCACTGCATTCTGGTCAGGATGGCCTGGCAAGGAACAAGCCCTCCTTGGCACGTGCAGCCCTGGAAAAGGGTTCCCACTGACAGAAGAGCCATTTGTGACCTGGCCATTGGGAACTGGACTGTCATCCAAACCCCATGACATCAGGGAAGACTGATTTTCTGTTATGGCAGTTGGTGACTGGTGAAAGATGAACAAGTACTGAGGGACAAAGGGTAGAACATTTCTATAAGTGAGCAGTTTTCAAGCCACCTTGGCCTCCTGATAACACCAGAAAAGTCCTTTCCTGTTGAGATCAGCTCCTATGGATCACTGATACAAGCCCATTACCTAGATGAGAGAACCTACCAGAAAATACCCATAGACAAAAAAACTAATTAATATCCAGCAACAGGATTAACTCAATAAATCTCAACTATGGAACAGAAACTTTATAACCAGCTTTGCAACCCTGGTTACTGAGTGCAGACCACCTCAACCTCCTGGCATCACGCTGGGGATGTACCAGAGCACACGCACCCCTTCTTGAGCAGGAGAACTTGGGCAAGCCCAGAGAAACCTCAGTACGTAACCACAGGATCCCCCCAGCCCAGGTGATCCATGGAAAAGCATTCCTTCTATTTGTCACTGAATGTCAGAGTCCATTCACCTTCAGCACCCTGATTCTCTTAAGCTCAAATATTTCCACCTTCAGGATAATGCAAAGCCTTCATGCAACATTGGCAGGGGGAGAGCAGGGATAACACCACCTTCCCAACTTCTGCTATGCAAACAGTTTACACACTGGAGCACAGGATTTATTCATACTCAGCCTAGCATGAATAATGCCAGACCCGAAGCAATTCATCCTTCAGACTGTGGCAGAATGAGCTGGTTCAATGACCTACTGGGGTAGCAATTGCCCCTTGATGGTTACAGAAACAGAAAGTCCTGTCTGATCCATGCCCTGGAGATGATCTGAAATCCCTGTGCTTTCCTGAGAGAAGACATAAAAGGATTACAGGCTTAAGCCATCTGTGTTGGGGTCCTCACTCCCCATACATGCCCCATGGTGCAGCGAAACATGTCATGAGACATGACACTGTCTTCCTCCTGTCAAGCTGAATCTGTCTCCTTGGAAGCAACAACTCACAGTGACATGTCACAAACACATGAAGATGCAACACTACCAATATTATAATGAACCATAACTCTCAAAATAAGTCTTCACTCTTTTCGCTGGAAGCAACAAAGATCAATGGAAAAAAAACCCAAAAAACAAGGTGTCTCAGACTGTGGAGAAGGTAACAGCTCAGAAAATAAACCCTGGGAAGGTAGGAGTACTGGGGAGAAGCTTTTAAAGTGACCCACAACAGAAAAAAAGAGAAAAAAATCACCAGGGTCTGACAGAGATCCTCATCTTTCCTGAGTTTAGCTTTTGTGTCATGTTAACTCAACTCCTTGTCAAAACAAGTTCTCTTTTGCTGCTGTCAGCACAGTGGGCTTAACGCAGCTTAAGAGAAACATCTCACATTATTCTTCATACTTCATTTATCATCTCCAACAAGCCAGAGAGCAGAAAACAAGCTGCTACTGTACAGCTGATTATTGGTCATCATGTACATGGGCAGGCCCCACCATGGAAGAACACTGCCAGACTTTGCTGAGCTCTGGTTTTAGCTCTGCACAGAGTAACAACACAGGGGGAGCCTTTGACTCAGGGAAACACCCAGACTGCCAACTACAGAAACACAACACAACATTTTCAGCACTAACAACTGCACCAGAGAGCACCAGTCCAACAAGTCCCTTTTACATGGTACCCATTGTTAAAGAGCAACAAGGTTGTTGACCATACAAGACATTTTCACATGTAAAGACTATTGGCAACAATATGAAAGAAAAGTCAGAACAGTTGAGATGGAATAGCCACTGAGAAAAAGTACTTCTAATAAAAATGTCAAAGCAAAACCTGCCATTTGGTCCTTTCCTTTCTCAAACCGTTTGGCTGCTAATTTGTCAGAAGCAGCCAGTCACTCCGTTCTTTATAGTTATCTTATTTTGGCCACATCCATTTCTCTGGATGGTATCTGTCTCTACACATACAGTAATTTAATACAGCTTCTGGCTTCAGTCACAGAATGTTAAATAGTTACTTATTTTTGTTTAATTGCAGAAAACAAGAACATTCTCCTAACAGCATGTTAATAAAAACTTGTGGGATACATCCCTGAAATAATGCAGGTCAATTTTCTAAAGCATCAGCTATTTAACTCAGGAGACTCCCAGAAGACATGAAGATCATTCCTGATACCAAAGTATTGCTGCCAGTGTTTCACTGTGCACTGTTTTCTTTTGCATATTCACCCTGCGAAAATCTCATCATCATTCTCCCCTGGTACTCAAGAGGGATCTTGTACTGCTCTCAGCAGTCAGCATTATAGTCTTCATACCCTCTGCTGAGATTTGATGGTTCATTTCCTCTGCCCAGACCAACCTCAGCTTGTCAATATTGCCTTGCAGTTCTGTAAAAATGTACATGCAAAATATACTTATTTGTACTTAGAGCAGATAGTTCATCTTGAAATTTCCTTACACAGCAAGCCAGTGGTGATAAAACAGGTTTAAACTACAGGTTTCCTCCTTTTCAAAGCCTCCATGCTAAATTCTTGGACTTTGCTGACAAATGCTTGAAGTGGTCTCGTTCTGCTCCTTCGTGAAGGACCTGACTGTAGCAGCAATGCTTATTTCTCATCACTTTTCACCAGGCTGGAAGCTTAGCATGAAAAATTAAAAAATACAGATCTGGAATGTGGCTCAGAAGGGGAGTTCTGCGTTTCCAAGTCCAGTCTGTGCTCCTGCTGGCACTCATGCCCTGTAACTCATCAGCAATATCCTAGACAATTAGACTTTTCTTTCCCCGTTCCTATGGGAAATGTGCTTCACAACCTCACTCAGATGGTTGGAAGCCTTTTTCTTCTTTGCAGCCTCCATTTGTTGAGGACTAGATTGTACATTCCTATGCTCCCATTTCCCTAGGGCTTAAATGAGGCAGCCCTTCCCCAGTACCTCTTCCTAGGATGCAATAGTAGACAGCTGTCACACTTTTAGTAGACCTGTCAGACTTTTTTATTGCTAGCTACATTGAGTCTAATTTTTAGCATTCTCTTAGCAGACTGGGTCTCTCTTAGCCAATCATCTCAGTTGTCCTCATTTCCCAAGCCAAATTCAGAACGTGAGATGGGGATGTGGAACAGGGCTCAAACTTGAACCCTGTTGGATCCACCCTCTGGCTCCTCATTCCCATCTTTATGCAGAAATTCAGAACCACCTGAGGTTCAAGACAAAAACACCTTTTCCAGATGTTACAGATACCATCAAGAACAACTCTTCCCTTTTCCCACAGAAGAAAGACTTCACTTTAAGCTATACCATACTGGTGTTCCAGTTACTGGGTGGTGATAAATAGCCAAGAAGGCAGAAATAGCCAAGCTGGTTTCACCAGTGCAAACAACGGGGTGGGTCTCATTAAGACATACAAACTCTGAGCAACCACCTCAGGACAGCACTGATCTGCCTGTACAGGCAGCACAGCACAGTCTGCTGCCAGGGTATCCTCATTAAATCCCTTGTCACTTCACCAGACAGAGGTGATGTGAGCTCCCTGCCCTTCACACATGCTTGCTTCACCTCTTCTTTCACCCAGGCATTCATTAGGCCACAGAGTGGAGAAGCTATTTCTTGTAGGATTCAGCACATACACCTCACCTTCCTGTTACAGATTTTTTCACCTTATGTCACACCACTGAGAATATTTGGCTATGAAATTGTTAAATGCATCATGCTAAGCACTGTCAACCTGTAAAACCTCACTGGGCAGCTGCTGTACACACTTATCTCTACACAGCCAGGCTCTGCCATCTTGCTGGCTTAAAAGAAATGTTAGCTTTCCCATGTAGAATGTGGAGCTGGATTCAATTTCTATTCCTGCCCCTTTCTTCTCACCCATTCTATCACTGCTTTTCTCCCCCCATTCCTCTGTAGCCACATGCCTATGGCAAGAGCAGCATCCTGGCAGACCCCTGAGGCCAACCAGCCCAAAGCTTTCCTGAAGCCACAAACAGTTTCACCAGTTTACACTGGAGCAGGGCATGGACTCTTACTGCTGATTGTGGTACCTCCCTTTCCCTTAAAACAAGCTGCCTCAGTGCTGCAACCTGACTCACATGAAGCCGACCCAGCCTCACTGCTACACTCCAGATTAGAAACAGAGAGGGATGCTGAGCAGCCTGCAGGGACAGACACGAGTGGGCACCTCACTCTGGCAGCCCTGTGCTCCAAGATACTTTGTCAGCAATAACACCAAGGAGTCAGTGCTCCATTTCCTGCCTACCAGCAAAGCTGGTACCAGACAGCAACAGAGCAATGCTTGTGTCATTTTGCTGTAGTACAACATCCTGGCAATCCAGAATGCTACACCAAACAGCAAAGACATTTTGCAATTAAGAGCTGGATGACAGGAAGCAGAAAGTTCGCACCTGCCACTGAGCCTTTCAGGCCAAACTGAAATAACCCACTTGGATTTAATCTCTTCCTAAAGACAAAGCCACGATTCATGTTTCCACTCTGTTGATGACAGACAGATGATCTCATCAGAAAGCCAAAGTCTTAAGTACTAAATTCCTGATTCCTGTTCCTAATTCTGTCACACATTGTCTTAGTCAAGTCATGCCATTGCTGCTGCTCAGCTTTCCCCCCCACAAGAAGAGGGAAGGGTTATACTTCACCAGGCTCTACCGAGTTCATTCATGCTCTCTGAAATCCATCTCTCCTACCACAGAGTAATGTGTTTTTGTTTCTTAACACTGGAAGGAAGGTGTTATTTATACACATGCACACAGAGTAACACCATCCAAGTAGTTGATCGTACTGAAGGAGGCAGGAAAGAGCACAGGTACACCATGAGAAGGTTTTGGATGTCTTCATCCAGATACGAAATACAGCATCACCTCTCCCAGGCTTCAACACCCTTCTTGTTCCCTGTCAGAACTGGAGTCTACACCCAAAATTGCTCTGGTCTACACTGAGGGTCTTTCATTTCCACCCCAGTCTTTTCCTCCTCTCCTGGATGTCCCTGCAGAGCTAGTCCAAGCACATGTACTACACATTTTTTGCTTGTATTCTGGCTATACTGAACATAAATATCAAGCTGGTCAGGACAGAAAACCAATGACGTGGGCCAGTTCTTCTAAATACAGCCTAAAAAGACAGTCTCAGCAAAGCCTGTGCTGCTAAACAGCAAGACTTGAGTTCTCATGCTAACTAGGGATGTATGGGTGCACCAATTAACAACCACTTTGAGATAAAGGTGGAAAGTGAGTGATAAGTCATCAGATGGAATGAACTGCCTTGCACTGAGCATCACCAACTCTTCAGGGAAGTCAGGCTGAAATTTTGAATTTCAGTTTAGTAAGGTGAAAGAAATTGTGCAGTTTGCAAAAAGAATTGTACATATTCCACAAGGAATAAAGGGTCACTGTTTCTGCAAGGCGTGGGAAAAGGAGGGAAGTGGTATCTTTAAAAGCCTTAATGCATAGAAAAGCAGGATGGATAATGGTGAGTTCCTTGTGTCTCAAAGCTCTTGTTCTTGCTCAACTCAGGCACTATAAAGTACTTGTGTACAGGGGAGTAACTTTGTCCCTACTTTTATTATTTTTTTTAACTGCACCAGTACCATCTCCCGCCCACCTGCAAACAGCTCCCTCCCCTCCCCTTGACAGGGAACAGGAGATTACCACACTCTGCTACCAACGAAATCAAAGAGCTTTCAGTGCTGAGAATTTCAGCAACATCCTCCATGGCCAAAGAAACAGAAAATCTGTGCAAGCCCAACCCAATCCCTTGCTACAGCAGGTTTTTTTGGACAGATGTATGTGGAATAGCTCACTGCCTGGGTTGCACAAGGAATCTCGTTTATTTTCCTGCAAGCAAAACGGAGAGCTTCTAAACAAGCAAAAACAAGAAACCATTTCTATTACAGACAATGCTGGTGTCCAGGAACTAGACAGCAGCAGTCACCTATGTCCAGTGTTTCTTGATGAGTTCTTACCTGATCCAGCAGGACAATGGTGGCAAACTCTTCATTTTCCAGTGTCAAACATTTTTTGAAGCACAGTTTTATGGTTCTGCCAGCTCAGATCTGTGTTTCTATCAACCCTGGCAGCAGTGCCAACTGCTCAGTATCACTGCTCTCGGGGGCTTTTTAGATCCTGACTGCTTTCAAACTACACTACACTGTTTTATTGTAAATAAAATAATGCCCACCTGCACACTAAACATTTACTGCCAAAACTGAACCTTGCAATGAACAGGGCTCTAACAGGCAGTGGCCAGCAAGGCTGGTCTCCTCTTAGCTCTGCCACTGTCCCTGTGCCATCCTTCCCCCTCCTAGCTTTACCCAACACATCTATTTGAAGAGAACTTGCATTTTGGTTAGACACACTCTGCTTCCACACTGTAAGGACAAATGGTTTTACTTCTGTCAACTGGCAGCTCTACAATGACTTGCTGCCACGCTACAGAAATTCAACAATCCTGAAGCCATTTTACTGCCTCTTGCAGACTTCAGTTCATTGCCTTAATGAGAAGGCAACACTGTCTGGGGTATCCACAACAGCAAATGATAGTGGGATGCATCTGAGTTCTGTAACACACTTGTTAGACCTTGTTTTCTCTTTCCAGGAGCAGGATAATCCAGTGAGTTGTGTTTCTATTCCAGATTTGGAGCCTAGCTACGTTTTGAAAAAAAAAAAGCCACACCATGGGACAGGGGACTTCCCCTACCAGCTGACCCTTTGTCTACCAGGGACCATTTGCAGGACAAAGTCTCAGGAGAGTTTATTATTGCTATTTCTGATGCAAAAGCAAACAGCCAGCAAGGACTCACTTCTGGAAGCTCTACCCAAACACAGTGGAACATCAGACTTTTCACTGGAGGCTACAAGGCTGCCTCAGCTCTCCACAAGCTTTAGGATAGTGAAAACAAGGATAACTGTGCCAGTTGTGAAGGGAGACACAGAAGAGGGCAAGTTAAATTGCAGTTGTAACACAAAGTCCTGCAGAACTGCAATTCCACAAGGTAGTTTCAGGATTTTGAATGGCCTCTACACTTGACCCAGAAGGCACTAGGTGACAGGATGAAACAGGCAGATAAATAACATTTCTTACAGAAAAAAAGATTCCCATTGTCACCACCGTAACACTTTACCAATCAGCAATATCAGACAGGAATTCCAGGCCTACATTCCTACTCTTGCTGCAGAAATCCACTGGTAAAGAACACAAATCCAAGGCACCCTCCTGGTACAGAGATGGCACCGGAATGGGCATGGGTTGTTTTGTGGATGGGAAGCCAACATGTCTGCATATCCACTTCCTGCACTTGAATGTTGAGGTCTGATAGGTACAAACAAATACCTGCACCTGCATTTTCAAAGTCTTCTTAAAACTCAAGTGCTTGTGCAGCTGTGATCAAGTGACTTTAATTCAACCAGAGGAGAAGCATGGCATGGCCATGTGATTGCAAACAGTGAAGTTTCCTTGGCTTGGCAAATTACTGTGTCCACTGGGCTGTGGCAGCACTCCCTTTTAATTCAACTCCAATGCAGAACAGAATATGGCATTTTGGTTTAAATCACTGGGAAGGCAGTAACTTTTCATTTGGGTGGGTTAAACAAAGGCACTTTTCTGGTCAGTGAGGATACCGGTGCCCATGCCAGAGCTGAGCTCCGGTATCTTAACCACATATAACTATTCAGTCCTGGAGTTTAAAATAATCTGTCTAGACTATAAAAAAGTACTACCTACATAGGAAGCTGTTTTTTTCTGAGTGCAGCACTGTTGCAAACACCTATTCCTCAATTTGTTTCAAGCCACTCAACTACCAGGGTTTATCTGAGTGTTACCACAATCCCTCCTTGTCTAAGACCTAGGTGCAGAGAAGGGGCCTGTAACCCACTCAGTAGCAGAAAATGCTTCAGAAAATCCAGCTGATCCTGTTGGACATCCAAGTGTCAGCATCAGAGCCAAGCCATGGAGTTCTACAGGACATTAGGACTTTGACTTGCTCTAGGCTGTTGCAAAAAACCCACAACTGGAACAGTTTTACCCACTTGAAAGCAAGAAAATCCCACATTTATCTCAGTGGTCAATACAAGTGCTTGGGAGCACTTCCAAATAATGTTTATCAGCCTAGTTGAAGGTTTTATAACTCAGCTGTGTAAGTTCACATCACAGAGAACACCACAATACAGCAAGCAGCTGGTCTGGGAGCACTCAACTTGCTCTTACACTATTTCATTTTTACTAGTTATTAGACACAAGTAAGAGTTTTGAAATGACCTGACTTGTGAACTGAACAGATCTGCTCATGTGTACAACCCAGCAAGGAGAAGATCAGATAATATTCCTGTAACCAAACTGGGGCAGCTTGCCAGTACCCAGGATCCAGTGCCAGGAGGTTCTGTAGGCAAAAGGGGGAGATTATCAACACACTTACAGGTCTGGAGAGGGAGAAACTGAAAAGTGAGGTGTTAAGTGACTGCCTCACCTTCCCCTGTTAGCAGAGCCACACAAACATTGCCAGCTTGGCTGTGCTAGTTTTAAAAACACTGAGATGAAAGAGGTGTGGGGTGGCTTTATAAGCCAAAGCAGCAGCTACCAGGGGAGCTGAGGGGCAGGATGGCTGTGGAGCCTCTATTTTGCTCTACACAACCCAAGTGGCTGCTGCCAAAGCAGGGACAGGATAGAGAGGCCAGTGGCTTCTGCAGGGAATAAGAATGTAGAGGGAAGGCCTTTCCCAGGAGCTCTTATAACTACTATCTCAATTTCTTATGTTCGTCATCCTTGCAGCTGATCTCTGTCACTTGGCTTAGTCTCACCAGCTGCCTCACTGCCCTTAGCTCAGCGTTTTTCTTACATCACCCATTGCAGGAATTACCCTGCATCACTCTTCTTGGAACTGCAAAATGCAGTTTTATCTGCATTGCCAACTAATCTTGAACCAAACTGCCAAAAAAGCTGTGTGTGCTGCCCAGACTCCTCAGTTCCAGGGAAGAACGACAATTTGATATAACTCTGTTCTCTCTCACCTCAAGCTAGTGCCCAATGAGAGTAACTCTAATTACACATGATGGCTGAGCAAGTTAAATAATACCAGCATGGCTGTAGCTGTGGCAGTCCCTGCTTCCTCATCTTGCTTATTAAAAGATGCTAATATGACTGCAGCCTTTCCAGTGGCTCCAGAGAGCTGAATCGCTGCAGTTAGGATATGACATCCAGAAGGGATGGGAACGCTTTTATTCCCACATCCTACTAGTGTTATGTAGCTGGGAGTGAGCTACCTACACCCAGCTGTGCAGATATGGATCTACAGCCTCTCCAGCTGCCTGGTAAACTCATTGAAAAGTTATAGAACAATCACAATTACAGTTCAAAATTAGCACTAATATACCAAGAGCAGTAGTTGGCAGTTTTTTCTTCTACTAGAACTGTTTTCAGAACAGGCTGAAATGAACAGCACACATATAGGTCAGTGCTTGCCTAACAAGACCAAGATCTCACCTGGGAACTTCAAGAGCTAAAGCAAAACCACCAACCCATTACCTTGGCTCTAGCCTATGCTGTTGACCCTGCACCTTCCCTGACACCACTTCACAACTTAAAAAAAAGTAATAAGGGGATTAAAAATATATCTCTGAACCTCTAAATCCCACAGGCACAGTCCTTCCTTCTAGTCCTCCCAGAAAACCAAGCCACTTGCTCGGGAACGTATCACCAACAATGACCACAGCAAGAAAGCAAAAGGCCCTGACCACAATATCAGACTCACTTTATAACTCAGCACTGTCCCCACAGGAACCAATTGCTGCAGCAGGGAGGCTGGAGGCAGCAGATAAGCCTTAGCTGGGTGATAAGGATCAGCTGCCCAGTTATCAAGGGAGTACAAAAATCAAATAGATTTTTATTTAGTAGTTACAGCTTTTCATGTATCCTGGGAAAAGAAAAGAGAAGGACCAGGGAGGGGGAAGGGGAGATGGAAGTCTTTTTCCAGGGTGTTATGATGTCAGATCTTTTTAGCAATGAATTTCTAGGTTAAGCAGTTACTGAGAACTGCAGTGAGCGCAGGCGTTTGGAGGAGGAAACTGAAAGCAGTGGAAGAAAGGCAAAGGATAGCACATCTGAGGGCTGCAAACCCTGCCTGAAGGAAGCAAGACAGTACAGCAGAGTCATGCCCAGCAGGCACAGAAACAAAGAACAGCAGCACCGTACCCTCAGAGTCACTTCTCAGTGCTCCAATTCATCTGTCTGATCTGGGGTAGAAACTTCACTTAGCCCTTCTCTCAGATGTGACAAAAGCTTTGGGCTGCAATGCTAACTACAACATCCATTGCTCCATGCCATAACTCTGATGGGGGCAGATCATCACCACTGGATTAGACCAACAAACATCAGCTGGGTTGCTGCTTCAAGTCCGAAGGAAAGCAGATGAAGATGACACTGGATTTCAGTGCCGGCAATAGAACAGGCAATGAGTGGCAACAGCCCAGCAGAGCTCAGTAGACAAAGCAGCAGAAGCAAAGATGAACCTTTGATTACATGAAATTTGACCCACTAAAGCTTGGCATTCAGGTACAATTCTGCTGTCACAGACACGGCTATGACAAGGGCTACATTTGTAAATCTCCATCTATTCATCCAAATATTAGCACTTCTAGCATAAGCTTCTAGTCAGAAGTTTTGGAAGCTGCAGCTATTTCAGAGAAATCTTTCACACAGCATATAAAAAGTAGCCTAATTGCATCAATTATGTGTTAAAGATTACAGCCAAAAACTACAGGACTTTATTTCAGAATTTTCCTTGATATCATAGGATCAAGTGCATAGAGAAAGCCAGACTACTAGATGCATTCTTGTGGCACCTTGGAAGTGTCAGCAGGGCATCATAACTTCTGCTCTCAGCCCCCAGAGCCTGCTCAGCATCTGGGAACAGCATCCAGCCCCTCTGGCTGGTGCCAAGCACCAATGGCACAAGGACCTGACTGAATCCAGATAGGCCCAAACAGGGAGACAGTGCTTCCACCAAACTGCAAGTGAGACTCATGGAGTCACCTGAGCCACTCTTCATCCTCAGGGAGCTACACTGTATTTGTGCTTCTGTAATCCAATTCCCAGCTCCATCTCCATCCCTGTTATTTACTGTCACAGCAGGAGAGTTTCTGGCATTTCAAAGAATGGTCCTTCTTATTAAGCAGGAAAACAGGCAGAAATAGCAGGCGGCCCTACACACATGGAAACTGTGTGATATGCTCTCTTCTTCCTGCATAGAACAGTTCATTTGTTTCCCTTGGTTAAAGCAGGAGGAAAGGTGGAAAAGCTGCTCTAACTGGTAGGGAGCTCCCAGCCTCCAGGTCTCCAGCCAGTTCCCGGGAGAGGCTGATGGGGCTGGGATTTACTGGCAGCACCAAATCTCAGCCCCACAGTGTCAGGCATCTTAGCTCTGACATTCCTGGCAGGAAACTGTGCAGGACCACTGACTGCAAGTGGTTTGGATTGAGCCTTGCTCACCTTCTTCCAAGAAGGCCTGCCACAGGGCAGAAGGGCTGGGTCTGGCAAGAGCTCTACATTATTGTAGTTGTTCTGCATCTAGTTCAGTTTCAGATATAGCTGCTATTGAAGCAAACCTTAACTCTTGGTGTTGGCTGGGATCTTGCATAAATTTGGCTTTTGAAATAATTGGTCCTCCCTCAATCAGTTGAATGAGACCATCACACCTTCTGCAGATAAATCTGCTCTTTTCAGTTAGGACCTGCTTCCTGGCAACCTTGCTGGACTCTGATTTTTAAGCACTTCCTATTGAACAAAACAGGTTATTTAAATGGGGGAAAAGATGTAAAAAGCACAGCTCGCTCTCTCCAGCTGATTGTCTTTGGAAACAGGACCAGCAGCTCTGTCCCAGAAGACTGAGCTGCCCTTATCTCAGGCACTCTGTTAAAAGACTTGGAATCACTTATTAATTTAGTGAAAGCCCCTTAATTTTGATCTTTTGTCTGCATTAATTGATTTGCTATCAATAACCTGCATTGATTAGACCTCCAGACCTGGCAGCCACTGAAGATGAAGAGACAGACTCTCTTTCAGAGCAGGAGTTCAATGCCTGAAATGATTAAAAAAGACAGCACCAAAACGGCTGATAACAAAAAGGTGTCATTCTTTTTCCATTCAAGTATGAAACTCTGTGCAGTTAACCCTTCTGTACCTAAAAATGCTGTCAGGTCTAAGGTATTTATATAACCTAGAGCTAGCTATTAGATTTACTCCATTTTGCCATTTTAATTAAAATATTATGGATGCTCAAACACCTGACAGAATGAGAACCAAGGAAAAATTTTATCTGCTTCAGCCACAAAGAGAGCTCAGGGAAAGCAACCTGACCCAGAGATTGGCTCAGGTGGTGCTCTCGGATCCCTTCCAGCAGACAGCATTGTAAAGAGTGGTTCATGAAGTCAGATTTAATTTGCAGCAGATCCAAACCAAATGCAACAGTGAAATTTAACAGTCATCAGTTAAAATTCTGACAATGACGTTTTGAAAGCTGAGAAACAGCTTGCTAGTCCAAGAAGCCAGGAAACCATTAACAAACCAGCTCCCTGTCAGAGAGTGCACTGGAACACAGCCCTGGCCTGCTCCCAGCTCAGTATCCCCCCCTGCACGAGCTACAGCGGGGGGGGAGGTGTAAGTGTTCACATACATCACTCCTCTACCAAGGAAACCAAAGGTACTGGCTAGGGAGAGCTCTAAGGTCACTTAAGAGAGGCTGTTTTGGGACAGACACTAGGCACACAGTGGGAGCACCTGAGCTATCCTGTGTGCATCTAGGGGGAAAAAATACTCACAGCCAGTGCACACATCCAAAAAGACCCAGGGTCCCAGGTGTCTTTATCTGCTTCAGATTCCAAATCTCCAGTACTAGCTTGCTAAACAGCACAAGACCAGCTATTCACTTTAGCCCAGCATCTGAATTAATCCAGGTGGCCACTGTCCACCAAGGACACTCAACTGTTGTTTGAGACATTCAACTACCTTAAGAGCAAGGCAGCACAGCAAGCTCTTTTTTCATCCAGGCTGTGTCAAGAGCTCTGGCCACTCCCCAGCTGTGACAGTACAAACCTTAACAGCACACCTTCCTACACCTGCAGATTTCCCTGTCAGCACACATTTCACTAGAAAAAAAAACCAATGTAATTCCTCTTACAGTTTGTTTGGTGGCAGCACAGAGCGAGGAGCAGGTACAGCACAAAGTGACAGTTTCTGTCCTGCAGAACAAGTTTATCAACTGCTGGTCCCAAAGAATCTGCTTGGACCACTCCCCCAGCATCCTACCCCAATGTAACATAATTCTAACTCACGGCTCAAACACACCCTGTGTGACAGCTTACAGAGCAGCATGGCCAGTTCATATCACAGCACTTCTGCACTGGGACACTGACACAAACACAAATTGTACTGAGCTTCTGCATTTCTACTCTGACAACAGCACACAGATAGCAGGACTTGAAATTCCCTCCTCTGCATCTCTGCCAACTCTTCCTTATGTGAATGTTCCTAATGTCCCTCCTCTTTAATATCCCTCCCTGCATACATTACACGTGGGTGCTAAATACCCCTGTAGCTGCAGTCACTCTTCACAAACAGCTGTCCTGCCCTCCTCAGGGGTCTCATGTTCACTGCATATGTCCCACACATGTCCAGAAATCCCAGAAAAGTGGACCACATGCCTAAGTTCTAGCTATACAAAATTTCTGGAAAAACAAAGGATGAGTTGGCACTCATCCTCTGGTCTCACACTATAAGGGAGGGGTGAGTTCCTGAGCCCTCAGGCTCACAAACAGCTCTGGATATGCCCAAGCACTGCCACCCTTGTGTCTGCTGGGAAGGAACCATCCTACACATCACAGGATAAACAGCCCACTGAAATTAAAGATCCTGTATTTTCTAAAAGTCCTTTCCTTTTGTATGGAAAGGCTATGTCAGCCTTTGTCCTCCACAGATTAAATGTGAATAATGATTGGGACAGTTGACCACTGAACAGATTGCCTTGGGAAGTTGTAGAGTCTCTATCGTGAATTTTTTTGAACGGGCTAAACAGTCATCTGTCAAAAATTGTTTAAGTATTAAAAACCCTGCCCTGGGGAACAGAAGGAAAGGAAGAAATGACCTCATGAGCTTTATTTTCTGTTTCTGTAATTTAAATATAACTTCTGGGGACTACAGAAACTCCACTTGCCCCCTCAGCTGGGCACAACACATCTTCTCCTAAGGCCCTGTGTCTCATGCTCACGTGTTACAAAATCTCCGTTCTGCAGTAAGGCCGGCCTGCTCCATGCAATGGTCCAAGTGGTCCCTCCACATCACTTTCCTACATTTGTAAAAGGCAGAGGGACGGAAAGCACAATACTGCAAATATCTCAAGATCTCTGTATTTTAGAAAGGAACTTTTATTCCTGCTTCTAACACATGACTAGCAGATCAAAGTAACTGAAGGCTTTATCTGGTATCTCCCAGATACTAACACTGGGTGTACATACATAACACTGATGTGCAGGATGAGACCAAGGGAGCCAAGCTTTTTCCCCACCCACAAAGAACAAAAATAGGCTTTTATTCCAAATGACTTATTTTAAACTAAAAATGAGAGAGAACAAAAGCAAAGGCTCCAGGAAGTGCAGTCTGCACCCACATCTTAAAATAAGATGTGGCTTTGACTCTTTAGAAACTTAAAGCTGCATCACACAGAAAGCAGAATCAGATCAGTGATGTTATATAGCTCACTATTTCCAAATATCAATCTAAGATCTTAGAAGCAATAAAGATTCAATAACACTCCACAGTCTCTGGCTCCGAAAATGCAAAGATAAAAACTGTAACAATTAAGGACAGATACAGATATGCAATATACATTGCACAGATGTTTTATTTCCCTGCAATTATATATATGTCCTCCAAAATAAAACCCAACCTTCATTAATCCAACATTACAGTGCTGTTGTACATTCCTCATGAAATGGAACCAGTAAAAATGAAGGAATGTACTCATCAAGATAGCATCAGCATCCAGACTAATCACATACACGTTCCACCAAATTAATTTCTATCATGTTCAGATGCTGGCCCTCCATGAGTAATTATTACACAAATGTTTCCAATTTGCCTCTTCAGTCTCAGAAGAAGTATCTAAAGTACATATTTTTGTTTTCAGTTTTACACACCTACTGAAAAACAGCACACATACATCCTTTGGGGATACACACAATCATTTATGAAGACGCCACACAACCACATGCAAACTTATTAGGAAACAGAACTTCAGCATCAATAAGTCAACGAGAAAAATCCCTGCACTGATGCAGATTGTTAATTCTGACCTCAGCACCTCAGGATTGCTGGCTGAGGCCCACAGGCAGAGCAGGGCCAGAGCTGTACACCAGCAGTGTGCACAGAGTGAATGGCATATACAGATATTTCCCTCTCAACCACAGGAACACAACCAGCACTGCCACCTTGCTGGCAGACACCAATGACTGTGTCCACAGCAGGCAAATGGAACCACACAACATTCCCATTTTCTGATGTGCAAAAGCAAAAAGTATTCAATTTTATCTTCAATCAATTTACCTATTGATTGGTTCTCTCAACTGATATCCCAGAAATTCTCTCAGCTACTGAGGCAAAAAATGCCAAATTGCTGTGCTCCTTGAAGTTTTTCCAAGTCCAGGGGAGAAATTAAAGGGAAATAATTTAATTTGACAACAGCTGGTTCCCCTTTCCTGGAATCCCACCCAGCGCCTGGAGAAGTTCTGACTCTAGAAACAGCCTAACCCTTCACAGCATTCAGCCTCAACAGTGGTTTAGCTGCAGACTCACAGGCAGAGCACTAACACACAGTTTATTCTTCCTCTCCAGTGGGTGTTTAAGACAGCCCACAAAGATACTTAGGTACCTCAGTTTACCTTGATCGCCATAAATAAGGTAGTCAGCTAAATACTGTACAGCTCTGAGCTTGCACTTAAGACAAAAAAAAGCTTTTTCCAATTTTGGCAAGTGATTGGAAAACAAGTCTTCCAGGTCTGATGAATAATCTGCTTTGAGTTAAAATCCACTGCTGAACTGCAGCTTCCCTCTTGCTTTAATACAAAGGGATAGATGGGATTGACCAGAGACTACACTTCAGCACACAAATTAAGAGAGGCAAGCTGTAGGTAGCAGGTGATGCATTGCTATTGCATCACCTTTTGTTTGATTAGTGATTAGGAAGTAATTGCCTCTCTCCACAAGAGATGAAATCTGGCAGAGTCCTTCTGAAACAAACATGGCATTTCTATATTCCTCTAAAAGCTATAAAATACTTCAGTCTCCAAGCACTATAGTCCTAATAATCTTTGAATATAGTTTGATACAATCCCTGTGTACAGCTCATGAGGCACTGAATTCTTTGAAATAAGAAACCCTTTCCTGTCACCCATGCACAGATCTAACACTGATGCCTCCACTAAGCAGATGCAAAATGCCACTGCAGTAAGATGTGGTAATAAAGGAATTTGATTGGGTTAATGGAGTCACATATGGTGATTGTGTGATCCTTGAACATTCCCCATCAGATTCAGCTTCCTCTCTTATCAATCCTCTCCAGGGATTGAAGGAACAGAAGCATGGGCAGAGAAAAATTCAGATTTATTGGCAGAGTTGACATTTTTGGATGAAAACACTATTAATCACAGTCACTGAGGCAAGATCAATAAAAAAATTATAAAGAACACATCTTGTAACATGTACATATTCCATGAAACACCAACAACCATATCAGCACCATGATACTAAAATAAACCCAATGCTTTTTCTCCCCTGAGTTTTTACTTTTGTCTCTTCATCTCATGTAGCAGAGCTCACAGTGAGGATGCTACTGAGTGTCCCTGTGACTGTGAGCACTGATGCCCACCACCAGCTCCAGCAGGTGCTGTGCTGTACACACTGTGTTTGGGACATGGAAGGTTTGACAGGATCAGCAAAGAGGGGGAAAAAAAAAACCCAGTACTTTGCTGTGATCAGTGCTCTGACTTGAAGGAAGGGGGTGGACGAAGTGAGAAGACTACAAATTGTACAGTACTATACATCTCCATATTTGCTTCATTTCTTGACCGCTCTGCAATGAACTCATGTTCCTGAGAGCTGTAGGTCTTGCATGCAGAATGAAAAAGCTGTATTTTCACTTGGATACTCATGCCTTTTCTTGCTGTAGGTCCTTTACATGTAGGCCCATCTGTAATGGGCAAGATCAGTTTCCTCTGCTTGTCAAGAATGGCACTGTTTCTTGCCTAAAATCCCATCCCACGGAAGCGTGAGAAAGGATATTGCTTATGACAGCGGCCTCCAGACTTCTAACTTCAGAGTCTGAGCAAAAACCAACCCCCTTAAAACACAGCTCATCTGCTGTCCCCAAAAGTCTGCTCTCTCCCCCAGATCAAACCTCCTGCCGGTCAGAATAATAAATTTCTGCACGTGTTTATGTTTAGGGTACAGCTAAATGCTGATACCAATCTAACAGTGCAGCCACAGCACTAGTTCTTAATTACAATCAATTCACTGGGGAGCAAAGGAACGTGAGAAAACAGTCCAGGTGAATTCCTAAAATGGCTCTGTCAAATCTCACCTATTTTATAAGGGATATAACCATACCTGGCCCTTTCATTAAAGCTCCAGTGTCTGGACTACATAATTAAACACTAGGTTAATTTTTAAATAAAATGGCTAGAATAACTGCATTGAAAAGGAAACCATAAAAAAGCCTGAGACTGTTGTATGTCAGTTACACCCTTTGTAAGAAACTAACTGCAATTTCTCTAAGTGTGTATGTTAGTAAATATCACAGATTTTAAAGTCAGCACCTTGATTTTAGGAGATCTGGCTTATGATGTTTTGAAGCAGACACCTGCTCCAGATTAATATTGCTATGAAACTCTCAATAAATTGTCTTCTGTTCTCAGGGCTCATTGCTGCCCAAAGTACAGCTTAACCTCTCGAGAGAATAGCCTGAAGTGGAGCAAAGGAAACTTGTTTTCAGATACATTAAATTTCCAGGGCACAGAAACACCCAACAGCTACCCCCAGAGAGTGAAAGTTCAAGATGGTGATGGAATAAATGGCTTTCCTGGGCCTCTAAAAAGCCAACAATGGACATGCTTATTATTTACATCCAAACTGGCTGGCACGCCTAATATGTCAGGAAACATTTTGCAGCTATAATACAACTTGAGGAACACCCTATATTTCACTGATATAAGGTACTGTAATAGCTGAGCAATATACCTTTTTCTGTACATCACATTCAAAGCTGAGAAATACTTTTTTTTCCTGATTGTTTGCTGCAAACATGCTTTTTGTTATCTATAAAAATAGACATAATAATGATGCTTTATACAGCTCTGGAATCTCACAACCCTTTCAGGGAGCTCAGCATCTGTGTAGTGGAGCTGAAACAGTACCAGCACCTCCACAAATCAACCAGTGAGTAGAAGATAAAACACTTGTGGGGGAGCCAAGACTAGAACTTAAAGCTTTTGCCTGCCCAACACTGTGAAACACTTATTTTCTATAATTACAGAGGTGCTAGCTATCACAACTTTAGAAGCTTGGTGATATGAGGCAAATTGGACACAACTGTGGAGAACATTCTGAACTGACAAAGAACATAATAAATGTTGCAAGGACTTGGGGTTTATGGATAGTTTTTCCACTTTAACCAGGATATGGGGCAGATATTTTGCCAGAACAACACTTTTAACATGAACTAGAATCCTCAGTTCCCGTGAGACATATCAAGTTAAAGAATTCCTTTCTTTGCAAACCATACATCACCCCAGGACAGGAAACTACAGGCTGGGGGACCTTCGAGCTTCCCCTTCTACCTCTACTCTTTTATTCTATATTACTTCTGAGACATATCAAAAACAGAAAAACAACAACAACAACAACAAACAAACGAGAAAAAAAAAACCGACAAAAAACAAAACAAAAAAAACCCCCAGGGAAACAAACCACCAACTCTTTCAGGGCAAGTGGAGGACGGGTATTAGAGCAGCGGAAGTTGCTTACCAGCGCAGGAGAAGCACAGAGCACAATCCAACTACTAAATGGCTCCTGCAGCCTGAGCCTGGGTAGCACTTGGCGCCTTTTGAAGGCCCAGCACGGGGCACGTGGGATGAGATGGGATGGGATGGGATGGGCTGGGATGGGCTGGGCTATGCTGGGCTGGGCCGGGCCGGGCTGGGCCGGGCCGGGTTGGGTTGGGTTGGGCTAGGCTATGCCGTGCCGTGCCGTGCCGTGCCGTGCCGTGCCGTGCCGTGCCGTGCCGTGCCGTGCCGTGCCGTGCCGTGCCGTGCCGTGCCGTGCCGTGCCGTGCCGTGCCGTGCCGTGCCGTGCCGTGCCGTGCCGTGCCGGGGGCGGCCCTGCCGGCACAGCGGGAGAGGCCCCGAGGGCCGGCAGCCCCTGTGCCCGGGCGATGCCTCGCGCTGCTGCGGCACAGCCTGGTGCTCGGAGCTCACCCTCGGCACCGGACGTTCCCTGGGTGTTGTTCAGCCATTCCAGTAATTCTCTGGATCCAGGTCACTCTGATGGATGGGCTGCAGCAGCAGGATGGCTCCATGATGAGATGGCTGCTTCTAAGAATTAAATGACACTGCAAAGAAGTGCACTAGAGGTGGATACTATTAATAATTGAATCACATACACCTCCTTTAGATATTAAACCAGAGTTCCAGGCTGCCTAGGCTAGAAGGGGAGTCACCTCTGGGCAGTATTAGCAGCAGGGCCCTTTCTGACACACAGTGTCACAGCCTCTCCATTACACATGGATTGCATTTCTATGAAGCCATTGGTTCTGTCTGCATCTAAAGGCACCAAGTTTTTTAACCAGTTAGCACTGAAACCTACCACAAAGACAAAAGAGAAAAACTATTGCTTGCTCAGCAATTTGGCCCAGATTCAGCCAGCAGCTGGTGAGCCTGAAGTGTATCTCTCATCCCATGGAAGTGTTCTGGTCTGTGGGTTATGCTGCCTTAACTGATACTGTATGCTCCCTAAAAGGCAAATCCCTACATCCAAGTCGCTCTTATTTTGCTCATCTGCAGAGATGGGTGCTTACAGTAACAGCAATGGGACACTGAGTCTGTGTTGTTCTAAGCTGTAAACAGAGGATCTGGCTGCAGTAGTTCTTTATCCATTACCGAAAAATTGCTTCAGTGCATGAAGTGCTCTTGCTGTTTCACATTTCTAGGCAAGAAAACTTATGAGCAACTCAAAAGCAGATGGGCAGTTGGAATGGTTAGAAGATAGAACAGCAAGTGAGAAAGCAAGCAGGCACCACAAATGCCTGTGCCTTTGGAAGGGGCAGTCAAAGGGAAATCCAACAGGAGCTTCTCCTGACACTACACAGGCAGCATCTCCCTGATATGTTCCACAGCAAGCATGTGCAAACAGGGATTTTCTAGTTGGTGACAAGTTTTATGACATCTGTTGTCACCTGAGGATGTGGAGTTACCTTCACTAGCATGGCCTTCTGCCACTGGCCTCCATTCCACCTCAGCAGTCTCAGGTCGGCCAGCACTAACACCAGAGCTGATGTGGGTCTTGGAGAAATTCATACAGACCATATAGCACTCATACACTCCTTTAGCTGGGGAGCATTTCTGGCTCAGAGAGAGAGAGAGTGTTGTCTGCAGCATCCCTGCAGCTCTATTTCACCGTTCACCTCCACACTTCGTTTCCCCACCATGGTTACACTGTTGTACGTGCAGGGCATCTCTGTGAGTGTTGAAAGGTCATTTCACTGGCTGATCCTCAGCAGAGTGCCCCAGGCAAATGTGAACCTCTGCCAGTTCTTGATCTTCATTAGACATTCCCTTGCCTTAGCAGATGAACTCTTCATGATGTCTGATGTGTTTCTCTTTATCACACCTCTCTGAGATGGGCAGCTCTAACCTCCTCCTTAGGACTTGGAGGTTAGGGCACAGAGACTACAGGCACGTTTTTAAAGGTCCTTAAACTTACAGATGCAGAGTTGGCTGATACACTTTTCAAACCATGAAATGCATAACTGCAATCCAAATTGCTGAATTGAAAAGCCCTGGGGAGTCTATTTCCTTTTGATTGATATCAATGGGAATCAGATATGTTTTTCTGAAAATCATCATCTTTAAGAATCTAAAAGCCTCAATTTCAGCACCTTTCCTATCACATAGCAGGAAATGGAGTCAGAGTTTTCCAAGCATGAGGCTACTGCTCTAGACACAGGTCCTCTTCTTATTCCTAAAAGTCACCAGCCAGCCTGCACAGGAGGAGCGTGTTGCTAGACAAATTCAAGAACAGATCTGCAAGTGGCTACTGAAAACAGGGCAGGCATGAATCCATTAGCATCACTGATCCAACATTTCTGAACAAGGAAGGAAAGAAGAGACAGTGCTACACCTCCCAGGCTCCCCTTGAAGAGCATGTGCTTTTGCTGTGGGGGAGACAGAACACTTGACCAGATGGCCCAGTGCTCTGCTCCAGGAAGCAATTCCTTATACTCTCATGTTCTTATGTTTCAATAATTCTCTGCTGTGGCAGTATAAATGCACCAATAGCTTGCTCTCAGCACCAGCTTCTACCACCCTGAAGTCACTCTTTCTGCTGTAACTCTCCCAGCTGGACAGGAACACACGGACCTTGAATGATCTACTTGCCATTTTGCCATGTAGACTGTTTTTTGTCCTGATCCCATACATTTTTAAATTAGAGTCTGAGCTGGTTATCTCTTTTGGAGCTATTTCATTGCCACAGTTGCAAACCTCTGAATACGCTCTGCTTTTCTCTTTCTTCTTCAGATTCTTTTACATTCCATTTTTTTCCTTCACAGCACTGTTATTGTGGCTGTGGCTGGCATGATTATTGCTACTTATTCCCAATCCCCCAATGGCAGAGTAATACCTCTTTAATTTGGTATTTCTCCCTCCCGACACTAATCTCCTAACAAACGCCAATGCTGTGTTAGATGCTGTGTGGGGATCTCTCATCACTATCTCTTTAAGCAGGCAGTTGTGTGTGGAATGAATGCATAGTCACTCAGCATGGATGAATTTGTCTGAGTCCCTGTCAACTCCCTGGTTTTGTCACTGAAATCTTGCATTGCGGATCCAGATTTCTATTGCTTTAACTTTTTGAGGCAGATTTATCTCAACCCCTGTCAGATCAATGGCTTTTGTCACAGAAATCTATGTGACTTTGTTCCCTGTGGAGATCTGACTAGTCAAGTTTGTGGAGGCTGATTTGGGAAGCTGAACCCGAGGCCTTGTTTGGCTATGTCAGGGGCGGGGGGGGGAGGGAACAATAAGAACTGAAAAGAGCAGAGGCCTAACAACCAGAAAAACTTAAATTAAAACTGCAGTAGCAACCTACATCCAAAGCCCAGGACAATACACACCCCATGAGAGCACGTTCAGTCTCACATCCGTGCACACATGGGCTCTCTATCTGCTGGCACCATCAGGAGCTGCTTGCTCTGCCCATGGACTGCAGCCCTGTGACAGTGGCTGAGATCTGACAGGGCTGTAGGTCTGAGGCACATCAGCCTTCCAAGCCAGTCCTCTCTGGTTGCTCAAAACCCCCTGGAGCTGTGGAGGCAGGAAGTCTGTAGGAGGCACTTCTCCTTTAATGCCTCCACAGTATATTAGGAAACACTGTGCTATCAGAGATGATCCTTCTCGAGGGATACAAGCCCAATTTTCTTTTTGCCTGTAGCCATCAGACTGTATGATTGTCTGACACTGCAACAACACAGTCTTCCAGATAAAGCTTAGCTTTACTGAACTGCTACATGTCCATCTTGTCTCCTTAGGTGATTCAAAAATTTCCAGGAACAGCTTCAGTAAATGGAAGTTTCCTGGTGAAAAGTACATTGTTCAAATAATCTTTTTGTTGGACTGAGGGATAACATTATTTCCTTTGCTTATTACTACTTGAAAATTTTAAATAATCATTATCAGAGTTGAATTTGACCATGATCAAGGTCTGAGTGACCTTTTGGAACAAAATGGTAGTGGTAAAATAATAATTAATAACAATAACAGGTAATAACAATAATAGGAAAGCAGGTAACATACATTAAAGGAAGAGCCTGGTGTTGACTGATAAAGACTCAGACTTGTCTGGAACAGCCAACTCAACCTGAAAGCTCAACACAGCAGGGATGGATTCCCTGTTGGTGAAACTACCTCAATTTTGTATTTGAAGCAGAACATTTCAAAAAGAAAGGGTACTCCAGGAAATAGGAGATTTGGGGAAGGTAGCCATTAGCATCTCAGTATTAATGAGAAACAGTGCAAATTTTTGGCCATGGGTCACCTCATTGTTCCCTTTGTAATATTCCAGTCATAGGCTTTCTTTAGAGCAGATTCTCATTTCTGTGCCTGCTTTGTGATATTTCCTTTCTTTTTTAAAATTGAACTCTCCTTTTGTTGTATGCTTCTCTATTTCAACTTTACCTCTGGAAATTCTCCATTTCCATTTTTTACCTTCTAATCCTTCTTCATGCATGCCTTCCTCATGTAAACATTCATGCTTCTGTTTTTACTTCTTCCTTTAGGTGATTATCTATTCTCTTTTAACTGGTGCCCCTCCTTAGTTTTTTCTCTTTCCCATCCTTTCATGTCCCTCTCTGCTGCTAAGGAAGCTCTAGTCCTTAGATATTGAAATGGCATGTGTAATTCCTGCCTGTGATTCTCTGCTAGATTCCTCTGTGTAAGCCTGGCTAAATACAGGAAACTAAGCGGGAAGCAAAGCTGAGTGAAAGGTTGCTTACTTGTGCCTGTGATTTGTGGTTGTTTAATAATGGCCTCCTGAATAACACAGACCTCAGTTCCAGAAATGCCACAGTGATAGATACTCAATATTTACCTTAATGGAGACACACAATTCCCTTAACATTTAAAGCCAGTGCTAGCAGTACAACTATTATCCTGGAAGTTGTTCATACCTGCGATATGCCTGCGTGCATATCGCCTGGTGAAACACAACTTTAATCCTGTACAGGTCCCCAAGGACTAACAAGGTGGTAAATGATCACTATAACATGCAGCTGTCACCATGCCTGCAGTTCTGTCAAACCACAAGAATGATGTTGTAGCTTTCCTGTTTCACTTCAGAACCATGCAAAAAGGATATGGCTTCAGTAACAGTGCTGAAACTGTCCTCTCAGAAGTCATCTTGTCTGCTACAGCAACTGCTTTTCACAGAGGTCCTCATATTTTATCTGGTTGTAGTTAGTTAACAAAGAACAATTACAAGGCTTGACTAGACAAAAAGTGATGAGATACCTGTAGACATCTGATGGCATTAGTCCATCTCTTTTGGTACATCCTAATGTGCAGGAAGGTCACAACTGAGCTTTAAGGTACTTGCTATTGGGGCTTTTAGACTCGTTCCAGAAGCACAGAAGTTTATTTAGTCAGATCACCTCTCTGTGGTCTCCTTCTGCAGGAAATATGCCCCTGCACCTGAGGAGGTGCAGAAGTGCATTCACAAAGATGAATGTGTACCTGGATCACTGCAGCATTAACTGAGAGTGCCTGTGAGAGCACACCTCAGGTGCTGTCACATGTCAGAGCTGAGAAGGCAACATTTGAAAACTGGTTTGGAAGGGACTTTAGCACAAAGAGTGGGAGGCCACATTTGGAAAAAAACCCCAAAAAACTAGACTAAGTTATATCAGCACTGCTGTGAGAGAACACTTGCACAATGCCTTGACTGCAGCCATAGCTGTTTATCCTCACATTTGTGGGCTCTAATTCTACATAAAATAAGAAAAGGAGGAGTGAGAGACAACACTGCATCATCTTGACATTCCTTTCTAAGTATATAAAAGATGAGCTGTAAGTTCCTCAGTGTCTTGCTACCATATAAGCCAGCAACAGTAAATTGCCATCTCTAGAGCCATGCAGGGCAATGACAGACTGGGGAAAGCCAGCCTAATTCTGCCAATAGCAGTGTCCAGACACATTTTCCAATAGTTGGCTAATTAGTAGAAATACAGATTTCCAAGACAGGAAAAGAGGATTAGGGAGCTCTGTAAAAGCCTCAAGGCTGCCTGTGAGACAAATTTCAGAGGGCTGTGAT
Source organism: Rhabdornis inornatus (assembly GCA_013397075.1). Taxonomy (NCBI): domain Eukaryota; kingdom Metazoa; phylum Chordata; class Aves; order Passeriformes; family Rhabdornithidae; genus Rhabdornis; species Rhabdornis inornatus. Next base: position 1,215,184 of record VWZS01004220.1, read on the forward strand.
ACAAAGTCTTTGCATGTGTGCCCCTGATTTAAAGTTGACAGAAATCGGTGTTGGACTGAAGGCCTGATGGACATTTATTACCTGAAACTAGCTGATGTTCTCTGCCCATCTTTTGCTGGAGAGCCACCTACGCCACTAAAGAAACAGGCTGTCAGCTCATACTTCCAAATTTATGGACATTCAGCCTGGAGCTGTAAACTGACCATGAGGGCTGAGGTATCTTAGCTGCCTCTGTAGATATCCATTGGTTCAGGACTGAGGCAAACTGGCAATGTGTGGGGAGAAGGAACTTAGAGCTTTTGCTATAGCTGTGCTAATTAAAGAGAAAACTCATTTTTATGTCTATAATATAAATTTATTTATTAAGTTCTATACTTGCTACACACTAAAATTCTATAAAACTTAGAACTCTGGAACATTCTTGTTAAATACCCAGGGACACTGATTAGTAAAAGGTCACTGGAGGAGCAGAAGCATCAGGATACAGCCTAAATAACAACTTCAGCAACCATGGAAAGTCAGGTTGGGCTACCCCAAAATTAGCTTTTCAAGGGTCGTAACTTGGGACAATATTGTATGGCAGTAACTCCAACTTAAGCACTTGTGTAGGGCCCCATCTTTAGAATCATTAAGGTTGGAAAAGACTTCCAAGATTTTCCCCTTGAAATGAGTGGTAGAAGTCACTAAATGGTTATACTCAAGATAGACCCCAAAAAAACCCGAAGTTAGTATTTGAAGAGAGCTGCAAGATAGGAAGTTTCCAGTGATACTAGGGAGGTTAAATCCTCTCCAGTTTGGAATAAAACAAGCAGTTGTAATTAGTTCATGGTAACTACTGTATGAATACCCACCAAAAGGTTTGGTTATTTGTCCAGATTCTTTTAGATCTTGAAACTGGGTCAGAAATCAGAATGTCTGGTTAAATCATCAAAATTATGGTTTCAGTTAAAATGTAAGGATTTTTTTTGGAGGTCATAAACCATGTATATGACAATATTCAGCTTCTTTCTAGTCCAAACCTCCATTAGGCAATCCCACTGTACCTTATGTCATTCAGACTCCCCTTCTAAGACAGAGGCTACAGCTGAGTAAATATTGCATTGTTTAAAAATCAAAATTTTATGGTCAAAGTGAGGAGCAGTGAGAGCTCCAATAAGATGTTTTGGTAACAGCCTGCTGTCAGTTCTGAGCAGCAGGGAAATGTGATGTGTGAAAGACAGATTCTGACAAAACCTGGGCTCACATCAGGTGCTGCTGTAGACTCCAAATATGTTGCTTTGAACTGCACTCTATAGGAAACCAGAAGCTGATACTGTCTACAGAGAACTGTAGTTTCTGAAACTGTTGAGTGGTCTTTTAAGTCCCATAGAGAGCCTCCATTACAACAGGTAATCAGAGTAAGAGCTTCTTCAGAAAGAAAACGGGTGAGTTCCTTGGAAAGTACTTGGAAAAGATAATTTCAAACTGTCTTTGCAGGAAAAGATCAAAAAGAAATAGTAGATTTTTATCCCTGTTAATAAGTAATTCAGTAATGGAAACAATGCTGCATGTTCCAGCTAATTCTCAAAGAAACTGGCCCCAGTCTAAAGTCCTCTGAAACAGCCAGACTGATCCTCAGAGAAAGTGTAAATTAAACAGCAGAATCATTACAGGGCATAGAAAATTATGCAGTCCAGCTAAGAAGGACTACTATTGCTTTTTAGATTGGAAGACTAATTTAAATTCAATTAATCAGACCACCATCAGGTACAATTAGAACTATATCTCTCAGTGATTCTTCTGCTTTGAGAACCACATGACCTTCAGGAAAACAGAGGTTAGCAAATTACTGCTTCTAAATTTTATATATTGAAAATTTGGTGGGTCACCTGCAGACATGCCTTTTGGGTGTATTGAAATGGTGACACAGGCAGGCCACAGGAAATATCCTTCCCCTTCTCCCTGCAGTGTTAAGCACAGATTTGCAGTTGTTTGGGAACAGCATGGGAACAGCTCTTGGTTTTGGTAAAACATCTTTCCCCCACTGTAAAAGCAGATTTTTCACATCAGCTTCCCTGAAGGTGAAACAATAGATCAGGGCCAGCTGCTTGTACAGCCTCCTTTTAGTCTCCTCTAACATTTGTGAAATCACCTGTAAGGTGGCATAAGAAATCAGGGAAAGCAGCAATGTTGGAAGCAGCTCAAGCTGAAAGTCAGACTAAATGTACTCTGCTGCAGTCACAGTCTCAGGTGGGAACTCTGATAAAATGACAGTGTAGAATGATAGCTTAAGAAGAATCAGTGGGTGGGTAGGCATTAAACCTGTCTCAGACACACAGACTCATCACCTAAGTCAACAAGAAAAGGTTGGTGAAACAGCACAAAATTATCTAATTGTATTAGGAACAAGAACAAGTTATCTAATTCATGTGTTGTGCTGCCAGAAATCCAAATCAGAGCTCACAACACTGGAATTTTGGCTATTTTAAGATACAAAGTGTAAGATGTAACTCTCATCTTTATTCAGGATCAAAAGTGACTGGATTTTTTTGTGGCCATCACAAATTCAGTCCAAATGAAGAATGCCAAATTTGATGCTGCCTGTCTCCTAAAACCTTCTGTACCATGAACACCAGAGCAACAGTATTTGGTGCTGAAACAGTCTCCCAGGCAGCCTCAGGGCTAGGTGAAGCAAAATCAACACCACGACTAAAGCAAAGTGAAGAGGAGCTTGCAGTGAGGCATCTTTATATCACTAGTTTTATCTTACAGTCAAGAAATTACCAATGTATTTGAATTCTCTACACCTTAGCAATGCTCAGTAGAGAAAAAATTTTAAGAATACATAGCGCCACTGCTTACTTAAATAGCTAATGGTCCCTTCACAAGGCAGTTTTTGCCCTAGACTTGATTTCTTTTAGCATCTAAACAGTGCTAAGAAAGCCACTAATTGATTCTGGAGCCCTTGCAAACAGCCACCTTCCTATTGTGAACTTTCTTTGTACAAAACAATGAACACAAAACTGTCAGGGCTTTGTCTGCACAGGGGACAGGCTGAGTGAGAGCATGATAAAACCCTTGAGGTGTCTCTGGCCCTTCCTCTCACACAGTGCCCAGAGCAGCTGCTCCTGTAACAGTTCCTGAGCATCCAGAGGGATGGATTTTGCCTAAGCCACAGTGTGAATGGCAGACTTTGCCATCTGTGATCCACAGGAAGGTTGCATCCTCTGCTGCCCTGGGCCATGCCTGTATCCTCTCTGCTGACTGGAATCAGGGAGACACCTGCCTTGGAAGAGGCTCAGTTGGCATGGAGTCCAGCAAGGGATTTGCAGTTGCATTCACAGCTCTATGGCTGCTTTTAAATACGTCACAGGAGAAAGGGCAGGCATTGCGATGGGGCTGGCAGAGTCCCCCAGCTCACATGCACCAGGCTCTGAATGCACTTGGACACGGGAAGGACTGAGGAATATTGTCCTTTCTCAGTGATGTACTAACCCATACACCAAGAAAAGCTGTAATACTGGGATGTGCTCCCGTGGCAAATTTGTTTATGTTGTTCAGTTTTTCTTATGACCTCTCAGTAAACCTGTTTTGAAGGCTTTCGTGTGTCCCACTGCCCTTTGTCCAGTAGCAGAACTTCTCTGCATCAACTGTACAGAAATCTTTCTCTCTCAATTCAGTGAAGGGTTCTCTGGTAGCCAGTAATCCCCTGGCCTTGCAGACCTTGGTCTAATATGAAGAGCACAGTTTTTAGCAGCTCCCTGAATATGTACCCCAGTGCACAACTGAGCACATAGAAGTCCAACTTCCAAGATGACAGACAGACTGTGGGCAGTGGGTGGTGAGCTGCACACAGATACACAGAAGGATCACTGCTCCCCAGGGAGCCAGCATGAAAAATATCTGCCAAAGGAAACCCTCCTAACTTCCTGCCAGGGCATGAAAAGGAACGACATGACTAACAGAGTGGCAAGTGTGGAGTGACAGGTGTGGAAGGACAAGCGTGGAATGCCTCACAACAGGGACTGGTTTGTTGGTAATGCTCAAAAAACCCCAAATCCCCACAAGGAAGAGGAAGAACAAACAGCCTTCACCAAAGCTGTCGCCTCAACGATGTCCAATACCCTTTCCATATATTCATCAATCACAAAGCCACATCCCAGACAGGCAGGCCAGTAACTCTGGGGTAACATACACATGGACATCATTTGGGTTTCCTAGAGGATATGTGTTCTACAGCTGGGGCTCCCATTCCATGATAAACTAATTCCCTTAATCATTGTACCCTTTCTCCTCCAGAAAGATACAGTCTACTTACCAGCAGCAAGGGCCCTGAACTTTCCTGACAGGTTTAAGTGGAATCTGTCCTTGAGACTCCAGTGGAACTGATTCCCATCTTTCACTTCTATATGACAACAATTTTCAACTGGAAATTTCTCACTCTCTGTTTCTTTTTGCAGGATGGCCGTCAGTAGCTCAATGCCAACACTGAGTTCATGCCACCTCCTGCAGCCAGTATATGCCTGAGGAGACATAATAAATAGTTATTAAATGCACTCTAGATTTGCTGTCATATTGTAACTAAGCACAGGAAATCAAGTAAATATATCATAAGACAAGCAGTTAAAATGTCTATGGAAAAAACAGATTCAGGCAAAATGGCTTAATCTGCAGCATTCAGGAGTAACAGATTGTTCCATCAATAGTATATGAAGAGCAGCATGCAAGAAGGCAAAACTCCTGCAAGTTCCCTGGTACTTGTATCCTTGTGAAAGGCCCAGTTCTGGAGAATACTCAAGAACATGATTAAAGTTAAGCACGTGTTTAAATCCCATTGAGTCAGTGAGACAGAGATACAAGCTTAAAAGTTTTCTTTTTAATCAAGGCAGTTTACCAAATTGAAGAATATTCTGTGCAAAAAGTCAGAAGCAAGTACGTCCTCTACGTCCTGACTCCCTGCCTGCACGGGGACAGCTCACGGAAATGTCCCTTGTGCTCCCTGCAGCACATGCACTGTTGTAGATGATCTGTAGCAGTTCCAGGATTCAAACAGGACCAGGAACGCATTTTATACACGGAATGAAAAACTAGATTCTTTCTCAAGGAGCTTGCTGACTTAATGAATGCTGAGAAAAAAAGAACAGAAGAATAAACACAAAAAATCTCAAGGTCTTGAAGGACAGAAAGAGAGTCTGAGAAAGGGAGATAGTAAAAACAGACAGATAATATTTTTTCTGGTGCATAAAATGCACCTAAACCCCAGCAGAAACAATACGAGGATATGGATTTGTGTGTGCAGCCCTGCCCACCAGAAAGGCCCATACTCTATTAATTATATCTGCCATGTCATTAGCTAGATGCTGCAGAGCAAATAATGAAGCAAATGCTTCACAAAAGCAGTGAAGACAACTGGCCAGCTCTTGCTGTGCTTAATTCAGATTGGCTCTGTGTTTCTCATCTATTTTTATTCAGTTTTAACTTATTCCTTTATTTCTACTGTCTGATCAGGCGAAGCAGAAGTAATGTTCTCCTCCATACACACGCTATAATCTGTTCCTATTCCCTTAACAACGAGGGTCACCATGAACAGTGTTTAGGAAAGCAGCAAAAATCAGTGTGGTGGGTGCTACTGAATGGCCTGCTCTTCCATGAATGCTTTGCTGCCTTAAGCTTAAGAAGCCACATAGGGTGTTTAAAGAGAGGAGAAAAAGTCATTAATTGGCAAAGCCTTTGTAGCCTAGGGCTTTCATCCAGCTGTTGCACTGAAGTGAAGTGAAGCCTCCAGGGTGTTTGTAGATATATGGAGCTGGTGGTTTTCCTTTGTAACAAACAAGTTAGGTAAATGTGCACAAACATAGGGGAAGGGAAGGATATCTCCACCATGCTCAGTGCAAAAATCCTTAGGTTTGCCTCCCTGGCAAGACCAATTGACTTGATGTTTAATCTTTATGTGACCTTTAATCAAGACAGTGGTGTTAAATCCAAGCTAGCTCAATTCATAGGTGGGACTTCTGCAAAGACAATGGGTCTGCTTAAATGGGCTTGCTTCCTTTCATACCATCGTCCCTTCTTAAATTCCTTGGGAAAAGAAGAGTGAGTCTGCAGTCTAGGAGCAGAAGACAGTGATTTCATTTTAACTGCAACTAGAAATCCTTGCAATGACCTTGGATGAGTCAATGACTTCCTGATAGGGAGGAAGGAGCCTTGCCTACATGAGGGACCATAAGGCCTGGCACCAGGTGTTCTGACCAAGTCCTTTGACATTCTGGAGGGAAAAGTTTCAGAATAAGACAAGGTCATGGTCCTCCTTCATCTGCATCTCTGTGCAACTCACCCATCCCACAGGGAGGTGCAATGACAAGGTCCGTTGGAGCTGGAGCTGCTGGGCTGACAGGAGGACTGCAGTTTGCCTGAACCCATAGCTACAGAGGTGTGTGACTCCTGGCTTGCATTTCTCCACTTGAACACGGAGTGCTCAGTGTAAGTGCTAGTTGGAAGCTTTCACACACGCCATGAAGCTGCCTTGGTTTGATGCCATGGAATAGACACGTTCATTCTCCGAGTGTTGGGACCTGCCCAAGGATGGCAGCAAACATTTATGAGCACAGGTGTTCCTGGCAGGTGTTTTGTTTCTGAGGAAAGTGCCTTCTGGCTGAGCTGCTGCCAGCCCATCTCTCCGCCTCCCCCACTGCCACACAACCCTGCCTCCCTCAGGGACTTTCAGGCAGGCCTATTTCAAACAGCAGGCACAGGCTATGAACACATCAGGCAATTAAATGGCAGATCAATTCGACTTAGCTTCTCTTGGGAAAGCAGCCCTTGGGAGATAGAAGAATGAGGCAGCAGGAGACAAAGGCAAAGAGAAAAATTGAGAGGTACAGGAGAGAAGGAGGAGAGCAGAAGAGCCAAGATGGAAACACAGCAGGCAGAAAGGGCCATGCACAAGATGGGGTGAAACCATAGCTGTGGGGGAGGAGGCATTCAGGGGAAAAAGGGACATGCCTGGCATAGGCAGCATGAGAAAAACTGCATTTGGGAGAAGACATCGGAAAGAGAGAGTACATCTAAGGGAAGGTAAGAACAAGACAGAGAAAAATGAGACTGGAAGGGGTGGGATGATGAATAAAGCAACAGCAGGGAATGGCCTCAACTGCCTACCTGGATCTGCAAAAATGTAAGCTTTATGAATTTGGAACCATCAGCAAAAAACATATTTGTAATATCCTATTCGCTTTATTTAAACTGATGGAGAATCACTGGATATTGACAGAGGACTTCTCTCCCTGAAATATGCCATAAACTCAGGAGTTTCCTGGTACCAATATGAAAACCACAGTGGCACTGAAGGAAAGGAAATTAAATGGGCTGGTATCACTCCAGCCAGCTGAGTGGAAAAAACTAGAGGAAAAAACAACATGAACTCCTAATTAGTTTTCAGTTTCTATCTTTAATAATCTGAGATGCTGGTAGTACTAACCCACTTAGTAATGCTAGTCACAGGCCTTCAAGAGTCAAGAGTAAAGTACCAAAAATCTGAGAGTATTTTCGTTTAAAAATTCACATGATTCTTGGTTTTCCTCTATTAAAAAAAACCCATGGAAACAAAACCAAACCAAACCCCTCAACCCAAATAAACAAACAAAAAACTGCGTGTGATTTACATGTTGAAAGATGAAAATCTTGGGGAGAGGGAGAGCACTGTAATTAGGGGACCCAGAGAAGTTTTGAGAGTCTGTAACACACACAAGGACTTTTTTCACTCTATGACCTTGATCCTGTCAGATTCCCCTTCAAGAGAAGTGGCCTCCTGCAGGATGTCTCTGCTTGCTCTTCCTCCTCAGCTGGGAACAGTGCAAAACCCTCTCTCCCTACTGCCAAACCCAGTGCTGCTGCTCTGAAGGACTCTGCCCCATCCTAGGGGTGTGCTTCTCACACTCCATTTACAGCACAGCAGGAGCCAGCCACAGGAGGGGCATCTAAATGTCAGGCCTTGAAGCTGCTGTGCCAAAGGACAAATGAAAATATCTCCCAGTGACTCCAGGGAAGCTATGTCTTTCCTGTTTTTCTGCTAAGGCTCTGTAATACCATTCTATGCTCTTATAAATTTTCTTCTTGCATGGCTTCTCTCCAAGCCCATGGAGGCTATTTACATACACCCATCATATTTACAAGAGTGCTGTGAAGAAGCAAAAGACAAAACCAAACCAAACCGTGCAATGAGTCAGTGCCAAAAATGGTGATAAAGCCAGACTCCTTGCTGTCTTTTCCTTCTTATTAGGTAGACAATGCTGCCTTTCTTCTGCCCCTTTCAGCTGTCCTGGGACAGATTTTGAAAAATAAATCTGGAAAGAGTTAATATTTTAGTTTCTGCTTAAACAGGGGCACCAAGAACATTAAATCCAACCTTAGGGATGACAAGGCAATAGGTAACCAGTTGGAAAGTCCTAGCAGGAGAGCACTGCTTCACACCTCAAGGTCAGCACATTAGAAATGCCTTTTTTCTACCACCTTTGGCTTTTCTCTTTGCAGGAAAAGAATGAAGTTTCTAAGTCTGATAATATCTAGCACCAGTTTGTCATACAAGGCAGAATGTGACATGGCAGGTGTTTGTTTCATTTTCTTCTTCTTCTTTCTTCTATTTTTTAAACCTTGTTTTCTCTCCCTCTTCCAGTCCAGCTCCACAACTGGCACTGCTCCTTCAGTGGTGACAAATTCTTTTAGTCCTATGCAATCTTGACTGTTGTTGTTCCTCAGGCCATGAGGTCCATGAAGCAGAGCACAAATTCCTGGCTCTTTCAGGGCCTGCAGGTAGCTGCCATGGTGAGGCTGAGGATGAATTTACCAGCCAGCTTCCACATCACTCTCTCTGACCTGGAGCCAGTGATTTGCATTGTCGAAGCACTGAATGAAATTAGATTGCTTGCACTACAACTAGAAGGGAGGTAATCACACAAATAGGAAGGCGGAGAGGGAAGAAAGCCAAAAAAATTCAAACTAAGTTAACAAGAACCAGGATGGTGGGAAATGATGGGACAACTGGTCTGCTGACTTGCTCTGTCCTGCAAGCATACACACTTACAGACAAGATGTGAACATATACACACACTCCTGTCTGCTAGATCTGGGCATCTGGATGTCCATCAGCTCAACTCTACAATCCCTCTTAAATGCAGGTTCTTCGGCTACCAGATGCCACAGACAAATTAAGCCGTTATGTGGATCACACAGACCTGAGGAACTGTCTGAAATCTGCTTCTTCCCAAGGTCTGACTCTGTAAACAATTCTACCTTTCAGCCTCTGCTTGCCTGTCCTTCTAAATTTTCCACAGTATTTAAACAGTAAATGGAAGGGGCACATTGGCAGAGGAAGCTGCAGCCTCAGTTCCCTGTTTCTCCACAAACAGAAGCCATGAATGGATTAGAGGTTTCATGCTCCCTAGAGAGCAGGCTGCACAGTGGCTGTGATGGCACAGCGCTCTGTCACAGCCCTGTCCCCAGCACAGTCCTGGGGGAAGAGGCATCATGGCTTTGGCAGCCGTGGCTGCCAAGGGAAGCTTCTCCTGGGGCCGGAGCAGAGAATCCACACAAGCACCTGAGGAGCCTTAGCAAAGCAAATGCTCCCATCTCTCCTGCCCTGCTGCAGCACTGGCATGATTTATATTCCTGGTGCACAGCTGGAGTGCACTAGGAATCAAACAGCCAGTTCCTGCAGCAAGGCAGAAATACAGGAGCTGGAGGTAACTAGAAAGAGGGGGTAAAGTCCAAACTCTCAGTGAATCCTCACTTCCACTGTTCTTTGTCATGAGACAACAGGATTGCATTGCAGCTGCTGAGAGGAGAGCTAGCAGAAATCCTGGCTATGCTGTAGTAGCCTTGCTTAAAGCAATCAGCTCTTTCTGACAAGAGTGGACTTCTTTTTTCAAATCATATATTTTACTACATCTACACTGCCAACAAAGGTGGCTGCAGCACCCAGAAACAGACTGGAGAGGGTTTTCAACTATCTTGCTACTCTTTTTCGTGCAATGCATGAATGATCCAGCTGCCTGCATTACTGCTTTCCCACTTACTGAATTGCTGCTCCTTCTCTCACATCATGAAATTAATTTTTCAGTGCCCCCCAATATGGCTTTTTCACTCCAGAATGATCATAATTCTTAGCACCATGGAGCTGTATTCAGTTTTGACAGAATTTAATGGATGTTTGCTCCCAGATATCTGCCATTAAATAAGAGGAGCAGGTAAATACTAAACATGATAAATATCAAACATGAGGAATGTATCTGCAATAAAAGCTGGCTAACCTTTGTAGACTTTAGTTGTATTAACTCACTTCTATAAAGGCACTTCTTTAAATTAAGGGTTGGTCAAGCCTCTATAGCTTGTGTCAAGATCTACAGATTTTTCAAAAGACAGTTCATGGAGAGACCAGACATCAAAACTGGAGGAATATGCTAAGAACTTCACATGAGCCTTGGTGCTGTCTGCAAGAAAGTCACTGTGCCCTTTGTGTGTATCCTGGAAATTCAAAATCAAGTACCCAGCATCAAGACATTAAAAAAAAAAAAGAGTCTGTACTTAGAGTCTGTACATGTTTGTGCTTCCATGTCTTTCTTCACAGGTAGACAGGTTAGAAACACATTTTAAAAAATGAAAGGAGATACTCACATAATTGCATGACTTGAGAGCTTAGACTTTAACATCAGATTTTACAAGGCTTACAATAAAAATGGGGTGACTGGTAGAATGGGGAATTCACATTCCTTTCTTTGTGCAACAAGAAGAGAGAAGAGCATCCATGCTCCAAATACCTCCTGTCACCTGTATTCTTCCTGATCTTTTTGAATTTATTGAGCCTGTCAGCTGCAGTGGAAGCCAGTTCCACATGTGATCCCCCAGTGGTAACGTTCACAAATAGGTTTGCAATGTGTGACGCCACCCCTATAATAAATGCTATGGTTTATGAACTATTCCTAGGGCAGAGGAAAAGGAGCACTAAAAATTGATATAAATTACACTGGCCATGCTGCCTGGCTTTATGTCCTGTCTTTTTATACACCCTCTCCTATTTTCTTCAATATTTGTTTCTTTCTAAAATCTTTACCTTCCAAAAGTTCTATATTTTAATTCTACTTTCAGTCTTTTTTATCTGCGGTGATTCTGATTTATTTTTATTTCTCCATCCCCTCTTCTGACTCCTTCCCTTTAGCTGTCTTTTAGCATTTTGTAATGTATATTTTTTCTTCTATGTCAGGTTGGCACCAACAGAGTGTGATCAAATCTTTTATCCCGAGGGATGCAATGTCTCTGTAAAAAGACTTTGTGCCCTGCCAGAGCAGAAAGATTCTCTCTGCACCATCATTTCCAGATATGCCAGCTTCTTGAGCCCAATTTGCTTTCTGTGTAATCACCCTTCATCTGATTGCTGCTCTTGGTGACAATACCTGCATGTCCCTGTCCTACTTACTGTGACTTGCTGATCTACATGTGCTGGAGAGTAGTACATTGTTACCTAGTGCAGCATGTCGACCATCATGCTGGACTTAGGCTCTTCTGTTCTGTCACCAAGCCTAGATCTGTCATTTACAAGCCTGTCAGTCTCTTATGGACAGAGCTGAGGAGTGTACAGCACCCAAGAACAGTCCAAACTGGGAAAAAAAAAAAAAATATATATATATATATATCTTACAATTCTTTTTCTTGCTGAGAATTCCTAATTTCCCAATGGTAATTTCCCTATGTTCTTTTCTGGCCAATTCTGGAGTGGCAAGCCCTAGCAGAAGTCTACTAGTGCCTGGTATGTTATGTTGCTGAATTTTGGTCAGTGTGAGTTTGCAGATGAGGCCAGAAGAAACAAGCCCATGCTCTGAAACAAGGCAGTCCCACAGTTTCAGCTTCTCAAGGGCTGATGCGATGGGGCCTGGGGTGACTCTGGGAAACCAAGGCCCCGGTGGCTGGAGTGACAAACCCCAAACCAATACCCACCCTCGGCCTTCCCGAGCCTCCCTGGTGTGTGAGTGGGTGCAGCACTCTGTTCCCTGCCTGGGCACTCCCTGCACTGTGGTACTGCCCATACTGAGGGACTCAGCCAAGGTGTGCAGCATCCTCACCTGCTGTTGTAGCACCAGAGCCGGGGTCACTCCCCGGGCCGGGGCCAGGGCTCTTCTGCCTCCCCCTGAGCTGCCAGGAGCTCTCCTGGAACAGGGAGGGTGCTCTGGAGCTTTCTAGCTGATGCTTTGTATTTGCATAGGCCATTGTCATTCCCGGCGTGGCTCCTTGCAGCTGGCATCCTGACTGGAGAAATATCTTCTTTAAGGGGAAGCATGAACGACGCAGCTAAAGATAAAAATAACAATAATTTTACTAGATGAAACTTCATGTTAAGCACTTAAAAAGCCATAAAAAGTCAATTTTCTTTCTTTCAATTATTTTGCTTATTCCATTTTTGAAATATAAAAAAAAAAAAAGGGAGGAAAAAATAGGAAAAAAGGAGAGAAGTTTCCTAGTTAGAAAGATGTCTGTTTTTCTCATCAGCACCCAATGTCTTCATGATTTCTCCTCATTGCCCCCCAACCCTACTTAGGTCCTACTCCCTGAGAACATGAAAATAGCCATTGTCAGGCAGGGCTGGTGCTTCCTGGCATGAGGAATGCAAGGGAAAGGAGCACTGATAAGTCCTGAGTGCTTGCTGCTTCTTTCAGCACACAAGCAGCTTTTCAGAGAAAACGAGAAAGATAAAACCAGAAATTACTGCTCTTGCACAATATATGCCAAGTTCGTAAGAGCACCATTTAACACTTAATCAAAATGGTTTGACAATGTAAAAATTAGGTTTTCAAATGTCATTAGTGCCTTATAATAGGTTCCATTTATATCACTCCCATCCCTGTTTTTTTTCATCTCTGTTAATTGTTTTTATTAATTTCTTTCATTTTTTACACTGTTGTCTCATTGGCTTTAATTTTTAATTATCATAAGACTTTTTCTTTTACCTTGTTAATTGGTTTAGGTTTGAAAAGACTGGTTCTGTCATTCTTTTTCTTCAACAGCAGCTACAAGAGATTTTTTATGCAGGTTCTTTTCCATTGGTAGGCTCTCTTCTGGGCTCATTTGGGGAAAAAAAGCACTTGCTTTTAGGGCAGTCTAAGCACCTTTTTTGTAGTGTGATTCACAGAAATGTTCTCTTATATTGACCTGTAAATTTCCTTCTACGCTGGCATGCAGGATTCATCTGATATTGGCATAGAAATTGTACCTCTGTTCTACAGTTGATATGCAGACTCTTTTCTGTTTGGAAAAAGATGAAAGCTCTCTTCTGCACTGGCTTGGAAGGACTTTTCTGTATGGGCTCTCCTTTCTGTCACCCACAGAACACAGGCACACACACCATTTCTTTTCTCTTTCCATGTACAAGAATGCTCCAAGTCTTGGTTATCACAGGGTTGCAAGATGTCTTTTGCATGGAGATGTATATTGGCATCTTTTTGGGTTTTTTTCTGCCAGTATAAATGGAACTGGTTCAAATAATTCTACTGACATTTTAAGGTCAGAAAACCATTTTGGGAATGGGAATTCTTTAGGAAAATGCTGACACTTGCTTGGTTCTACTTGGCAAAGGAATGTGCTTTGGGTCTTCAGGGGAAAATCTTAAAAAGTGGAAACAAAAAATCTAGGCAAAAAATACAAGGGAAAATAATAATTCTCCAATTCTCTTTATGTGTAGACAAATGAAGAAACACTTGTGGGAGCTCACTCTCCTGAAAGAAACCAAAGCTGTTAAACATGGAAACTTTGGAATCTCTCTCCAATTGCCAGCAAGAGTGGCTGCATTACCTTGGCACTGCAGGGACACGTGGAAGTTTATTCTTACTCCCATTCAGTTCAGTCCTACCGACTGGAAGGTGCTGCCTTCATCTTCCTGCTGCCTCTCCTGCCCCCTGTCGGCTCTGCAAGGCCTTTCAGTGGGCTAACAGGGCAGGAAACCCTTCACTTCGAGAGAGACCATCTTAATAAAGTCTCGGTTTTCTTCAAAGACATAGTACTGGCAGAATTCCTGCTTGTTCTCTACGATTTGAGATGAGTTACAACTTCCGGTGTACAAAAGGATCTTTGCAGCAGCATCTCTTGTATGGCAACCCACGTCCTCAGAGTCAAGCTGTGAGGCATGAGCTATGTGATGGTTTTGTTCACTTGGCCTTTAATGGTGTTTTAAATTCTCCCTGTTGGGCAGGCTTGTCCTCTCATGTGCTGCCTAGAGGTCTAAAGCGTCTAGTTCTCCTCCACCCACTGCAGCTTGTGTGTTTACCCCTCAGCTTGTGGATGCAAACACAAGTGCTTCTTCCTTTCTGCTTAGCCTGGAGATCTGTGTAAATGAGACAGAGCAGAAAAAATGAGATTTTCCCCTCAAGTTAAACCTTCAGTGGCAGTGCTCATGGGCAGAGTCCTACCTGACAAAATGCCAATATGCTGCCTGGCCCTGGCAGACCTCTCAGCCTGTGTGATGTTCTGCTGGCCCCAGGCAGCTTTCTGCTCTGTGATGGACAGGCATGGCTTCATCAAAGGTTCTCCAGAGCCTTAAATCAGGAACAATACAGCCTGTACCTGTGAGATGCCAAGAACCTACACAGATGCCTGAGGAGAGGAAGGCCTTTTACTCGCCCCTCTCTATATTTAGCAGCATTCCCAGGCAGTGTTTCTAAAATTACCAGCTGCAGTAATATGATTCATACCCCCATCACTGCCAGCAGTGGATAAGAAGAGTGTAAATGACATGCAGGAGAAAATCCTGAGCAGTATAGCCCAAATGAGGACTGTAATGGTATAGTCTTTGGTGCTTGTATTGGCATCTATGCCAGGCCTTCAGGGAGAAGCAGTTACCGATCTCAGAATCTGTTTTCTCTCACAGCAGTAGGTGGGAATGTCCCAAACTGCAAGAGAAAAGGCTTGAGAATGTTTTCAAACTATTTTTGGGCAAATCTGGTACAATGAATAATGACAAAAGGTTAAATGCACAAGTTGTTTCTGCAAGGATACTGTGCTGCTTGGGCTGTGAGTGCTGTCACTAGAGCAGGGCCTCGTCTACCTAAGAAGGGTCTCCATCTGTATCAAATCAACAGCAGACAGGCAAAGCATCTGTATGAGCTGTGGGAACCCATGCCTGAGATGGAAAGAACAAATGTTGTGGTGGTTGTCATAGACTGCCTTGAACCAGTCTGGAAAGAGGCATTGCTGTGGAATCAGTCCAAGAGCTGGAGCTGTTACGGTAAATACCATAAACATCTAAATCTTTTAGGAGGTTCAGTCTGCATATCTGAGTCATTATGGGATATTAACTAAAATGCTCATTTGAAAAATTACCCTGTGAGCCACTACAATGTAGCAGAGGAGCTGTTTTGCTCAGATAAATACTAATTGAAAACTGAGGCAGAAACCTGCAGCCATATCTCCCTGTGTTGTGATCTTGTCAAATCTCATCACCTAATTACTAACAGGCCTTACTGGGCCAAGGAAGAGACCTGCAGGAGAGGCAGAGCCTGAGAAAACAATATTTATTATTCTGAGAGAAAGCTCTTCTTTCAGAGTTGGTGCTGAATGAATCCCTTAACAAAATTAAAAGGACCTGTGCTTCTTGCAATGCCTAAAAAGAAATTTAAGTGCTGATACTTAACTGTTCTCCCTAAAGATCCTTGGGCCATGATGGGGTATTTATTCTGTTTGTCATGATCAAATTAATATTTGAGAATTCCTTTTCACCTCTCTGAAACATCCCCATCAATACAACAACTCCAAAGCAAAACTGGGCTGTTCTCTTCTTCATACTTCCACATAGATTCCCCTGTGCTTTCAAATAGCTGTTCCACAATCAGGGAATGATGGTTATTGCCACACATATTGGCAAAGCACACTTGGACCCTTTGGGCTGAAAGAGCATATGTTTACTATAAGAAATTATATCACTCTTTTCGTCTCCCATTGTGACAAGTTGTTAAAGACTAGAAATGAGGGCAGTAATGCCATTAGATGGAGGAAGGAGATCTTGAAGATATGTAAAACTCTAACACGTGCTGCAGACTAATTTTCCAGCTGAATTGCTCTTTGGCAGTTTGCTTTGGTGACCAGTTCATGTTCATCTGCTGTTGCAATGGCCACAGGCAGTACAGAGACAGAAGGAAATCCTCTCTGTGCACTTTACAAATATCTTGAAAAAACTTCTAACCAAGATAAATATTCACAAAATGCTGCATAAGGTATGCACACAGAAAAGTGTAATTCCAATGGGTGGCAGAAGAGCCAGGCAACATTTACATTTCTCTAGCATTTTGATAAAACTTAATAGAGAAGTCATAAGAAGACAGTGGCCTCCATTTCCTTTAACACATGTGAAAAGTATGAGACTGGTGGAAAAGGAGCTGAGTTTGTAATGTGAGGGGCTGAAATACAGCAATCCAGTACTTTGCACTCTCCCCTTCTCACAGTAACATTTACAATCTATGCATAGTTTCCTTCATGATATTTCTTCTATTCAGATAATTTTCATCATCTTCACAGAAATGCCACGTATTTCCTTTAGGGATTTTATTAATTTCCACCCATCCTCTCCAGCTCCACACTGGCTAGCATCCAGAGAAAGCAATAGGAGCCCCAGCAGGACTAGAACAATGAAAGGGTTAACAGCTCCTTCCCAGTGTTGGGGATAGGGGACATAATTTTAAAATCAAAGAGAAATATAGTTACGAAGCAACTTTATTCTCTATTAACCTAATCAATGGAAGGTTCCCATAAGCCATTACCAGGGATTTCAGATGCAGAAGATGTCGTGAGGGGTTAAATAAGGATGTTTCTTTGTTCATTAGTACTGACAGCTCAGGGAAAGAGAAGGAAGGAGGAAAGAAGGGGGAGAGATAGAGGAAAAGGAAATTCAGGTTTGGGATATGAGGAGAGAAAAAATTACCTATCACCATGTAAATTGTATAAAATTCCTGTATAGGTATTACAGGATATACTAAGGCAGTGTAGGAAATCATGCATTAGGGACAGGAAATTACGTGGGCCAATATTCCAGGCCTCATCCTGCTCAGTGGTGACCCTGAAGGTGACCTTGGAATATCAAATCCAGATTTACACAATGTGAATAATGGTGATGAAGGGATAACTATGCCCATGCTTGTGACCCACAAAGCAGTTGAGCCTCCAGCAAACATTGGTCCACACAGCAGGGATCAGTACCGAATCTTCTTTTCCCTGCTGGAAAATCTCGAGGAGAGGGGCAGAGCTGATGCAGGAAAACCACCTCTGCCAGGGACTCTCCACAGCCTTTCTCACTACCATATGTAGGCCTAAACAATATTATCTAGCAATTTTGAAGTCTTAAGATTCATGCACAATGGTAGCAGCAGCAAACAAAAAATAACTCATTCATAAAAGGAAGTTCAATTGCATCATCCATCTTCAGTAAAAATTCAATATTTCCCAATGTAGGTTGTTTTGATTTAATGAATAGGGAAATCATCCCTCTCCAACTTCCTAGCATGCTTATGTCTTCAAATGAATCCTGCATCATTGGAAAGCAGACAGAGAAATGTTAACAGAAATGCTGGGAACTGCTGCTAACACACCCTGGAAAAGCATCCTCATGGGAGGAGGAAGGAAATGTGAGCAATTCCCTGTTCTTCCACGAGGTGTGGGGTTCTCTGCTTGAAATCTGCATCTGGCTTTCGGCTCTTAACTGGAATTTAGATCATATTTCATTTTATCACATTTTATCTCAGCAGAGTTTCCACTGTGGCAAAAGGCTAGAGGTGTGTAAGGGCTCTGTGGCTGGCAGAGGAGCTGGGAGAAAGCATGGAGTGGTGCTGGTGGTAGGTGTAGCTCTGCCTAAAGAGATAGTACTTCTCCTTGGTCATCTGGGTGTGTTTAATTTTTCTGTAAATTTCCCTTTTCCCTCTTGAATTCTTTAATTTCATACTGATGCAGTGTCCCTGTGCTGTTTACTTACCACATACAGGCAGCTATTCCCTGTGCTTGCTCAGGACATTAATGAAATGCCTACCCACCCATGCAGCCAAACACAAAGGGGGCTGCTAATGGCATCTTTCTTTTGAAGTGAAATCCCAAAGCTTTCATTTGGTTCATGTTCCTGCCTGATAAAACTCTCCTGTCTCTGTCTCAATATGGGGCACTGTTATCTAGTCTCACATGGGGGTGGTAAGAGCTCTGAGGCTGATCTGGGGAGTGTTCTACCTCCTGTCTGGTGAGGAGGAAAAGCCAGTGACCACAGCACAGCCGAACCAGATGTCTCAAAAGGCACATAGGACCACCGTTATTCTTGAGGCAATAAGGAATGTGCATAGTAGATCAGAAAAGCAGGGAAACAGCCAACTTACACATGTAGGGAGCAATTTGAATATCCTAGGATGAACCTGCAGGATATATTTGGGGAATGGGAATCCACAGACAAATCCTGGGCATTGCAGTGCAGCTTTGGGACATGGCAGCATGATAGTAAATACAAAACTACTGTGTTCATTTCTGAGATAATGTGTTTATACTGACAGATACATATACTTTAGGAGAGAGGCACAACTCGGAGAATCATATCCATACATTTTCACCTCAGATTCTGATGTGGTAGTCAGTTCTGCAAATATAAGGCATTTATGTTTCTCAGGATTGCATCTGAGCCTATAACATACTCATTAAAGCATACAGAAAAGCAGCTACTTTGTACCACTGGGGTAACCTGCTACAGAGGACACGCACACTGGGCTGTCTCTGACATGGAGAACTTAATTTTATACTTCTTGTTTCTTTCTCTAAAGATTGTGAAATCCTTCTGGCTTTTCTCTGGCAAATTTAGAAACAGAAGGATGACATCAAGGCACATATTTGGGACCCACTTTTTTGTAAGATAGGGCTTTACAACATAAGATTTTGTTTGATAGCATGTCCCCTTGGGAATCCCCAGGAAGAGAAGCAAAGATGAGGAACAAACCCCTGCTGGTTGCATTTTCTTGGCACACTACCACAGTCTCATTTGACTTCACAGTTTAATCCAAATAGACAGCAATCTTTAAGGGATTCTAATCTATTTTAACAAGAACTCGAAAATCTACACTGGGAAAACTTCAGTTTTCCCATAATAAATACAAACTATGTCATTGCTAGATGAACCATGAAAAGCCCATTCTGGGAATAAGGTGAACATTTCAGGCATGTTAGAGGCTTTTTCCAGCCTTACCAATTCTATGATCCAAAACATGCGCAACTGCCACTGAAAAGTTATGTCTCCTCTTAAGAATTCTTGATCTTAAAAATTATTTATATAGTGCAAATATTTCTGTAGTTGCTAGAGTTCGCAAACAGGGTTTGTCAGCCCTACTCCCAGTCCTTTCCATTCCAAAGATGCCCATGCTGTACCTTAAGGAACTGAGAACTGGTGTGATCATCCTGGCCTGATCCTGTGAACTTGAGGAATTCACAGAAACCTGTAGCCACTCCCATCTCCTCACAGAGGCACTGCTTTTGCACCTCAGAAAGCCTCCTTGAACACAGGTGAGCTCTAATGGGATGGGAATGGCTTCTTCTTTCCTACCACCCTACTGTGGTTTTATTCTCCCCCTGCTGAGCCTGGGTGACATGTTTCCATTGAGTTCACTGATTCAGCAAGATCGAGCCCTTGGTCTTAAATAACTAAAGACTGCAAACTGAATATTGTAGCCATGGCAACAGCCAGCTCAACTTTAAACCCTCTGATATATAAAAAGGCAATTTTCTTTATTTTTTCTCCCTGCATTTTTATATTTCCAGAACTTACAATGGTAATAATGGCCTCAGGCCTTAACCTCCACCAGCCAGCCATTAACTTCATGGAAATGCCTTCTCCATCAGCCCCTATTGTCAACAGCCAGCACCATTCCACAGAAACCATAGGGTCTCACCATGCTAACACGACTGGATGTCTCAGCTGTGCCACAGCCCTTTGCAGTCCTGCTGCAGACTTATTTCCTGATCGTGACAAGTGAACCGGGACTCCATTTAGAGAGGCTGCAGAACTCTGCGGTGCTCCTGACTTCCTCTTGGAAAATGGGGAACAAAACGTCTCTCATCAGACTGATTGCCATTGTGTCCTGCACACATAAGCTCATGGGTAGATGCACATGTCTCTGCCCTGCCCCTCTGCCTTCCAGGCTCATCCATCTTTCTCTGAGTGAAACTGGAGTACTTTAATGTCTCCGTTTTATTTGGTGTCCTGTTTGTGCCTCAGAAGCATTGTCAATGCCATTTTGAAACCACTGGAAGTAGTGGGAATACTTCCTTGCTAACACTGCTAAAGCACAGACAACAAAGGGACCTTTTGCATTTTAGGACTTTTTTTTTTTTTAAACTCTTTCTCAAATTCTTTCTGGAAACTTTCTTTCAAGAGCTAGGGCTGGATTAACACAAATTAACTGTTTAGCATGTGTAAAACACTGCTTGCCTATTTATAGCAGGAACAGAAGACCTCAATCCTGTGTGTAGTTTTGTCCTTGGTTTTGTATGTAGTCCATGGTATAACTTTTGTGCCTCAGTTTCTCCTGCTGTTAAAAAGGAAAAATGATACACTTCTATCTCTTCTAATGGTCATGAAATTAATTTCCCTGTAATGCGTGTGTGGTATGTAGAGATGGCAGGATGAATGGCAATGGTAGCAGCTGTTATTATATATCACTTTCAGCAGATAGCAATTTCTACAGCAGGTTAAATTCTGGCCCAAAAAGTACTTGACTGTGTCTCTTTAAGGTCACAAGCTATTATGAGTTGAAGACTAAAATGCTTTGTATATGATCATGAATAAATGAACTGAATATCTCTGCCCAGCAATGTGGGATATGGAAACGATGCTGAATATCATCAGCCTGAACTATCAACATCCATCAGCTTTCCCCTTGCTCATCTCTCAGCTGTTGCAATATGAAACCCACTTTCCCCCGAGATTTCGAACAACTGGGGCTAAACAGCAAAAAACCATTCGGTGACTAAATTTGCCAGAGAAGGTCTCAGTCACGAATGACTAAAAACAAAATTATAGAGCAATCTCAGCTGACTGAGAGCAGAATGAAATGTGATTCATTTTCATCCACCCGGCAGGGACTGCAGGGAAAAAAAGACTGGATTAACCCCTTTTCTGCTAGCAATACCCAGGCTCCCTGGCTGATGCACATGTCGTTTGCATTCCTCAAATATTAGGTCTTCTGCTTGTTTTGTAGGGGAACTCGTAGCTTTTATTACTCAGGTGGACCAGACCAGTAGGAGGACAGTGCTAAAAAGATTAGTGTGCTATCCTTTGATATCTTACAGTTATAGAAACATAACCATAGACCCCACTGCCCTCTACCAAGCAAGACGTGACTGCCTGCCCAAAAAACCCCTTGTAGTCTGAAGATGAAAGACAAAATGTGGACAATGACATGTGGTGGCAGGATAAAACATTTGTCAGCAAGGCAGTCAAAGATGTCAGCACTGCATCACTGCAGGAGGTAAGGAATTGTAAGGTGGAGAGCAAAGGGATAATGACATGGCTTTCTGAATGCTACAGGAGGGGTTCCTCACATGTGAAGAGCAGCAGAGGAGAAAACATGGAGATGGTAGCCTGGAAGTTTGACTACAAGACAATGGACAATTCTCTGGTTTCATGGGAATACAGGTAGAATGCCTTGGGCAGAAGGTATTGTTGCAGCTTTCTCATCCAGTCTGCACTCATAAGCTTGAGGATCACCACTGGACTCAGCTGGAGGCCTCAGGGAGGAAATGGTGCTGAGTCACCTGTGCTGTGCTGCACCCTGGGGTGAAGTTCCCCAGGAAATTTCTGACCCTTTTTGGAAGGGTGCAGGTGAGATTACTGGAACTGAACTCCTCCTATGACAGAACACCAGCATCTGAAGGCTGTGTTAAGGTTGGTCGTATGCACCAGGTGGTTCTGCGTTCTGGCTGACCACCTGCTCAAATAAATAAATAAATTAAAAGCATCTCTGCTCTCCCTAGTCTGGAAAAACTGTTTAAAGAAAGACATCACAGTAAGAAAAAT
Organism: Rhabdornis inornatus; assembly: GCA_013397075.1. Taxonomy (NCBI): domain Eukaryota; kingdom Metazoa; phylum Chordata; class Aves; order Passeriformes; family Rhabdornithidae; genus Rhabdornis; species Rhabdornis inornatus. Next base: position 1,237,226 of record VWZS01004220.1, read on the forward strand.
TGCAGTTTTGTCAGTCAGCATCATAGATGATCTTTTCTTCAGCATTTTCTCCACACTTTTCCTAAAAAGAGTAGATAAAGTAACAAGTCAAGCGTAGGTTCTGAAGGGTCATATAGTGATCTCTCTGGCAACAGATGCCAAGGGCCTGTCCGTAAGTCAGCCTCCCTGAGGAAGCATTGTTTGTGAGGTCAGAGACTGACCTAGGATATGACAATTTGGGCAAGGCTTACTCCTTCGATGTTTGATACCCTCCACATCAGCACTGCACTGAAAATCTCTGTATAACACTGCAGCAGAGTCATGATACAGCAAGTCAAGCTAATGGATGATGAATGTGATACTCAGAGTGAAGTGGTAGCACAGGTGAAGTGCTGGAGCAGGAGCAATTTACTCAGAGCTGAACAAATGCTGGATTAGAAGACAGACTTTCTCTGCCATCTTTTGAGAACACTAGATAGAAAGCTCCCTTAACAACTACCAGATTAAATTAAGAGGTCAAGCCACGGACAGTGACAAAGCAGGAACTTTGTAATTCAAGAGCTTGTAGATGGTACAGGAATGGTCCAAGACAGGCTTGACTGATGCCAAAAGCTTTCTGTTTTATGCACACTGTGGTACAACTTACATGCTTGATTTGGTTTCCTTCCATAATGGAAAAAATTCTCATGAACCTTAAAAAACATGTTTTAAAATCACCCAGCTTTACGGCTTATTTAATACATTTCTAATTGGTCAGTTTAGTCGTATGACTGTGCTTTTCAAACAACATCAGCAAAACCTTTAAGTTGAGTGAGCAACAGGAGGAAAAAAAAGAGATGAAAATACCAAAACTGTAGGTGTTTGGGTTTGCCGAGGTGTTACAGAGAAAAGAAAGCTCTGTTAATACGGCAGTGTTAGAGTCTGCCTGGGCCAAAGCCAGCATCTCAGCAGGATTGTGACTCTCAATGGAATTACCATGCTGCACTGCTTCCCCTCTGTAAAACTAGTTTACACAGAACTGGCTCAAGTTCTGTGGCTGGCGTGGTGGAGCTGCACAAAGAAATATCCAAAGGTTCCCACACTGCATTTCCAGCTTGAAATTTGTTCTCTCAACTCTCTTTTAAGCCAGCTTCTTGTGTTGATAAGATTGAATAAAAAAGATTTGCTTTCTTTTATGGTTAGCAAACCACCAACACGCCTGTAACTAAATAATAGTATTGGGCCAAATCCTTCCATGGATAGAATACCTCCTGAACAGCACAATGGTTATCTTGTTCTCTGATATACACAAACAAATCCATTATCTTCAATGGAGCAGCACTTGTATGATGGAGGGAGAAAAAGAAATTTGGCCTAAGAAGACTCTTTCAAGACAAGTGACTGAGTAAATGGTCTCAATTTTGCTGATTACCGCTTATTTTAGGAACCATATGCACAGGCGCTTTCTGACTCATGTTGCTGTCAATGAAGGGCAGCTGTGCAACAGCAGATTTGAGCCCAGGAGTCTGGGTCTGACTCTGATTCACAGCATGATCTTCAAACCACTTCTGTCTGGGGTCAAGATAGTGTGAGAAAGAGGGTTGGTAGTATTGCCCCTTGTTATCCAGTACTTAGAGATCCCAGGAAAAGATTACTGTCCTAGTGCGAAAGCAGGAGTCCAAACTGCATGGCTGCTCTCAGAGAGGATGAAGGGGCACAATAAGGCAGGCTGCACTGGGCTGGACTTGAAGGTGGGAGGTCCAACATGGTCTCCTTTTTGTAGTAAAAGACACAGTGATAAAAGAAGATGAACAAAAGCTTCCCAATGTTTGGCTTCAGATGGGAAAGTATTTGCAAAGTATAGATAGCATTTGCTTTGGTTTTAATTTGCTTTGCTTGCTTAAAGTAAAGCCAAAGAATGCAATTAGGATTTCATGCAGATGAAGTCCCGCTATGTTTTGTAAAATGAAATCTATTTCCTTGACCTGGAACCACACTCCACAACCTGTTCACTGCACTAAGAGAAGTTGTAATAGAAATTTTTATCAAAATAGCACCCAGAATCACAATCAGCATCAGTTCCCCTCACTAATCTGTGCTGGATGGATACACACGGGGTAGAAGTACTTACTTGACTAAGAACTTGTCATCCAGAGAAACACAACACAACACAACACAACGTGCCACTGGCAGACAGGAGAAGGGGCCAAAGTATCCAAAGTCCTCATTAAGTCCTAATTTCTGCCTTTGCAGAAGAAATATATCTCTATTTTTCCTGTCAGACAGTAAGTTTGCTAAAATAGTATTTTAGCATAAGATTATGAGAATAAAGCTGTTGATGAGACTGCACTGAATTTGCTGAGCAGGATTTGCAGAAAATCAGGGGAGAGTTTTCAAAACGTCAAAACAGTTCATTTTTGTACAAAATGTTTCCTTATTGCTTTAAAATATCCTTTGCTAAAAAAATTGATTTGAAGTAAAGACCAGGAGAATAACAATGCAGGAAAAATGGACAAATAAGCTGAGAACTAAAAGAAAATATTGGTTGTCTCCCACAAATACAGAATTTCAGTTCTAGCGTTTTTTGGTTGAACCATAAAAATCTATAAATTAATCATTTTCCAAACCCTGCTCCTGACATTTAAAGCCATGTGCCCTCCATTGGAGAGATGATGTTGTCAGCTCCACATCATTACATACCCTGTTACTCCAGGGACAAAACTGTGGCTGGAACATTCTCTATGAGAGTTCTTGTGAGCACAGTTCTGCCACCAGTCCTTTCATGGGCCTTCTGTGCTGTGAGGAATTAATATTTTCCAGTATTAATTAAATAATTATTTTTCATATCCATCTCACCTGTTGAATATACACATGGGAGGATGGAAGGTAGCTCCTTTCAATGTTCGAGAACATTTGTGCAGTCAGCTAAACTCTTCTCACATAATTCCTCTTGCTTTCTTATGGGCTGTGTCAAACTTGGTGATAATCAACACCAAAACCACACTCGTGCTGAAAACCACTTGCAAAATTAATGGAAACTTGCAATCCAAATGCAAAAAAGATAATCAAAGACATAAAAGACATGATCTGCCTTTGTATTCAGTCTGCAGTTCCAGAGGATCGCAGTCACTTAATTACCTCACAAGACTGCAGTGCAAGTGAGAGTAAAGGCATGAAATTCCCCTTGGAGGAACAGGTTTGTGCTCCTGTGACTGAGGGTAAGACACATAGGAAAGGGAAATTTTCAGGACAAGCTGCAATCCCTTCTTGGTGCTTTTTCCAAATTCAAGACAAACTGGTTTTGTGCAAGGCACAGCTTCATGCCCTGGTTAGAAGTAAACCAGGTGAAGATGTGATGGTGTGGACTGCACACAAACATTGCACAAGTTCTAAATATAAATTTGGGCATCTGCCCTATTTTGAACCCTGCACTGCTGGCACTCAAGCCAGCTCACCTATGTTTGCATATGCTGCAATTGCACCTGACAATCACACTGCTCCAAGTGGCACCTTGGTGGAACCACTTGTGCAGACACCCCTGCCACATTGCATTGCTCCCATCTCTCTGTCTTCAAGCTGTGTCTGGTGGTCATTTCACCTGGCATTCAGGCTGTCCTGTGCTTCCTGAGCCATGCTCCCCACAGCTTGGCCAGCAGGCTCTGTCCCATTGGGGTTTGGAAGGGACTGATCACACACAGACTCAGAGTAGGGGAAATCCACAGTATTTGGGGTGCAGTGGGACCATGCCCATGCTGTGTGTGCAGTTCCACAAGGGATGTTGCTGAGTGATGACCTGGTGATGAGTAGAGAACTTGGGCATTACTGGTGACAGGCTTGCTGGTCGGCACTGGTACAGGCCTCCTCTCATTCCACATTGCACAGAAATATGTGTTTAATTAAGAGTCATATGCTATGTACAACTCTTCCTGAGAGATGGGCTGGAGCTCCCACAGAGCCACCAGGCATTTAAGGAGCAAAAAGAGCCTCAGAAGGATAGGGCTTGTTTGTTTTTCCTTGTTACCTGGAGCATTTCCATCTAAGACTGCCTAATTTAAAGTGCTTCCAAGTATGTGCTCTCTGAAGGCCTGGCCCCATTCAGAGATGGAAAACAATTTAGGTCTCACAGCTACAGCAGGGTGATGCAGCTGATAAGGGAACTTCAAGGTTAAATAAACTATTCTGTGGGCAGGGGACTGGGGAAGGAATCTCTACAGAGCCAAGGAACAAGATGGGGAAGCACAGGCAGTGGAAAATGGGCAGGATGGAAACACTTCCCTGAACCCAGAGAGAATTGTCTGAGGCAACAGCAAACAGAAGGCTTGAAGACATGATCCACAAATAACTCACAATATTTTGTCATTGCTGTTGGGCCTTGCATAAGGGAAAACAGAATATGATTTTTGGCTGGGCAGTACTATAATTAGTGAAAGGTAAATTTTTATATGCATATATATATACTTTTATAGCATCTTCCAGTCAAAAGTGTGCTTTAGTCTTAGCATCTTAGTGCTGCCAAAAAGAGAATCAGGGAAATTCCTGTGTGAGGGGATGTCTTGTCTGTAATATATTTGCACAAGCTTTGTCACACAGAATGACATTCACCCTGCAGGGAGGCAAACAAACCCTTCCAATCAAACAGCCCAAATGCAGTGGCATTACACATTTCACCTATTTGCATGGCACATCTATTAGAACTTTGTATCACCCAGTACTCTGTCATCACACGGCTGTCCAGTGGAAGAGAGCTTATCATCCTCACATCACACATGAGGAAATTCCAGGGGGAATAAGCATATTGCCCATGGTGTGCTGCGAAAAGTCTTGGAATAGACCTTAGGGATTGCTGCCCAATCCTTCCCTCTAGGTGTCAGACATACTTCCATGGTAAACAGTGTACTTATCTCTGCTTACCAGGCCCAGATCCTAGAGGAAGGCAAATCCCAGTTTTAACTGTGTTATCAGTCATGTACCTTCAGTTGGAGAGCAAAGAGGAAAGGGGCACTGTGTAGCTGTGGCTTTGACACTGCTGTTTTAAGCCATCAGTAGGGATTGGGCAAGTCTGTATTTTCATATAGCTGTAATCATGCCACTGCTATTTCACATTTGGTAATTGCTTGCTGCTAGCAAAAAGTAGAACTCATAAGGCACATCCATCCTGCAGTGAGCTGAGATGGAGGTTTGAAATTCAGACCTCTCTCTCTCTAGCAGAAATATTGTCAGTGATGAGGAGTCTGGGCCTGATGGTAGATCACCATTCAGGTGATCCCTGGGTCCCTTGAGACAGCTTCTCTTCCCTTTCATTTTCTCAACTGTTATTTTTTTCTTGCAGATGCAAGAATGTGGTCTTTGAGAGTGTCCATTTGCTAGGTTACTCTGGCGCTACACTTCCTAATGAAATCATCAGTACATTACATAAAGTTACTAAACAATACCTTCTGCAATAAATGAGTCAGGATGGTCACTGGCACTATCCTCACAAAACGATTGGAGAAATGGGAGATCGCAGTCTACCCTCAGGAGATCTTGCAAATTGCCATAATTGTGTATAAATAGAAAGCCTGCTGACTCAGTGCCACCTTGTGTTTTTAGCAGGAAGCACAAGGAAGCTCAAGGAAGACTGTCAGTGAGGGGCAGAGAGGGATTCTGAGTGGGAACTCTGCCTGCTTTAGGCTGTGATATTATGGACTCACTCAGAGCAGCCACTGAACAAACACAGGCAGCCTTTCTCCTGCAGAAATGCTATGGCTCTCAGCCATCAAAGCTTCCTGCAGGAGAGCTGGCATCACTGGGGCAGAACAAGGTACAGAAGGGTAGAAGTTTTCTGCCCTGCATCACAGGGCAGTCAGTGAAGAGCTTTGGAGCAGGGCCTTGGTTCTATAATGGTGACCTACAAAGTCTAACCTCTGTTCCAGACTCTGGTGAGACAGAACTATGTGGGCAGCATTAGTAAATGTCATTATACAAACTTGCAGGATGCTACACAGAGGAGAGTAAGCTTATCCATATTTCTTCTTTCTTCCTTTTTTCTTAGTGGTTGCCTTTGCAGAGGAGCAGCCCAAGAATGCCATAGAGCTGTCACTACTCAGGAGCCCTGGTGTGGCTGGTTAATCCCATGTTTGCCTACTGTGCTTACACCAAGGTGGGAACACATAACTCAAAAAAGAGAGACAGAACCATACCCATCTCTGCTCTTGTCTTCCCTGAGGAGAAGATGGCTTGTGCAGTCTGACACCACTGCAGCCCCAAAGGGTGCCCAATGGTGCTGGGGAGCACCTTTGCAACTCACACCTCTGGGGCAAACTCTGCACGAGGCAGCAATGATGGGAGGCTCTTGGCCCTGGTGGCCTCCCTCTGCTCCTGAAGTCTTCCTAAATCACAGACAAAGGAAGACAAGCTGGCTGTCAGCTTCCATTTAAGTTCTCCTATAATTCTTTTAAAAATCAGAGGTGATGTCCATTTCAGCATTGAAATTGTTCCCTAGGTAAACTTTATTTTTGTGATGTGAAAGATCTGATGACTTTGCCTGGAGAAGTTCAGTGCAGGCACTGTGACCCCTGCCCACACACCACAGTCCCGGCCTGCACCACCCCGTGGCTGGGTCTGCCTTTGTCTCCCTGTGGCTATGCCAAGGCCTGCACCCCATGTCCTAATCCAGAACTGCTCCTGCAGATCTATACCCAGATTTGCCCATCCTTCTCCCTCAAAATCTGCATGCAAGCTTGCCTGTTAATGAGTAAAAAGCCTGCATTCTAATTACTTCACGTTCTAAGACCATTTTCATTATCTAATATTTTAATTTTACAAATAAGTAGATATAAACAAAGCTGTGGAGATATAGATGCATAAATATGCATTCTTGTTCTATCAAAAACACAGTGCTATAGCATTTTTTCTAGCCTAACCCTAGCAGAGAGTATTAACAGAAAAATTCACTTTTCCATTTAGTACACATAAGTACACAGAACCAAATCTCTCCCTGGAGTAAATTTGCTGAAGTCAAACAGGGCTTACATCAGAGATGAATTTGGCAGTCTGTTTTTACTGAGCTCTACAGCAGAAATTCAAACATATGCTCAGGCATATTTCAACTGAACATGCTGAAAGCATGAGGCCACAATCAGGAGAGGAGTGAAGTCAAAACTCTGCCAGCATTTCATGATTATTTGGATCAGCCCATTTGTCTGATGTACCCTTACCACATCCTCTCTTCAAAAGAATGGAGAACAGGGGTGGATGGGGACACATTTTCCTCACTGTAAGGAAATGCATTGGTTTGAACAAGAAATTTGAGAAGGATAAAAAGTAGTCTGCATGAGAAAGACACCCTAGATCACTGTTTTTCACAAGCAGAGGACACATTTCCACAAAGCCCAGCTTACCAAAGCTGAGCACATCCTCAAGACTCAGCCAGGCCCAAGTCATCAGTGGGATGTACTCCTTTACTACAGGAAGTTGCTAAGACAAGTTGTCTTAAGCCAAACTCCCAGAGAGAAACCTTGTCTCTACTGAAGACAGTGGAAGATTTGGTATTGGTTCCAGTTACCCCAGAATTTCGTGTCTCCCACCTAGTTTCTGTTCTTCACTGTTATTTGCTGTCAATGCACATGGGGTGGAAAGATTTTCAGTGGATAATAAATTGCTGCAGATAAGATGAACCCCTAGGAGCAGACCTTTGTAAGTGTAAAAGGTGCATAGGGACATTGATAAAACCCTGTCTGATCCTGTTCTTCTAATATTAATCTGAACTCAAGAAATTTGAAACCAATGGAATGGATCTGAACACTCTGGATTTTCTTATGCACCTTCTTTTATAGAGTTTTCTTATTAAAGATGCTAAAAGTGAACCTTTCTGCTATGTAACAGTGATTTCACATATAACTTTCTGTCCATGGGAAGAGAGAAGCTCGTTATAATCACAAAAAATGTCTGAGTTTGATTGCTCTTGATAATTTCATTTAGTCAGTGCTAGTTCATTAATTTACCAAATACATGTATTTTAAAATTGTGTTTCATCAAGCTTTATATTTTGTCAAGCTGAAAAATAAACTCCCAAGAGAATCAATCTGCCAAATGGCTGAAGCTCATTTAATCCAGGCTCTATGTGTCTGTGTAACCTCAGCTCAACTTTATCAAATGGCTGAATGGTTTGTGTGCAATATTCCAGCAATCCCCACCTAGCTCTTCATAAAAAAGTGTCCATATCAGAGAAAGCCATCATCAGAACTAGAGAGCAGAGAGTAGAGAGACTGACCAGACCTTTAAAACAGTTCACCCTTCCAGCAGATATCTCTAGTTCAGGAGCATGTCACGTTGGAAGGAGAGACGGTGATCGGGAAGTGTCTCCTGATCCTGTCTGTCATGCACAAGTTCTGTCACTTAATAAAGAACCTCATTCCTCAGAACCCTTCAAGCCAGGACCTTTCACCCAAAGTGAATCAATTTTTAAAGTTGAAAGCCCAACTTTGAGATGGGAAGGAGAGTTTAAACCACTATTTCATTATTTCAAGCTGTGCTACAAATGGCCAGCACCTGGGGGGGAAACATTAACTCCAAGGACCAGTGAAAAGACATATAAATCACATAGGAAAACATCTTGGCCTAGCGGCTACTAACCCAATGGAGATAAATCTAGCAAAAGTCTTCCTGGAGTTTTGCAGATTTTATTTTAAAAGAGAAGAAATAGGGGAAAGAAGTTTATTTACTATTTTTTTCTGCAAATTCAACTGATGCCTTTTCCTGGTTAAAAAATAAGAGCCAGACATGATTAAGGGATAAGGGGTTTTTACCTCGGTATTTAATAAGGATCCTTATGGTGCACCATTTCACCAAGGTGGGATGTGCCACAATGCACACACACAATAGATAATGTATACAATTTATAGACCTTACAAATTAGCATATCTAACAAGGATGCCCCAATGGGAGGCCTGGATGAATGGTGTGATATTCTCCCATCTGAGGAATTCCCCTCTGGATGGGCCAAATCTCTAGTTCACAGGATATGTTCTAGAGAGGACCTTGGATTCCCAAGATAGTGTAGGGTTTTCCAGCCTCCTATTACGAGACCTTTAAGATGTTTGGTCTCCTGGCCTAACAAAATACTAGGACTATGCTAAGTTATCAGACTTAAGGAATTACAAGTATGAATGCTAAGAATACTGAGGAGATGTAAAAGTTATATAAAAGGTATATAAAAGAAAAGGCAAAAAATCATCTTGGCATCACAACAACAAATATCAGTCAGTATCATAACATCTCTGCAATACATACTTTCTTAAATCAGTAAACAATGAAATAAAATATTGAATCTTTTTTGTTAAGCTGTAAAGTTGTTACAGAATTTTTGACATTTCAATAGCAATGTTGTATTGTCTGGGTTTGCATTCACACCTCCTAAGTGTATGAGCTCAGGAAAGTTAGAGAAGATAGAGTATGAGATAAACTATAGAGAAGAGGGCTCCTAGGACCAATTTGGGGAAAAAAGACAGAAATGTCTTAGTCCACTATCTTACATTCCCTTTTAGAGACCACAGTATAATCCAGGATTCAAGAGTCTCACTATCTCTTGTTGTTAGCAAGCAACTGTAAAACCCAGATGCAAAATGCTCGCCTCATTCCCCTCTGTGTGCTGATTACAAGGAAGATAACTGTGTAGAAGATAACTGTGTACTTCGATCAGCTCCTCCCACAGCCTGGGTAGCAGAGGTCTATTCAGCATGTATAAATGTTCCCACGTTGCTGATGAATCACCTAGGAATGAATCCGACATACGATGGAATTTCTGAAGTTTTCATTTGCTTGTTTTTTCAAACACATGCACAGGCATACATAAGAAAAGCAAGGCACTAAAAACCATCCTGATACTGGTAAATCATGTAATTGGAATATAGGAAAAAGCAGGTGCAAACTGAACACGAAGACCTAGTAAATCCAGTTCCTTGGAACATATTTCTGATTATCTGGTCCTTTCTTACCCTATCACAGACCATTTGCTGATCTGAGACTGACTTACATATTGCAGATTACAGCAGAACAGGAGGCTATACTGAGAGGATGTTGTCTTTAGGATCTTTACTCATTTATTGCCAAGATGGAAAAATGTACAGTAAACAAGGCAAGAAAATGGGAGGAAATAAGAGGTGGATTTCAAGACTGATGTATCTGAATGTCTAGAGGGATGGGTTTTCTCCTGCCTGCTACTACAAATGTCATTTGTACAAATGTTGGTTTAAGCAAGACACTTGAACCAAGTACCATGAAAGGTCACTCACTGGAGATGCCCTGTTTCTTCAATTCCTGACTTGAGATCTGGGCTGTGATTTACAGGACATCCTGAACTTAGCTATCTACAATGAAGAAAGATGGGAGCTAGTCAAATATATAAACAACTTCGAAACTCCCTCCTGCAATGTCTCTGCCTAAGTTTCTCAAGCAGGAACCCAAAACAATAGAATGCCCTCATCAGCCAGAACTGATGTTGCACTAAGTTGGTTAAGGTCTGTACAGCAGTTAGCCACTATAGTGCCTCAAAAAAAGTCTGGTAGAAAGTTCATAATTTTCCCTCCTGAGCAGGGTTTGAATTGTATCCAGAAAATAGAGCCTGGAGCCATATGCCAAACAATAAGAAGGAAATAAAATATTGACTAGCTGCTTACTCATAAAGCTCCATCTATTCTGTGTCCTGTCCCAAGACAGAGCTGCTGGGTAAAAAGTAGTGTGAGGAGATGCAGTTAAAGATTTATTGTATACCCCAGAGAAGACTCAGGTTTGTGTTTGCTAACTTTATATTTGACATTCTTTAAGATTTGAAGCTTATTTTGCAGTTTTAAATGTGTTCATAGAAGAGTATGTACCTATGTGCAGGAGTGTTTCAGTGTTTCCCCCAGCAGGATTATATTCAGAATTGGGTCACTAATTCCTTTAGATTTCAGTTGTATTGAAATCTATTAACAGTAGTAAACTGTTAAAACAATGATGAGGCAAAGTGATAACTCACTTTAAAACCATGGGTGGCTCCTGCAGTCAGGGAAAAAGACCCTTTTTCCTTCTGAATTCTTAGCTAGATCTGCTGACAAGGCAGATAAATGCCTCTGAGGGTTATGTGGGCCTCTGTGCCTCTTTGCCTCTCTCCTCGCCTCTCCTGGACTGAGATATGTGTGTTTTTCATGGGAATGCTGTCTGTGCCAGAGTTAGAAATCCAAGAACAAAGGTTTCGGGTAACCAACTGTGTAATCTGAAGGACAAGAGGTCAAGGTCTCAGAAGGGAATAGAGAGCAACCTGGAGAATCTCTGGGGAAGGCGATGGCAAGACCTGAGCTCCATTTTTGTGCTTCAGACTTTAATGAGCTTTGCCAGCCTTTGTGCTTCCACTCTGCTGCCCCTTGGACATAGACAAAGGAGTACAGTTAAAGGAATTTACCTGCGGCCTCTATCAGAGAAGCAGGCAGACAAAAACTACAACCTCGGAACAGAGAGAGGAAGAAACAATTGGTTGTCAGCTTCTAATCAATAAATTCTCCTTGGACTGTTTCTAGTTCACCTGAGCCTGATCAATATCCATTGGGGAACCTTCCAATGGGACCAACTTTTAATTTATCTCCCAATTTCCTCTTCAGAGCCAAGGCATCAGATCTAATAACAGTACCTGTTTACTGGGTTTGCTTTTCCTCTCGACCTGAACACAAGGAGGATATTATGTTTCTTGATGGGGAAACAAAGATGTTACTGTGCAAAGGAAGTGCTCCTTGCAAGAGGCCTGGATGCCACAAGCAGACAGACATTTCTGGCCTTCCTAAGGAAAACTGAGGGTGCCAGAGGAGAGCCAGAGAAAATATATTAATCACTGGAGACATGACACCAAGCATGAGAAGACAAATGTGATCAGACACTGAGAAGGTAATATGGAAGGACACAGAGGGAAGTAGGACAGGGAATCTAGTTCTTGGGACTGGTAGGCTCAGAGACAAGAATATAAATAAGAATGAATCATGTTAAATATTATTATTATAATGAATCTACCAGTTGGTCCTCAATAGTTTTGTCTTGAGCTGTTAAGAGTGACTAAGCCACTGAAATTCTATGGTATTTGAGTACTTAATCTACTTAGTTTCCTTCAAAAATCCTTGCTACAAGTTTTTCCTCCCTCATGTCCCCATATAATGTACAATAGAGACACTTTCCCTGTGAATACCACAGGGAGGAACTAACCCACAGAAATGGATTGAAGAAATGAATAGCAGCCTGGGTTCCATGTTCCTGGCAGTGATTATTAGTGGTGTGGTGTGACACACTGGTGCTTTAGAAATGCTAAAGAAATGCTAGACTACTGGTTATGGCATAAATCTGGAATGCACTGTTTTATAGCAGAGGTAACTTTATTGGGATTTTTTTTTTTGTAAATCTAAACTGAAGCCCTTACCACAAGGTCTGATACTGCCCAGACATCAGATTTAAGAAATGCTTCACCTTGCTCTGTTTACCTGGGGATTCCCCAGCCAGGAATTCAGAAAAGATGGGCTGTAGGCCTGACAGCAAAAGGATGGGAAAACAAAGCAGAGAATTCACAGTGCTACAGAAGGCCTCAGGTATATTAGTGCTCTAGCCTTAACAGTGCCAAGGCTTCCTATCTGCAGCTCTATAACCCTCCACACAAGCTGTTGAGTCAGTGCTTTTCCAAAGCGTCACTGGCAGTATTTTCCCTCTGTTGTTCCCATGCTGTTCTCGTCCTTTTTTCCTTTGTTGTCCTCATGCTCTTGTACTTTTGCTGTCATGATCTTGCACCTGCTTTGAGACTCTGGGACCTCAGCCTTCCTTTCTGGTCCCTGAAAAGACAGTTTCCCCCTTCCCTTTCTCTCTCTCTATGTTTTTCACTCACTCCTAAAGTAGATTTGTTGGAGCTGAGGTATGCCATCAGCCACAGACCCTGCTAAGAACCCATCGTGCATATGACACTGTGCAACAACAGCTGTGGCTGAGGTGCCACTATGACCAGGGTGGTAGTTCCTGTGTCAACAAAACCACCAGAAAAGCAAAGAGCAGCTACCAGGAACAGCAAAGCCACTTGTTAGCTGGGGAGAATGAGAGTGCAAACACAAACTGTACACACATTCTTTCTTAACTCCTGTACCACCCTACTGGACATGCCATTACCAGATACCCACTCAAACTGGACATTGCTGGTTCTGTGCTAGAAACCTATTAAATAATACCAGCTAGTGATTAATGGGATTTTTGTGTATTTGCTTAAGCCTGTTTATGGAGACCATTGCACTAGCAAGAAAGGAAACAGAATGAAAGAAAAAAATAAAACAAAAACACTTGTGCCCTTTCATGTGAATCTAATTTGGTAAAGAGTTTCATGATCCTTTGGGAAAAGCTCTCTCTTGCCTGTGCCTACATAACCATGGATATGTTGGCACAATTGCACATGCATGATGCTTTCTAACAGTTCCTACAGCCCAAGTGCAAGTAAAACCATGCTGCTGTCCTTCTGGGCCTGCAAGTAAAGAAGCTCAGAGTCTCAGGAGAATACAGAAAATAAGGATGCAGATAGTGAGGATCAGACAGAGCAATAAACAGATTAAACAGCAGGCAGACTGAAGCTTATCTGACAAATAGCAGTCTAAAAGAGTTGGGGATATGAAAGATGAGAGGTTCATTGTCAGGTGGGAGGGATGTACTTGGTGGTGGTGTGGCTGAGTGGCAGGTGCTGCAGAACAGAGCATGCTTGTCCCATGAGTGATGGAATCCAGATGAAAACTCAGAAAGGGCAAGGGATGCTGAAGGAGATAAAGAGGAAAGATAGCAAAATTAAAAGAAAGAGGAATATGGAAAACAAGACTTTATCCAAATGCTGCTGAATTTGATAGGAGCGTCATTCATGCTTGTTTTTGACTGGAGACATGGACTGAAGACATTGGTACAACTGATACTGGAGTCTAAAGAACTGGCTTAGTCACAGTACAAGCTACTGGCAGAAGAAGATGAGCCTTGAACTAGAGAGAAAAACAAACTACAGTACAATGCAATCAAGAATCCTGGCCCATCTTCTTCCCCTTGAAGCGATAGAGTCGATATTTTAACTCTGTGGAAAATCTCTTTAAATGTCTGAATGTCAAGCAGAGCAGGACAGAGCCTTGACAAAAGGAACCCTGGATAAACCCTGGATACTCTTACTTTATTCACTTTAGTTTGCAGCATTTTCTATCCTCCCATCCTCCCAATCTCACAATTTTTACCACTCCTTGTGCATGAATTAGAGATGATGTCAAAAATACAAAAAAAAAATAAAAAAAAATTTAAAAAAAAAGGGAAGACAGAGAAAGGATTTTCTGTCTGGAAGTGAAACAACATGGAAGCTTCTCATGGATCTCTGTTGTCAGCTGCAGAAGAAACTATCCTTGTAATTAGCATTACTGTTCAGCTTACTGAAAAGTGCTGCTTCACTTCTGTGCATAAAATTGCAAAGCAAGGAAAAGAACCCAAAGAAGAGAGTCCAGAGCCTGGCAGAGAGGATTAAAGGTACTGCTCAAAACTAATAATTTGTACTTGCTGAAAACAACAGCCAAGTTTGCTCAGCACATCTGAGTCACCTGAATAAGTCATTTCAGTAAATATGATTTTAGATTTCTACAGCATCTTTCAAGAATCTGAGAGAATTTCATAAGCACCAATTAAGACTCACATCCTATCATGTGAGACAGGCAAGTACTACTACTCCTAATTTACAAACTGGATTTGATGATTTTCCCAAGCATTGCCAGGGATGTAGACAAGCATTCTGCCTCATTAAAAAAAAAAACAACAACCTTCACAATCCACCCAGCTTCTTAAGGAGTGAAGAAGTTTGGCCAAATGTGTGCAGCTAAACTATGACATGCCACACAAGATGTAAAACTGAGGCTGCCCTGCTTTCCTACCCACTCCTTTGATTTCAGAACAGTCTCTTCTCCTAAAGTGAGGGCAGAGGAGGAAATAGATCTTCTCCTCCCACAGGGAATTTCAAACTTATTTTTCAGTTCAAACTTAAACAAAATGTAAAAAGTCTGAGGAAATGTATAAATGTTAAGATCTAGACATTTTATATCAAAACAGAACGATCCAACATGTCATTCTGTTATGGCATTTTTAATTTTGAATCAACACATTGAAACAAAAAATAAGTCACTTTATGTTGAAATGTCAACCCCAAACAAAATATTTTGTTATGCTTCTCCCAGCTGGAAAGCCCTATTTTTTTGAGTTTTGCCTTTTTTTTTTGTCAGAAATGACATTTTATCATTGCAAATTTCAGTTTAGGTGAAATCACGTTGTCTGATGGGAAAACATTTCTGTGACAAAAGTGTTAATCATCTCTGAAGTGACTATGTTTTCTGTCAAGAAAAGGAAGACCTAAAATGCTGACTTTAGAATTCTGAGGAGCTGAAATGTTCGAACAAAAAAGATCTGGGAGGCCTGTGAACTGGACTGAAGTGCTGATTGTGAAGAACAAGTAAATTGTCTTAAAAAGGATGTTCTGAATGAAACAGAATCAAATAGCCAGATAAGTGAAGGAAGAAATGAAGTGTCTTTTTTAAAGCTCTGTAGAAGCTACTTTGCTTATGCCTTAGAAATCAAGGTTATATGACTGGAAAATGTGTGCATTGGGAGGGCTACCAAAATTGTTTCTTGGCTCAGAGAAAGATGGCCATTCCTTGCTGCAGACATTTATGACAAAACAAGTACAACATATATCTACTAACTCCACATGATGTTGGACCAGTAGCTGTGCATTGTGTTTTGAAGCACACAGGTTTATATCTCTTATGTATGGGTTATATACAACATAGTTCTTACTCAGTGGAACTTGAATTTGTAATAATCCAGGATTACAGGTAATTTGTTACCTATAGGATTGCAAACAGCAGTAAGTGGTAGTAGCTCTAATCATTCACTACCCTGAAATATCCCTTCAGGTAACTTTCAGCTGCTGCTGGCTGCTTATTTATTTCTTTGGTTACATAACTTCAACATTCCTCTTTATCACCTGTGGTCTTCTCAACTCTGAATTGTTTACTGCAAATTTGGACTCTATTGATCACCTGGCCTGCAGCTCACTGAGAAACACAGAATAACATCATTTCTACTACACATCCTGGCAGATCCCTGCTTCTGGAAACCTTTCTATGTTGAAAATTATTGACATTTAACATTTAATGTTTACCCCTCCATTTCTGCACCTTAATTTTTTTGAATATACAGGTACATTATGTTACTTGATTTTCCCTTGCTTCACTTTTGCAAACAGGAAAATGAAAATGTTAATGACTGAAACATAGCTTTTCTTTGCAGGGTGAGGTTGCTTCATCTCTGCCAAACTGCTCTCCCCTACAAAATTTATAACATTGCTTTTATTTGCTGCTTTAGTCAACCTATTCAGTTCTCAGCTAAGTAAGAATGCAATAGTACAGTTACATTAAAAAAATAAGTTCAGATGCTTTTATTGTCAGCATTCACTGACTTTGTGTCCTTCCCCTGTGCTCCCTTGGATGCAAGACTACATCCACTGGCCACTGAGTACAGTTCCCACTGTTACCCACAATCAGAATTAAACACCCTTTCATACATTTCTTTTTAACAACTATCACCTTAAATGTTAGATTATTTGTTGCTTATACAGCAGATCCCTAACTCTTCTCTCAAAACCTGCACCTTTTCAGCTTAAAAGTATCCCCAGCTAGGTAATCCCATTGCTTTTGGTGTTCCCATACCTTGTCTCTCACAGGTACACACCACGTATTTAAAACAGTTTTTCTAGTTTCTTTACTAATATTATCACAGAAGCATCTAGAGGTTCGAATAATACCAAGGATCCTCTGGGCTAGGAATAATCTCTTTTCTGAAAGGTGTACAGTATAAGTAGGCAAGAAAATGAGTGACACTGGAAGAAAGCAGAAGGGCAAGTAAATCTTAGATCAATAGCAGCAGCAGAATCCCTGGTTTTCCAGCAGGTCCCCAGAATCCCCTACATTTACACTGCTTCCAAATGTAAACAACTCCCTATCTGCAGTGTCTCCAGTCACTCCAGCCACAAAGATGTGTGGCTCTGTGTCAGTCACATCCACTGTGTTGTCACACAGACTAAACCTGTGTTTTGGCTCCAACACACAGAGATCACCCAACAATTTTCAAGGATTACCTGGGTTTGAATCAGAATTAGGGCTGGCTCTGCATTCCATTGCCAACATGTGGGGTTACCAGCATCACGACTAAAACTAATGAGGCTCCAGTGGTCTCATCAATATGCAGCCATCTCACTCAGTGAAGCATCCTTGCACCTCTCTTATTCATGGAGACTTCTACTGGGTGACAAAATGTATTTTTGCTGTCATAAAATGAATCACAAAGTTCTTTTTTATTAATAGAAGCCACATTTACTTAGATGTCCTAAACATTTCAGCACTGCCATACTTGCACATTCCTCCACTGGAGACAAGTAAACATAAAACTCATCAAGTGGGAATGCATGCAGTCAGGTAGAGACAAGCAATTTTGATTTGTCACACAATATCCAGATTTTGTGGAGGCTGTGAAATCCTGGCAAGCAGCCTCAGCTGATTTCTGCCCTCTGGGCCTGGGGCAGGGGTGCTTTCTGCCTGACATGTATCCACCAACTCCTTTCACCTGCACAATAGGAGATTCCTTGTCTATCTCCTTATCATTCACCCAAAATTATTTTAGCAAAACTGACAAAGCA
This sequence comes from Rhabdornis inornatus, assembly GCA_013397075.1. Classification (NCBI taxonomy): domain Eukaryota; kingdom Metazoa; phylum Chordata; class Aves; order Passeriformes; family Rhabdornithidae; genus Rhabdornis; species Rhabdornis inornatus. The sequence goes on from VWZS01004220.1 coordinate 1,254,918, forward strand.
GGTGTGAGTGAGAACATCCTCTTTTAACACTGCAAAAATAAAACAAAGTGCTGGACCTACACCCACACGATATCACAGGCTTAATGTACCTCCTTTGTGGGGTCTGTAGTGCTTGTTAGTGCCACGTCTCTTGCCCTTGTCCTTCATATTTCCTCTGCTGCTTCCTACTCTTAGTTTCCTCTCTTGTCCCTTTTAATTGGGGGAAAAGAAAAGAAAGAAAAGTGTCTAATTTCAAGCACAGGCTTATCCACTGGCAAAATGGTTGGCTCAATGGAGAGAACACACTGTCCTGTGCACAAATCCTGTCTCCTGGTACAGATCGCAGCAGAGAACCTCAAAGAAGGGTTTTCATTTGAATCCTCTATTTTGTTTGGTTAACAATTTAATATAATTTTTGCTCACTGAATGCTTGTGTCCAAGAGAAATAATTTTCAAAAGATTAATAAATACATAGCTAATTATTTTTAAATTTTATCTATGTATTGAGTGATAACTGGATTCAATTGGTTTTGGTATGAAAAAAAAACCCAAGTAATTTAATTTTTTTTTTTAATTTCTGACCTTTAATTTGACAGCTGTGCTAAACTGGGAATACAGAATTGAGCCACCACTGAGAAATCCTGAATTCCTCTCTGGCAATGATATAAATTACTGGTTTGGACTTTAAAAAGTTAGAAGTATTTTAAATAAAGTCAGCAGTCACCAAGTTTAATCACTAATTTTTTGTCCTAATTCAGAATGTCAATAGGCCACACCTATCAAGGCTAGTCCTGGTCAGGCAAATCCCCTCAGCACGTGTATAGGCTGAACAAGGATTGCAAAGGAAACTTGGTTTCTTAGTGAAAAATTTAGCAAGCTATTACCTTAATAATGTAATATCATTTCATGTTCATTAACTACCAGTAAGAGGAAATCTCTTCAAAAGCACAAGAAAATAAGCAGTTTAAAAGGGGATTGTGTCTCTTTGGGAAGAGTTTTCCAGTGCTGTCTGTCCAACAGTGCTGATAAAACATTTTTGCTCCTTTTTTGCATCACACCTCTCCCAAACTCCAAACAACACAGTAGGGAGGAAATGTCATTTCCAAGATACACGTTAGAAAATGACTAAAAATGCACAGCTGAACAAATGTCATCCAGTCCAGTCCAGTAGGGTAATTGATGTGAAAAGTATGAGAAGTATTTGCTATCCTTACTCAGATCACATACTGTCCTATTCTGTGAGAAACCCCAAGAGGAATTTATAGGATTATTCAATGAGTGAGGTACTATTCATGGTGAGTAAACGTGGCAAAATCAACTTGCTACTGATTATGAGCCGCTTTTCCTCACTTACACTGTTGTAAATTTAAATTAACTCCACTCAATCAATGGCGAATAATTGATATAAAATCAGAGTAAGAGGAGAATTAGTCTATAAGTATGTCTAGAATGAATAAACAGTGAAAATTTGCCAGCATATATAACTCCCCCTTGAAGCTCTGCTGCAAGGTTACTTTCATAACTGATTGTTTCATTCTCAGAAGTGCTGTGCTGCTCCTTGAAAAGAAAAATATACTGAGCTTCTGCATGCTAAAATACCCCGTGTTTTCCGAGCTCTTGTGTTTTCTTGGGTGGCATGAAAATCCCACAAATCCCACTGAGTTTAGTTCAGGCCACAGGCACATCCTAGCTAGCAGGGAAAAACTGGTCTTTTGTTAGCCTGTGAGGTATCCTGGTGTGCCCCCCAGGCTTGTGGCTGGGTCTTGGATTTTCACTGGAAAAAGCTGGAGCAGCACAAGATTGAAACACCACCTCTCTTCTCAGCCTGCTCAGCAGATGCTCTGTACAAGCAAACAAAGGAGCCCTCCCTGTCTGCACCTTCCATGTTCACAGTAACACCAAAGCCTTGTTAGGGTCACAGTGCCTCTGTCTTCACCTGGGAGGCTTCTGCTCCTTCCTCTTTTCCCTTTGCTTTATATGAATTGATTTTTTGGAGCAACAGCTATCCTTAACTATATTTGTATAACAATTCCCACCACACGGTTTGGGTCTGGTCAGTGCCTCCAATTACTACCACTACTGCTACCACTAATTAAGAATAACATTGTTATTATTAATTAATCTGCAGAGACCTGATGATCCCTTTTGGGTGGCATATTTTTAACACTCATGACTATTGCCTAGATATTGTTTAATTTTAGCTCCACACATCAGATTGAGAGAACTATAAAATTGCCTTCCTCCTTCTGTGATGTCGACCCATCCCTGTTCTCACTTAAACTCCTGCCATTGCTCTGTCCCCCTTTCCTCTTCCCTCCCATCTCCAAGCAGCGGGTTGAGGGGGGTGCCATCAACTCTGGAACTTGCAGATTAAAAGGCAAAAAATTGACAGTAAACTGCCAATGGCTCATTTACTGTTGATGGTGAGTCAATCAAAATCCTGCTTTCCCACTGCTTCCTGGCTTTCCCATCTGTGTGAATTCATGACCTGATTTCTGATGTGTTCCACACTGTTACTTTTTTCCCCTCAGAGTTTAATTGCTTCTGTTTCACATTTGGGTGCTGAAAAATTGACAGAAGCTGCACAATTCCCTCCAGCAATGGATCCTATTTATATTGCTATAAACTACGTTTTGCAGTGATATGATTAGTAATAAAAGGGAGAAAATTAAACAGAAATTAGCATCTCTTTGTATAAAATCTGGCTATCAACCAAGCTTTACTCTAAGGGTCACTAGAAATGTTAATATTATTAAAGGCCCACCCCAGAGCTTGATAAATAAGGAAGATATCAAGTGTGAGGAAGCTCTGGAAAGGATTGAGAAAGAGCTGTGAATCCACAGGACCTGGGGAGAGATGCCCCTGGACTCCTGGAGTGCTCCAGCACATGTGGACCAGGTTCTTCATCTCCAGCAGCCACCCTGAGGACAAGGCACAGACTCCAGCCAAGCACATTCAGAACATGCTGCTAGAAATTTAGAGAGAAGATTGTGCAGCAAGTTGTTATGCTGCGAACATCTAAGGATGTCAATAAAGCTAATGTCTTTTAAAAGACCAATCAGTATAGCTGAAAAGGAAAAAAAAAAAGCAAAGCTTTTGGTCACATAAGCCCATCCTGAATGACATTTCAACTCTTTTCTTCTCATTGGGTTTGAAATAGAGTAATTTCTTCTTTGTCAGGAGAGTGACTATAACATTTTTGTCAATACTTTTCTACCTTTTTTTTTGTCTTGAAAACACATCTGACCTTTTATTTGCTGAATACTATACATTCAGTGAATAAAAACTGATATATAACATAATCACGTTTTGTTTACTTGAACATACAGAGCATAGACTACTTGATAGTAATTTTGATATTATTTCATAAGTACTTTAATTTTTAAAAGTTAACTAAGATTACATAGGAAGAGTCATACGAAATATGAAGCTTAATAAACCTTGAGGCACTGATGTTTAATAGAAGGCTTTTCTTTTTTAATAAGTTGTTTTAATTGGGAAACCTTTGCATAACATGCTCTGCACTCACTCTACTGAGATACACTCATTGCCAGAGCAACTGTCAGAGCTTGACTCAGCCTCACCCAAAGCCTGCATGGGCTGATGGATACTTTTTATTCTCACGATGTCACTGCAAAGTGCTGGACTCTGCTGAGATGCTTTGTAGGACAGGAGAAGGGCCTATGATAGAAACTCAGTTCTCCACCCTTTCCAACGTCATTAGACTTTCTCCATATTGGTGAGGATGTTCCTGAGCAGAGCAAATGCCCATTTTTATTCACAGTCTACTTTGTCAGGTAGCAGATCATCATGTGCAGCTGGGTAAAAGGCAGCATGGCAAGATCTGAGAGCAAGACCTGCTGCTCAGTCAGATGGTACCAGACTTAGGTATCTTGAGTAAGGATGTAGTTATATGGCCAAGACATACAAAAGCTGCTTCCAGAGCTGGAATGGCTCTTTTATGGCTCTGAAGAGCTTGGTAAGAAGCACCGTAGTCCAGAATCCCTCTGCTATTAAACTGCAATGTGATGCTGATATTCTGTCTAGTTCTCTCCAGCAGGCAGCTGCTCCCAGAGGGGAAGTAGATTTATTCTGCCACCCACAGCACACCTAGGCAGGAAGTTTGGATACTCTTATCATTCAATCTATCATTTGGATACTCTTATCTATGCATTTTTACCTCTCTTTGCAGAAGGTAATTGCTGTGTCATGATGTTTGTGCATGACTGTGCACATGTGTGCATGTGTCTGAGGCAGGCACAGGCACTGAATCCCTCAGAGCTGCTGCGTGTCACACAGTGACATGTGAGGGCACATTCACTCTGTCCAGAGCTGTGCTGCTGCTCCCCATTTCACCCACAAGGCTGTTCATACCTGGAGGTAAATAGTGCTTCATCACCCCATAATATAGTGCCTCTCCAACATCCTAAACCCAACGCCACTCCAGAATGTAGGGGTGGGCATCCTTATTTACCTTCAACACATGAGATCTGAGCTGTCTGTGAAAAATTTCTTTTTCCCTCCAGAAAGGAAGTGATGTATTTCATGTTGACCCAATTAGAGATGGATGAGATGGGAATGGGATGAAGACATTGTACTGTTTGGTGGAAAATCAACACAGGCCAGCATGATTCTGCAAGTATTGATACCTGACTTATGATCCAAAGACACATTTCTAAAGAACTGACAGTATCATTTCAGTTACTAATAGACACATCTTTTCATTAAACTTACATTTAATGTTCAGGAAAGGACAGTGAAGTCAGGTTCCCTACAGGAAAATTAGTCCATTAGCAAATTATCTGGTTTTTGGTTCCAGCAAAGTCTTTTGATTTTAAATCAGAGGTTTTGATTTTATCCTCCTCAGATGGTGACCTCCAGGGAACATCATACAAAGAGACCACAATCATGTCCCTAATCTTGCAAGCTTCTCCAGAAACTTAGCTGTGGTGGAGCAGCATTTTTATTACCCCTCCTTCCTAGTATATTCTGATCCATAGGGAAGTGGACGGCACAGGTCTGAGCTTTCAAGGGCTTCAGTGGCACTGTATTCAGTCCCCACCAAGTTTTGAAGAGGTAATGTCACATTTTCTAAAGATCCGTGTCAGATTGGCAGCTTCTGGCAATTGTTAGTTTTGTACTATTGTTTTAGAAACTTGATTTGGTTCAAGGAATCTGTTCATACATTGTTCCCAGAAACTCCACTTGTGTTTTAATGACTGACCAGGGATGCATATTCCTAATGGGAAACAATGCAGTCTAACAGAGAAAATAATTTTCTGAGCAAAAAAGGAAGCTGACAGTAAAATTGGACAGGTGTGTCCAAGACTCCCTCTGTGAATTTGGGGAAGTAATTTCTTCTTCTCAGTGCTCTTATTTCCCTGCTTTTGAAATGAAGGTGGTACTTCACCAGTCTCTTTTAAGGGTAACATTCACAAATGACTGATATGCTCAATAAACCATGATTGAGCTGCAGAAAACTGACTGAGAACCTAGCATAAATCTGCTAATTAATCTGGTCCAGCTTTTGCCAATGCAAGATTTCCCTGTACACTAAATACTCTTTTTCAGTCTTGTAAAAGAAAGAAAGAAGGAAAGAAGGAAAGAAGGAAAGAAAGAAGGAAAGAAAGAAAGAAAGAAGGAAAGAAAGAAGGAAAGAAAGAAGGAAAGAAAGAAGGAAAGAAAGAAGGAAAGAAAGAAGGAAAGAAAGAAAGAAAGAAAGAAAGAAAGAAAGAAAGAAAGAAAGAAAGAAAGAAAGAAAGAAAGAAAGAAAGAAAGAAAGAAAGAAAGAAAGAGAGAGTCTTTTTAACAGTGGATAACCCAATGTGAGTGGAAGTGCTTCTTAGAGGCAAAGAGTAGAAACCAGGGCTCCTGGGTTCTATTTTCAGTTCTGCCACCTACCCACTATTTGACTATGGACAAAGTGCCTACCCTCTCCACACTTCATTTCATTAAAAACAGATCAAGAGGGTATTGCAAGGTTATTATTTTTCTAATTACCCCAGAGTCCTTGCATGAAAGGCCTTTCAGGAAAGAGGAGAATTTCACAGAAAATAGTAATCCATCACTTAGTTGCCAAGGAATCACAAAACTCTGCATTCTGGACCATGAACAAGCTGCTATTGAAGCTTATTTCTACTTCTGTATGACAAACACCTGAGCAAATCAACTGTGGGAGTAAGCATCATCAAATTGTTACGGGATACATATATGTACATGAAAATGCAGAATTTTAGAAGGATATAATGTGCTTAAGTAAGTGGAGGGGAAAATAGAAATATATAGCTTTTTAAGCAATTTTGTAAAAGTAGAGAAACAACTTGTAACAGAACACGTAATAATTTTAGTTGCTAGGTAAAGGACATAAAGATATATTGTAAAAACTCAGTAAAGCAAAACTTAGGTATTGTGAAAAATTGATAAAGCAGAACCTGTGGTTTGAGAAACCAGCAAGAACCAGGGTCCTGGTTTTAGCCAGGACAAGCTGACCTGGGAGCTAGCCAAACCCCCACTGGGCCTGCCCAGAGACAGGGGTCAAACAGCAAACACCTGAAGAACACGTCTTACTTCATCCAAAGACCCCTGCTGGGCAGGGATAGGCAGGCAGGGAGGTGTGGGTTTGTGAAATCTGTGTGTATTTAAACCTGAAACCTGTCCTCACCAAGTGCATGCTTTGGTGGAAATATCCCCCATGCATCCCAGCTAGAAATAAAATACACCACTTTCCAGTTTTAAATTGTAAAGTCCTTATTCCACAACACACAAGGTTATTAGTTAATAAGTACTAATATCCCATAAACACTTACCTGCTTTAGTAAGCAGGCACCTTCAAAACACAGGCTCCATTGCAAAAGAAATTTTGCTAAACCAAAGTTGCTTTTTTCTTGCCTATTACCCAGTAACTTTGAGTTGGCATGTGAGTATGTGCTGGAAAATGTATCCTGGGACCTTCTGTCAAGCCAAAATTCCTTCTGTTTATGTCAATTGTGCCAGTTCCTCCACCCCTGTTCAAAAGCAGTGGCAGGGTATGATCTGTTTAGATGACATCACTCATACATTTAGTACTGCTCAGTTTGCTGCCACCCACCCATGACAGGCAGTGTCCCTGTCACACAAGCCTTGGCAGAGTTCTTGCACGAGAATGCCCCATGATCTGAATCCCTTTGCCTGTCCCACATCTCACTTCACTGTGTTTAATTTGTAGATATTATGCTAAAACTGGTGGAATTTAAAACATCTAAGTTAGCTGCTTCGTGCTGTTAAAAACTTTTGCAATGCTACTTTTTATTGGGATGTGTTCAACTATGACAGCTGTGCTGAGTCCTTTAGGATGTAAGATATGGTACAGTAAAATGCTCCAGGCAGGAGCCAACACACGTCTGTTCACTTCTAAAAAGCAAAGACATCTACTATCATCCCCAAGAAGAGCAAAGGGGTGGTTATGTCCCAGAGGACTATGATGGTATGTTATGAAATCTGGGTTGAAATTTTTGAAGTAATTTGAGGAACTGCAACGCACACTGAGATCTTCTTGAGATTCCTCCTAGTCTTCCATTGATGCTGTGAGCTTCTGAATATTCGGTGCTGAAGAGAGAATATTTGCTGACCTTTGCTCACTACTTTGAGAACTATTTGTACAAATAGGATTTTACAAATTAATGCTGGAGTGGCAGGTTCAAAAAGCACTCAAACACCTGCCTTTCTTACAGACTCTGTTCACCTACTGAAGCTGACAGGACTATTCACATGCTGCAAATCAAACACAGACTTAAATAGCTATTATGTGAAGTCCCACCACAGCTGAAGATTGTGTAAGTAAAGAAGTCACCCCTGACTTCTGGTCTCAGGCTGAAACACTCAGTTTCAGTTGCCAAGAAATGCAGATATTTGGGAATTAACTCATCTAGCATCAAATGAATTTCATTATCTTTCCACAAAATGAGATAATGTTAGTGTGCAGTGTTTCTAATGCCATTTACCAGCATTAGTTTCTGGTCATGTAAAAATCTCCTTTCTTGTGTATTACAGTAAAGCAGAGTTTGTCAGATTGCAGAGAAACTGGGCACTTCTGCTTTTGATTTCTGATCACAGCTCTACCTTCCTCCCCCAAGAAAATAGAAAATGATTAGTCATGTAGTGCCTATTGATTTAGTAGTCTTCGTTTTAAAAATTATGTTTCTCAGTATTGTTCTTTTTTTATTATTATTACTGAAGCAAATTGTAATGCACTGAATTGGAAATTGGTTAACTCCTTCCTATCTTTGCTTTTATAGCTCATTTTCTCTTTGAACAAAAGCCATAAAGTGAGAACTGTTTTCTCTAAACATAGGAAATAAAAGACAGGCTGCATAAGAATGTGTCAGGCTCAAGTTACTTGTGTCTCTCTCATTCTCACCATCCCCTGTAATTCCTTCTCTTCCTTTCCCACTCTTTTATCATAACCTTTCTAGGAGAATGTCTATTAGCAGAAGCATACAGTAGATGGCTGCTGATAGTGAGGGGACTTGGCTAAACTGTCACAGGAACCATGTGTTCTATTTCATTGACAAGGGGTGAAATAACAGCCTGTTTCCCTGCATCAGAGAGATATTAGCTAATCTCACAGTCTTGCTTCCCCTCTTCTACAGGGATCCTCTTGCTTTTCAAGGTGTACTGGGAAACGTGCAAAAGGAAGTCTAATTCTGCCTTCTATGGATATGTAATGACTTCCAGTGAGGCAGGCCCTGCAAAAGGAGACATCACTCAAAGAGAAGAGAGAAAGTCTGTAAAGGTCCCTGGCCTGCTTTTCCCAGCCAAAAAAGAGTTATGAACAACAGATGGATCTCCTAGGTCATTAAATCCATTCTCTCAAATCGTAAGTAATATGATATATAAGTCTTAAAATTCTTTGCCTACCACCCTAGCAACCACTGCACTTAATCCTCTTGAATGATCTCTCTAGTCTCCTTTTCCTGAAATATCAACAACAATCAGGCAGTTAAGATTTGGATGGGGAAAATTCAGGACAATAGAATGGCAAAAGATCTGGCTTTGTACTGGGACAAGGGAACTTAGAAAAGTGAAAGAAAATAATCTTCATGTAATTAATATATATGGGCTTGGGGCATAGTGGAAGACACACAGATTTACTAATGGATTGTTGAGGCAAGAGGATGCAAGTGCCAATCCATATTGGACAGAAATGATGTCAGATGCTGCTCAGAAGAAAAGAGTGATCTCCTGTTAGAACTCCTCATGAAAAATCTGAGCAATGACTACAGAGTTGATGTGAGTTGCTGTGGTTGGACAAAACTTTGGATGAATGAAAATATTTGATTGGTCAGATATGTAGGACTGGTGGGATCTTAGAGGGGAACTCTAAGAACAGCATAGTGTGGTAGAGGAATGAGAAGAGGGGGTTTGTGGTATTTGTGTGCGGAGTTTCCAATAAAACCAGAATCCAAGAAGGATGAAGGAGGAGAAATCTACAGAATGAATACTGTGCTCACTCAGTGGGGAGTCCAGGAGTGGAAGAAGTTCGCCAACAGGTATTAAATCATAGCCATTGTCCTAGATATTTGTTCAAAGATTTGCTGATCTGTTTTTCTTATTTTTGTGTTTTGCCCAGTGACCTTTATTTAGCCTTTTTAATAGCCAAGGCTAGGACAGCCAGGTATATATGCTGTAACTGGCAAAGATAAATAGATTCATAGAATTGTTGGGTCTGAATTGCACCCACAGCATGAGTGCTCTAGAGATGTACACTTGAGCTCAGCCACATGTTATGGGCTTGAAACAGGAATTTCTGGGTGAAAATCTCTGGCCTATGCTGTGCAACAAGTCAGACTCCATGACCTAATAGTAATTTCTAGGTTTAAAAACCAACATATCTATGGGGAAAAAAAGCCATCTGTCCCATGCTTTGCTTTTCTGCAAACCCGTTATCTCTCTAGGGTATCTATAGTCAGCTTTCAGCAGCCTTAGGCTTGAAGGCTTTTAGTGATTATAATTCTACCACCATTTTTCACCTTCAAAGCTTTTGCAGGGAAGCCTCCAGGGATTGGAGCGAGGCAAAGTCCAGTTGCAATTCCAGTTTACTAGTTAAAGTGTAGGCTGACTGATTGCAATGCTGTCATCAGCACAGAACAACAGAGTTGATTCCTGAGAACAAGCTGACCTGGAGACTTGTGTCACTAAGAGCTAGAAAAGGCATTAGAAATCTAAGATCTTAACAGCAGTCTCAGGCTGCAGCTTCTTCCATTTTGCATTTCCATAGGTTGTGCTCACAGTTCACCAGCACCTCAGGAACAACTCTGTAATCCATGTTCTGTACCTTCTCCTTATGCCTTGAGCCAGACTCTTGGTTAAACCAGGGATATCTCATTGCCTGCAATGGGTTACTTAAAATTTGCATATTCCTAAGAGGAGAATCATGGCTCTCGTCTCGTAGTCCCTCTTTCACCCTCACAAATGCTCATTTGTTATTATTTTTTTTCAGGTTCTAATTCAACCAAGCCATAGTTTCCACTGCCTCGGGAATCAATATTTTCTCTGTCTTTTGACAATTTTTTTAAATTTTATTTTTACATGCAGTCTCCAAAAGGCTATAATTTACAGTTAATACTATGCAATCAAAGACAATGGCAGGATTCCTGTGAGCAGAGCAATCCTGGCTTCCTAATCATGGCTCTCATGCTCTACAGAAGAATTACAATCCTGCTCGTGGAACAGCAAATACTTGTTCCCACAAACACATGCAGTATTTTACAGTTGTATTGAATGAGAGAAATCTATACTTCTCTTTGCTCAGGAAGACTTGATTACCTAAACTAGCACCGCTAGGGAAAGGCACCATGAGAAAAGAAGATTCCTGGTCTAGGCACGTTTTAGTCCACACTGCATTTTTGTGGGTCATTAGTGTTCAGAAAGGATGCCCTCAGGTGTGCAAGGTGATTTCCAGCACCATTTTGTGACAAAGGCAAGGTGTGTAGTGACTTCAGCAGGGCTTGCTTGTCTTGTTTGCCTTGCTAGCAAGATGGAAGATGACTAAATTCACATGTCATAATCTGCTGAGTAACCACTATACAGAGGAGTAATACTGAGAGTAATTAATGCTGTGTTTTCCACTAAGGAGACAAGTCCCACTGAATAGCTCTGACCTAAGGAAAACAAAAGCAGAAAAGAAGATATAAGGGCTGCTTTGGTTAGAGGTGATTCTGCAGGACGCAAATAAAGAATAAACTTTGATGGAAGTGAGACAAATCTACCCTAAGGCCTGGATGGACAGAGCACACAACTCCAAACTCCTGTGTTTGGACACATCGAACCCACACAAGTATTCATGCAAGGCTGTGAGTGCCTCTGGAGGGGGCAGAGGGTTCAGTTTTGGTGAAAGGAATCTGGGTACATCATGGCATTGATGCATTTTGTCCTGCATTATTCTCTCTTAAGCACTGTCTTTCCCTACTTGCAATGGCTTTGTTGGAGGACAATTACCTTTGCTAAATGAAAACGACCAGAATGTGTCAAGGGTCAGGTAAAAAGCAATATACAAAGCAGCCAGAAGTAAAGGAGTATCAGGCAGAGGGCTGTCCAATTCTTCACTTTCCATGAGGCCAAAGACATTCAATCTGCAGCTGCAGCAACAGCTATTCCACTGGCTGTGGAATGGAGGGTGCCAGTGATCTTACTCTTTTACAGGATAAGATCAAAGGGAACACCCTCAGGACACAGCCTTAGGGTGGTTTGGTGCACTTGGGAAATGGCTGGAGTGTTGGGAGAGGCTTCTATTCTCAAGCTGTTTGTCACTCTCCATCTCCCAATGGAGGCAAGGTTTGGAGCAGAATTGCTGGGAGCTGCTTAGCCTATTTCAGAACAAAGCCATTGACTTTGTATACTTTAGGCAACTCCTAGGCAAAACTGCAAGACTTAGCTCTCTAAGCTGCAGTGGCAGTAATACTTGGAAAAGGAATCCTAGAGGCAAGTTGGAAAAAATGACTTTTATATCTTACTTTGCTGCACCCAACTTGTGTCAAAATGAGGTCTTAGCACATTTGAGAGTTTTCATTCTCTCATACTGAACCACTTTGCTGCAACCAATCTCTTCTCAACAAAACCAAAGTTTTTGTGTCTTTATTTGCAAGTCTCCAAAAGTACTAGATGCCATGCCATTTTATCCGTGTTTTTGTCTTCCACTTTTAAACAAATATAGTACTTGACCTAAAATCAAGTGGCTCCTTGGATTTTCCTTTTTATGTTCTTAAAGGAATATATAGAGAAAACAGAGTTCTACACATTAGAACAGACTGTTCTCCTACAGCATCTCATCAAATGACTGCCAGTAAAAAAAAAATTCCTGTCTCACCTCAGAAGAGGCTGTCAAGCAATGAAGATGTGCTATTTCCCCCAGTCTTACTGCTCCTGTCCCAAACTCTTTCTCAAGAAGTGTTTACATCAAAAATGCTTGAGAACTGGGAGAATTTACCAAGAGACACACTCTGTACATGCCCTGTTTCCCTTATTACTCCCTGGCAAATTGCTACAGACTACTGTAGAAAAGCTAGTATCACACACACACAGAAGTCACATTAGGTGACACACAAGGGAGATGTAAATAAACTGCAGAGAATTTGAAAAAGGTGCAGCAGAGTTGTTGCAGAAATTGAGAGCTCCTAACTTTGATATGAGTTTCAGTGAACGGCAGAGTGTATCTTTGAGAAGGGCAACCCAGGGAGAGAGGATAATGCTTAGTATATAGTGCATTCAAGAGGAACTGAAGGGGAACAAAGGCATGGCCGACAGTGTACCCATGTGCTGCAGACAGGCAATTACTCTATAAATCACAGTTAAAGGAGACCTCTACTAGCTGGCACCTACCACAGTCTCTCACCTCTCTGAGTGTCGGCTGCTGTGATCACAGGCAAAGACAGACATTTGGCAGGGCAAAAACTGTAAGTACTGAGACACATAGGTCAGCATCAGCACTAACCCCCCAAGACCACAGGTTCTGAAAGAGTAAGGGCATCTCTGCAGACTGAAAGCGCCTTGAAGGGACAAGTTCTCCAACTGATGCAGATTAGATGATGGGATATCTGACCTGAGCGGGGGTGGCCACAAGGGCACGATGAACTGTTCTTGAGAAGCACGGGCTAAACCACTTATCACGATGGTTTCATTGCAGGGAACAGACATGCACTATTAGTGCTGAAAGATTTCCCAGCCATAACAGCTAGGATTTTAAGAATCTATTTAACTTTGATAGTCTATAGCCCATCACTGGAAGTCTGCTTAAAGGTGTGATTGCTCTTCTTTGTATTGGAATTGCTGACAGATCCTTAACTATTATGGCGCTTACCAGCAGTAACCCATTTAAATAGAAAGAAAGAGGAGAGCATAAATGGCTTGTGCTGTTTGAATTTGATTTACCCATCAGCAGAAAAAGGTTCCATGTATGGAACTTGCTACACAATCCAGTCCCTGAGTTTTCTGAGGTCTTTGTATACCAATATACTATAAAGTCAGAAAATGCATTATCCTCGAGGAAGGATGCTATGCTGAAGGGAATTTGGGTGCTGGTTGTTTTTGAACTGCAATATATGGCATTGTAATTCCGTGTCAGTGATTTAAATGCTCTGATAGAGTTGGTGACAGCTTAAATGGCTCCAGCTCCCTGCCTTCCCTCACCCCTCCTCCCTGCCTGCAGTACCTCTCTCCTATGGATGGAAAGCTGACAAGTTCTGTGCAGGAACAAAGAAGAGTAGGAGAGTAGGTGGAGAGACCAGTAATTGTTTAGGGTGGGTTTTTTCTAGTGTTGTTTAAAAATATGAGCAAATATGGAGACATTCCACCTTCGTTTTTTTTTCAGGCTGAAGTGCAACTAGCTGTGAATGCCAAGAGAGGCTGGTTGCAATGCTATGTATCCCATTGCCCCTGCCCTCCAAGTGGGAGGAATGGAGAGAAAGAGAGATAGAAGGTGAGTAGCCCTTCAGGCTGCTTTCGTCATCCTGTGCCAGCTCTGCAGTGACAGGCGTCTGACAGGAGACAGCCGTCTCTCTAAATCAATCATCTGCGTTCTTGTTCCTTATTCCCCTCCCACTTCCTGCTAGTACACAGCAGTGCCCAGCACGCTGTGTGACAAGAGACCTTCAGGGGCTGGCTTTCCCCTGCTGTGTTACTGCAGGTTAGCCAGGGGTGCTGCTCTGCCTGCTTGTTCAAAGCCACTCAAAGCCATGTGATGGTTCCTACCTGGATCCTTAGCAAGGCTGAACGACAAAGTGGGCAACTGCAAATACAGCTGATGAAAATGATCATTATTTCTCTTTAGATTCTTGCAACAAAGGCTGTCACTCAAATCCAGAGGGGCAACACGAAAGGTCAAGGCTGGAAAAATACAGATATGCACTGTGCAGGACTGAATCCCGCTGGGAAATAAGGTATCAGAGCATCTTGTTATCATTGCCACTTCTATTAATAATATCAGTGACTTCAGGGTACAACCTCAACAACTCTGGAATGGTCTAAAAATACTGAGTGATGGATGGTGCAGTACCACACTCCTGATTTACATTTGTTAAAAGCAAACAACCACAGCTCACAGAAAGTAAATATGTGATGCTGTCATCCCTAAGTGGTGGGGATAAAAAATGTATTACCCTGCTCTTTATCGTGTACCCTGCCTCTATTTACACTTTCTCTCTGTCATGCATGCTGATATGTATATAATGGAAATGGAAGGGGTACAGAAAGGGTATCCATCAGAGAGAGGGAAAGTCAGTGACTCAGGTTAATCTTGTATCTTTAAAAAGTCAGTGGTAGGTGCGTATGCTTTGAATATCAGCACTTCATGAGGTCACTCCTAGCACAAGTTACATACTCAACTTCTTTGTATTAGACAGGTAGCTACACAGGTACTGGATGGAAAAAATATAAGGCCTTCTGTAGGACAAAGGTAGGAGACTTTCATGAGTCTGGCACTATTTGCAGTAGCAGATTTCCAAAGCAGAGATCCATTGCATCCAACTTCAGCAACTGAAATTCAGCATCTGTGATGAACATCTTATCCTTCTAGGCTCTCTCTGCAATAGGGGGAGAAAGAAACACAGAGTGGAAAGCAGATCTTCAATAGCCTCTAGCTTTCCACAGACCACACATACAAAGCACATCCTGGCTGAAGCATCTCACTTAAGTGCCTAACTTCAAGTGGGATGACTCCAGACTGATTTCACCTTACAGGCTGCTCTCTCTGGCATTTCTGACAAGCAGATTCTGCCCTCTGGTAGGGTGACTGCTGTTGACTGTCTCTGAATGAGAAAGAAGTGTAGGTTAGGGTTTTGTGCCTTTAGTGGAGGGACAGCAGTGACTGCCAGTGGAGGGAGGAAGGGCTCAGAAACTCAAGAGAATTAATAATATGGTCAGGGATGCTCTTAGAGGGTCATGTGGGGAGCTTGAAGAAGGGGAGCACACAGCTGAGGAGGGCTGCTGGGCTCCCTGGATGGATTAGGGTTACTAACTGCTGCAGACTGAGAGTGTGGCACCTGGACTCTGACCAATCCTTGCCCAACCATAGCTCTGGGGCAAGAAGAGCTGTACAGAAAAAAGCTCTGCCAAACCACCTTAATGAAAAGACTGAAATTAGTGACACTCCCAGCTGCTTGTTTAAAATGACAATGTTTTTATTAGGGCTGAAATAGAATGGGAAAGAGAAAGAATGTTGTGTAAAGTGTGTGCTGGCCTTTGTGCCTGCTGCTGGGGGTGTGATCAACAACACCAGCTGGCAGCTCTTTGGTTAAGAAAAAAAAATACAGTCCTGGAGATTGCAATGTGAACAAGAGCAAGCAGAGCACTCAGCACAGGAAAAACAGCTGGCGAGGGACCCAGACTGTGAAGGCATAAATTGCAGTCAAAGCCAATAAGAATTTCCTTCAAATGCACAGGAAGTTCTCTCCATCGCTCTAGTTTCTCCATACACTCCTTCTTGGCCTTCCACCACCCTGCTTTAGCAGTGCAAATACAGATATCTGGGGATTGAAAATCTTGGGAGACAAGCTGCCCACACTCTTTGGCCTGGAATACAACCATGGGGTGAGAAGTGGAGAGTGTGCTCTGCCACACACTGCAGGTTTGCACATTTGGTGGTTTGTGCAAGATTTGGGATTTGGCACGCAGTATCCTGTGAAAGCAGCTCATAGACCAGAAAAATGCATGTGGTCCTGTCCTGCAGACATCCACTGCAATGGCAGCCTCAGGCTCCATCCAGCTCTGCAAAGGTATTTCACACACTCCACCTGCCATTTCTGTCCTGCAATCTGATGCAGCTTAGCTGATTTCACTCAGTTCTGCCCTGAAGCTTCCCACTTTTCAGTTCTGCACCACAGAGATGATGTAAATCCAGTTCTTCCCTGCAACACCCTCAAATGTTCTAGAAGTCATTTTATTTTGATCGAAGTCAGTCAGCTATGGCCAAACTATGTTGTGTGTTGTTTGCAGTACACTTGTACTGATGCATTCACAGCATATTTATCACTAGAGAAGATGAGCAGGTTTTCCTCCCTTTGATTTAAGATACTAATTAAACCTATTTTTATTGAGATTGAGGGCATTCAAAGCCTAAAGACCATCTTTGCTTCCTAAAGCCAACAAGGTGAGACAGAAGCAGGCTCTAGAAAGAGTTCATTAGCTTGGGAATGAACCCCTTCTCTGACACTGACCTACTCTATGACTTTGAGCATCTTACTTTTCCATGCGTGACAAATAGCAATTAACTTGCTGCATACTCCACTAAGAAGTTGTTAGCATACGCAGTGATGAGAAATGGAATGCAAGAACTTCGAAAAAATATGCTGGGAGGTCAGATCTGAGCTAGAGTGCTTACATGTATCTTTAACTGAGTGATAACACAGTCTTTGAAAGAAAAAAGGTGAGTTTAACAAAACTAAATAAAAAAATAATTGAGCAGGCTTTAGCTCTAGATAATGGCAGTGTGAGAAGTGGGATAATTAAATGATTGATATGATTTCAGAAAGAAAACGCAGTTTTTCTGGGCAGGCACAAGGTTATCTGTGTAATTTAATTAACCTGCATGCAGGAGAGGAATTCTCTGTTGTTATCTCCTGATCCCAGTCCTGTGATGTCTGCTGGGGGTTATTTTTTGTTTTTGTTTTCTAAGCTAGGTTGTGGTTTGTTGGTTTTTTCCCTAGGGATCAGCAAGAGCTGAAGAGATTGCTACAAAACAGAAAATAAATATCTTTTAAAGATTCTTTAGAATGGTACTAACAGGGGAATGCTTTATATCAGTTGTCTTGTGCGGTATACTGATGAGGCTGCTGCCTCAATTCCTTTCCTGTTGTGGGGAACGACATCGTTTTGCTAGATCAGCAGTGCTGGTAAGGGGGAGGAGCAGTCAGGGCACTGCTACCTCATCCCTATGATGTCAGCAAGCACTGGCCCCCTGTGAGGGTCCTCCATCACCACCAATCTGCTCCAGCCAGTGTGCTCCCTGGCTTCAGCCCTGTCCTACCCAACTCCACACCCTGCAGCCCTTCCTTTCCTAGTGTTCAGGCATTAGTCCTGAACAGGGTCCTGTATTTCTCTCTGGAAGCAAGCTCCCCTCTTCCCTGCAGGCTGCACCTCCCTTTTACAGCTGTCACTCTACCAGGCTTTAGTTTTATTTGTTTTTGACTCCCAGTATGCAGCTGGAACTGTGCCTATTTACAGAGGGAAGTATGGGAGTCTCTGGGGAGAGAAGCAGACAAGCAGGGAGCTGAGGAAAGGACTCTTAACTTTTGGGTCTGGGACAGTGGCCAAGGGATTAGTCTTCCAGTGAAGTTTGTCAAAATTGAGAACAGTTCCAGCCAAACCAGCACAGCTTCTTTGCTGTCATCCTTGGCAGAGATGCCAATGAACACCTCAGCCATGAAGGCTCAGCTTCCTTCCATCTCCCCTCCACATTATGGAGGCTCAGCTGAAGGTGGCACTGGGTGACACACACCCATCCCTACAGCAGATGCTCTGTCCAAAACACTGATCAGTCTTATGTTGACATACAAGAAACACAGGGAGCTCAGGGGTGGCTGCAGGAGTGGAAGAGTGAAGTGCTTTCAAATTTGGTCTTTCTGAAACACATCCCAAGCTATGTATGCTACAAGCCAGTACTTCTATTGAAGATGTCAAGTAACAATATAAATCCTGAGAGCAATAAGGCTATATATAGTAGACAGGCATCTACAGGGGAATAGGGAGTAAAAGAGAGAAGACAGAGAGATGAGTGCTGTAGAAATGTCTCTTAGAAGCTTTTGATGATCCTCTATCTTTGTCAGGAAAAACAGGAATATATCTGAAAGCTCAAATATAAAAGACTCCCTTTCGAGCTTAAAATTCATCTCTATATCTTCCTGTTATGTGTCTACATACAGACTCAATGTCATTGTGTATTTTTAAACCATCTAACATTGGTGCATCAGCCCTCTAAGCAAGCCACTAAAAACAAAGTTTGCTTCTGCAAAGCCTCATTCTCAGTAAAGGGAACTGAGATCTGTTTAAAAGAAATTATCCTTTCAATCTGATCTGAATAGCAAGGAGTTCTGCATGGAGAAGTGGCAGGGTACAGGGCTATCCAGCTCTTGTCTGTGAACTTCTGTTCTTATTTTGAGGTTTTTGCGATTTCTAAACTTGCTGATACTTGTTTTGTGACAGTACAGCAACAGTGATGTAATTCTAGGGGACATGGTCATCGAGGTTTTGAGGAACACCAGTACTAGAAGCAGGTTTTGATGTTTAAAAATTAAAATTTGATGCTATATCATACACATTCATTTCTTCACAGATCAGTTTTTGTGGTAAATTGGGCCACCCCACCACACTGGATTCTGAATCTACAAGAAGAATGGGATTTTTCCTAGAAAGGCTGATGAACTTATTAGAAGGGAAACAGCCATGAAGTGATTTTTGCAAGGGCACAGCAAACCAGAAGCAGAGATGGAGTTAAAATTCAAGCTTCTTGAGTCCCAGTCCTATCCATTAGAACATATTGCCTGTAATCTAAGTGTAGTGCAAACAGCCAATTGATAAGCATTTTGCAACAGGGATGACAAAGTGGAAACTATAATCTCCTGGATATGCTGCTTTGTGGCCAGGAGAGGATTCTGTTGTAATTTTTTTTTTTTTTAAACTAGAAATAGTAGGCTGCCTCCCCTTGAATAACAAAATAGTAGAAGAGGACAAATTATGTTTGTCAGCTCTGTCCACAAACCCGACACAGTATTTGACCTCCCAGCCCCTTTCCTGCATCCATGAGGAGCTGAGGACCTGCGTGGGAAGCGTGGTGAGAGGCAGGCCCAGGAGTGCAGCCAGAAGTGAGCCGGGTGTGTCATCATGGGGACTCATCACAACTGTCAGCAGTGACTTTGTCCTACTGGGTCAGGCTCCTGATGGAGAATGCAGTGAGCCTGAGCAGTGGTGACTTTGCTGCAGCAGGCCTGATGTCAATATTTGAGAAAGTCCTATGAAACTGTGTAAGTTTCCCTGTGGAGCCTCCCCCATCCTGGCAGCCCTGCCTAGAGACCAGTGGCTCCTCTTCTTCTTTCTCCTTTGAAAAAGGTGCAGAAGGACCATCCTAAGGAAGGAAATGACAGACCAAGGTCAAGTACTTTGCAGAGCCAAAATGAGGCAATGGGATTATTTTGAAAATTCATTTGAGAATACAACTTGTGGATATTCCAGGGGTGACATCTTCAGATAAAATCATTATCTGCCCTGGAGAACAGCAGTCGGGAAAAGGATTATCAAGGAAGTATATATGAGCTACATAGGCACATTTCACTGCCATGAGATCTGAGTTTCCAGTTCACATGTTCCCAAGGGCTATTTATTCTTTTTAAAAGAATACTTAGTTAAAACTGGGAGCCTGCAGAAGGGAAGAAAAATTACAGATACAATCAGCTATCTCTTCTGCAGTTGCTTGCATTTACAATAATAAACAAAGTCCTGAATGTTAAGGGATGGGAAGATCCCATCCTCCAGCAGAACTGGGAAAAAGTTTTTTCCTAAGCCGTGAGAAAGACAGGGTAATTTCAGCAGAATTCTTATAAAAGAGATGCCCCATTAGACTGCACACCCCAAAAGCAGCACAACCCCTTGCTCTGTTTTCCATGCTGAGACCTCATTGAAGAATCTCAACAATTTGGCAAACCTGCCATGGAGCACAAAGGTATTGTGCTGCAAATGCAGAAGATGCAGATTCAATGACCAGCACGTGAGAAGGTCAAAGGAGTGACACACACAGTGTGTGTGCCCTGACATTTGTGCAGTGCAGTGTTTTAGAGAAACAAAAGGCAGACATGTTTAGCCTAGAGAACCCCAGATGAGACTCCTAGAGGAGCCTAGTTCAGGCTGAGGCACCCACTGTAGAGTGCTCTAACAGGAAAGGCCAGAGGCTTGTTGTTTCCCAGCATACTTCTGAGTACTGAAAAGCTAAAATAAGAAAGAAACAGAAAAGTATTTTGCACAAACTTAGAAATGTTTATTGCCTTTCCATCTCCCAGTTCTATCCCTGCCCCTTCCGTTTCCTTCTATGCCATGCCCATAACATGGCTCTCAGTGCCATGGGCAAGCTGAAGGATCCTGAAACTCCCCTCCCTCCAAGCACCAGCACTCACTCCAAGCCTGCATAGTCAGCAGTGTTAAGAAAGCAGCTACAGGAGAGCATGTGACAACAAAACAAAGTTAATTTGCTGCTATATAGTATTTAACCAGGAGAAAATAACAGAGCAGTGCCCTAGCTACCCACAACCCTCTGCACTTGACAGCAGTGACAGTGTCAGCTTCCATCTGCTGGTGTTACAGTGGCACTTGCCATGCTAAACGCTGATTAGAATTAAAATGGAAATGACATCTATGTGCAATTACTCTGCTATTAATCTTGATGCCCTACGTTTTATGTTGACAGTGGGCTTTTGCGGGGGGAGCTAAAAAGACACAGGTTTGTAGAGCTGGGGTTCTTTTGTAGTTGTTATTGAAGTAAATGTGATTCTGAACATAACACAGTGAATTACAGGCTCTTGGTATCTCTGCAAGAAGACAAGATCTTTGTACTGCCACTTGTTAGACAGTGAGCCCAGTTCTAGAAAATACGTGTATGACTGTGTGCACAGTAAATTTTTGCCGCTAAAATGGAAATTTGATGTGACATTAGCATGAGTTTATTCAAATATTTAATGCAGGTGCCTGCAAATCATGTAGCTACCTTATGCTGTTAACTGACTGTACCATAATTGTGTACACAAGTGGTGTTCACAAATGAAGCATGGTTGATTAGAAAATGAGCCCTATGAGATGAGATTCTTCCTAACTGCAGTGGAGTGGCTGAATGGAGAAGCTCACTTTTAGGAAAGCTGTACATTGCACAGAGCAGTGTTTCAAGCCTCTGGAAGGGTTAATTCACATTA
Source organism: Rhabdornis inornatus (assembly GCA_013397075.1). Classification (NCBI taxonomy): domain Eukaryota; kingdom Metazoa; phylum Chordata; class Aves; order Passeriformes; family Rhabdornithidae; genus Rhabdornis; species Rhabdornis inornatus. Next base: position 1,276,316 of record VWZS01004220.1, read on the forward strand.
CACATCCTGGGATGTCTGAGGAATGCTCCAGCAACGACACAAGCGCTTTTGACTGATTTTGACAGTGCCCACCCACTAGTTACAGCTAAGCCTCAAAGGCAGGCCAAGAAGCTAGAATCACAGAATGGTTTGGATTGGAAGGGACCTTCAAGATCATCTTGTTCCAACTCCCTGCCATGGCAGGTACACTTTCCACCAGACCGTGTTGCTCAAAGCCCCTCCAACCTGGCCTTGAACACTTCCAAGATGGGGCATCCACAACAGATCCTTTCTTCTGTGGTCTGCTTCCTTATTGAGTTGTGTTGGAAGTCCCTTTCTTTGAATAACACCATAAACACCCCTTTCAGGAGGGGCAGATACTCTAAAAGCTCAATAATCCTTTAGTGAGGATGTTATCTATCCTCCTCTACAGAACTGGAGCACCCAGAATTTGTCCTGCCTTAGATTAAGGCCTGTGTCTGACCTGTCTCTTCAAGTCAAATATCCTTGGTCCTCCCACATAACCACAGAATGAGGAGTTGAAAATGTCTGAATTATTTCTAATTTTCCTGAAATTACCAACTCTTCCAGTTCTTACATCACTGATGAAAAATTTTCTTAAAAAAACCCCAACAAAACAGACTTCAAGGCAGTTCAGGCTACAACTAAAACAAAATTCAGCCATTTTGGGCTAAAGTTTTGCTTACACAGCAAAAGGCAGTAACGAATGTGGTGCATGACAACTTCATGAGTGAGAAATACAACTGCAAGGGCTGAGTGCTGTGCCCTCCTAGGCAAGATGCCTTGCAGACCTGCCTGATCCCATGTACAGAGGCTTGATGGGCCAGGCCCATCAAGCTCCATCAGTGTCTCCAGGCTAACTCACATCCTGGTAGCTCTGCTGTGCTCCATGAGGAAGTGGTGACATGGCTACAGAATCAGAGCCATTCTCCAAGCTACCTGCTTGTCCTTGCCAGCAGATCAGATTTGGGAAAAGATGTGCCTCACTTTCCCTGTTCCTGTACCTGCTGTATGAAGACTTAGGTGCTCAGGTTTAAGAACTCATTTAATGCTATTTGCCAAATCATGGCTAAATTCCAGATTCAAATCTATAAAAATCACCATGCATTGTTCTACCAAAATTTCTAGCACCCACCTTAACTCTGCCCCAAGCCCCTGGCTTCTCTTCCTTCTATAGAACATTCCCACACAGGCTCCAGGCATGATGGATCACTTACCTCTCCCTTATCTCATCCCTACAACACTAAGGCATGAGGAGGGGCTTGGAGGGGAGGGAAGAAGATGCCTGTAGTGCCTGTAAAGTTGAAGATAACATTTAAGCTTTGTTACACCAATGAGGCTGCATTAAGCTCCCACGACCTTGAGCGAGAGCTGCAGCTTGGGTTCCTCTCCTAAAGACTTTAATAAAGTGAAAAATTGTTTCAATACAAAATGTGATATTGGGACATTGTTCGTGCATATATTGAGCTTAAGTCAAATATTCTGTGTCCTCAAATCCGACTGATTAATAATTAGAACGAGAAATTCTTTCTTTAATGTGTTTAGGAAAACTGATGGATTTAATTTTTTTTTATCAGCCAAAAGTAAGAAAAATGTAATCTTTTTTAAAGTATCTAATACAACAATGCAGAATAATTAGTTTCTATGAAAACAGGCATAATGGGACTGAATAATAAATCACTTCTGTTTTGTATCTGTCTGTCTGATGGAGGAGAGATTTACTATACAGTGTAGCACATGATGCTGTAGGAAATTCCAGGCAATAGTAGGAATCTATAAGGGGATAAAGTATTTCCAGCTGTGCATTATAAGGGAGCGTTTCATCTTGAGACAAAGCCTCAGGGATAGGTCCAAATAATTATCAGGCAAAAGGCAGCTCCTTAGGGGCCAACTTGCCAGGATATATTGGCCCCTAAAACTCTTATTCTGCATCTTCCATGGCTATTTATTTCAGTAGTCCTGTGCACTTCCAGAGAGTTTTCCTCTACCCTTTTCTTCCATCTCTTTTGGTGCCTTAGACATACTATGCTGAAAGAGGCTCCAGGCCCTTCTCCCTGGGCAGTGCAATCCACATTTTGTAGCTGGACAAGCCAAGGCACGGGGAGATATTTTCACGGCCAAGGCCACATGACATGCAGTGAGATGCCTGAGCCTGGATCAGAATCAAGCTCACTGCCAACAGACTTAACCCAGAGCTATCTTAATTGAATTGCAAGGAATAACTCAAATCTCAAGAGGAAGTTGGATTGCCCAGCTGCTATAGCTCTATTTTACTTCTTCTAATCGTAGTTTTTCTTAGTTTTCTTCTAGGAAAAGGAACCAAAATGAAAGCAAGTAGGTTGATATCTTGACTCTTATCCAGGTACATTCATGAGGTGTCCAAAACAGGCTTGTTGCCGGGCATTATCATCCTGCTGCTTTCACTGTCTGCTGCTAGAACATCATCTCTGTGCTGATTCCATTTGGACTTGACTCCAAAGGCATGATTTAGTCTGACTCCTTTTCACTTTACAGGTGAGTTCATTCTGATTTACACTGCCAAACCACAACAGAATCTATTCCTGTGGGTTTAGTCAATACTTCCACAAAGAATATTTTTCTTTGATCCTGGCTTCAGCTTCCCTTCTTGGGAATTCTTTTATGACCAAAAAACATGTTTGAAAAGGCAATATTTTCACAGTGCTTATGACCTGAAATACAGTCACAGGGAGGAGGCTCTTCTGTTAGATTCAAATGCATAACTTTCCTTAGCCAATTTGACTCAATTCATATGGAAAGTTCAAAGGTCTGTGCAATTCTTGCTGACTTCTCTGGAACACAATTCATGGTACATCTATATTTTGTTTGGTAATGGCAAATGGTCTCCAGTTCATTCTCCTGATAGTAGGACATATGAGAGTCCTTCCTTTTCCATGAGTTGTCAATGCACTATATACAATTAGTAGTGATCCTCAGGAATAAAACAGTTAAATCTTTGCTTTTAAACCATAGTATTTCCACATTTCAGTATTTTTTTTTAAATATGTAAGAAGGACCTTACCTGTATACTCTTTACTGATAGGCAGTGTGCTCTGTAGTGGAGCACGACATCTGTTTAGCAGCACATAGCAGCAATACACAATAGTTTAGGTCTAGAAAGAAGAAATGAGCCACCAGACCAAAACCAAAGTGCAAACCTAAGTAGACAAAAGAAATATTCAGAGCATATCCAGGCATACACTGCTCCAAGAATGAATAGAGGTACCTTATTTCTTAGCTATGAAATATCTTTCCAGTAATAGATGATCCTCTACAGATCTGCTTTGGTTTCTATTCCATACAAATTCATGCAGGCCTAATCCTGCATTATCATCCCCAATTCCACTATAAAGTGTTTTTTCCCTACACTCTTGGTATGGCACAGCCCAAACCTTTCCCATTTGCAAGGTCATCTGAGATTTACAGTTTAAAGGGTATAATCACTAAAACCAGCACTGGTTAAAACATCAATAACAAGTTTCCTTAGTAAATAACAAGCGCAGTAACCTGTTCATGACACTTCTGTGAAAAAACTTACATATTGCTTATAAAAGCCAGAAAAAGCAAGGAGAATGGGACCATGCAATGATCACACCTAGAATGAAATGCCATCTCCAGGTCAGTAGCCAACACCCCCCTCTACTGGATAAAGCCCAGACAGATAAAGTGTTGCAGGTGCAGCACAGTCTGACTCGGTACTTTAGCAGCATCAGGCAAGCACCCCTCTTGCTGTACTTCTGCCTTTTCTGTACACAGGATCTTCAGAGCACCCAAGCTGGTAGAGATTCACTTGTAACCTGTTTCACAAGACAGATGTCCAGCGTGAAATACAATGGTTGGGAGAGACTTTTCAGAATGGCTCCTTCACTTTCTCACACCCAGCAGGTCACTCCTGGCCCAGACTCGGACTTGTTTACCCTTTCAGCTGTTTCCTGCTGTAGGTAGCTGTTCTCAAGCTGCCACATTCAGTGTCACAGGAAATTTACCACATAGCATACGTGACAAGTCACACCTACACTGCACAAAAGGCAAGATTATGCAGCAATGTGTCAAATGGATCATATCTGCGTATCACCCAACACGTACAGTTCATGAAAACTGACATCTCTTTATCAGCTGAAGGAAATGATAAATTACAGAGCATGCAGGCTGAGGAACTGACAGGCTATGACAGTGGACAGCCTATTCCCAGGGCACAAAACCAATGCCTGCCTTCCCCTACCAAGTCTATATACTTGCATATATAGATAGAATCACCAGCTTTGGTTATGCAGGTTATAAACATCTCAGAGAACATATATAGGCATCCATATCTGCACGTTGTCCTTACCCCCCTCTGTAGATAACTGTCTGCTCTCTTGTCTCTTGAGCAATTCTTCCTGTGAAGTGGAACTGCTAGAACAGGTAGTCAAGAAGGCTGAGGGATCACTTCAGGTACTGCTGAAGGTACAAGCCTGGAACTTCAGAGTGCCAGATCCAACTCCCTCCCCTGCCACTGCCTGTATGTACTTTGGTATAAGTCATTTGGTCTCTCTGAGCTTCAGTTCTCCCTCTTAAATGAAACAGCAAAACTGTCCTGCCAAATGAAGTATCATGAGAATAAGTATGATAAACAATGCAAGCACTCAGATATACTAACCTACATTGATGTGTTCTAGCTTAAGCACCTTAGACAGACTAATAAATGGTTTATAGAGCACTCAATGAAATCAATAAATCAATGTTTGTGGATTTCAGCAGGTAGTGATTAACCCCCTGTGAGAGAACAGGTGGTGTCTTCATTGCCTGTATAGCCAAGAAATGTTTGCTGTTAAACTTGTCCCTTGCACTTTGTTCTTCCCAACACACATCTTAAAATGTAGGAAGGATCTCTGTCACTGACAGCTTTGAGCCTAGAATTAGGTAGGTAAATCTATATCAAGAAGGTAAAATAAGCTGCAAGTAGCAGTAGAGGAAATACAATACCAAGCTGTGACAATGGAGATTTGGGTTCAGTTCTCAGCTCATTCACAGATTCCCTGCATAATCTTTGATGAGACATTTAGTTTCAGTATGCACCAGCTACTCATCTGCAAACCAAGGATGAATAATCATTCCCTTGCCCTTGCTTTCTATTTAAAGTGTGAGCTCTTGGGTCTGGGGTTTCCACTTATTGTTGACAACTCTACATCAGCCATGAAATGTTTCTCTAAATTGCAGAAAAACTGTTATAGATACAGAATATCTCTGTTGTTTGCAAACAGTCTAGCCTAGGTCTGGAATAGCCATGCACACGGAGCACAGCCAATAAGCTCCACTGGACCCTGTCACAGGCACAGCAGCCGAAGCAGAATGCTGTATTAAGAAAGCAAGATCACTTCAGCAGTAGATTGTCCCTGCATATTTGCATAGAGCTGTGCCCTGCTAAATGGGATCCCCTGGAGACAGATGTACTTGAGAGGTCAGTGAGTGCAGCAGTGCTGGAGCAGCTCTTTGAAAGTCAGCTCATATCCAGAAGCAATGGTGTTATTTAGTAATTTCAAATGTCTGGAGCATTCTAGCCCTCTCTTACTCCTGATGAAGGAGATGTGATTACGTGTATGTAGAGTATGAGCCCTGAGCCCCAACCAGGATGTTCAGGAAATGTCAAAGTAAAGGTAAGAGTGACTATAGAGAAACTCCCAGAGACAGGGTTAATCTCAGTCTGATGACAGTACTGAGACACACATCACCCAAATATTCTATTCTCACCTTCCTTCTGTCTTCCAGAGACTCTTCCAGATCCCTCTCTTCTGACAGAAAGAGGTAGCAGATCTCAAGGAGGACATATTTGCTGAAGACTATATAGAACCAAGGAGCCACATCTGCACAATGGATTCAAGATCAGCCCATCTATTTCCCAAAGAGGGGCTGCATGAAGGGGAAGTAGGTGAAGGTTGAAACACATCCTGTATAAGTACAGGGTTGATCATGAACATCATGCCATTCCTATTCCTCTAGCACAAGAGATACCAGAACAAAGAAATGGCTTCTGTGGGTGGGTTTAATTTTTTAACAAGTTACTATGTGGCTATTGTTTCAAATTTTTTATGTTTATCTTTGCAAGGTCTGTTGCAAACGGTGTAATTTTCCAGCAGCCAGGTACATTGAAGAGAAAAGTACTAATAATGTGACATCATTACTTTTGTTCCATAGCAACATCCCCCCCACCCCTTACACAACAGGTTATAAGTCTGTAAAACTCTGCATTTTACAGCACTATAAAACTCCTCCAGCTGTTATAAATATATCGTTTTAAGCACTTGCATTTGAAAAAACGAAACAGAAAAATACCACTGAAAAGTTCAATGCTTTTTCTTCCCTGCATTTAATTGTATTAACTTTTTCCCTGCTGGTCTCCCAGACCCACTGCTGGGCTGGCAGATTTCCACAGAAACCAGGGAACACTCAAGATTCATGCAGGCTGTTTGCTGGTACAAAGCAAGTATTTTGCTATGAGAGATGTCCAGTGGGGGTGAACCTTTACTAAAAGGATACATCTAGCTTGTTTGCCAACTTGATACATACATGCCGTCTAATTAGATCCGGGGCCATTGGCAATGGACATGTAGAAGTAGAATTCATCACAGTACTGTGAGATGGGACGATAGTCACTGGTAGAATTGCTCCCTATCTGCAGAGAAAGGGAATGGTGCTGTGGCTGTTGGCTGTAACTGCACTTTATACCCCAACAAAGTTCTCAGTAAAGCACTTAATCCCACCAGAAATCTTTAATTTTGTCAATTGTTAGGTGGAACAAATCTTCACCACAGGTTTAGCTGTAGGTGGGACTTGCCTTCACTGAGGCAGGGGAAGAGGCAGAGGCTATACAGTGGCACAGGTCCAGCTTTTACCTAAGGAGTGCACAGGCACTACAAGGACAGGGAGCTGGAACTGCCTCATCACTTGGCAGTCTGCTTGTTTTCAGTGATGCTTGTGTTAAAAGGCCTCTTTTGTTTCTGTTTTGGGTATGTTGGTTCAAGCAGTGTCTATAAAATGATGAATTAAATATGCTCTATTTAAAACCAACAGAAGTTTTGCCACCGATTTAAATTTGGGAAAGACACTTCAAGTCTGAGAAAAACCCATGGAGTCTCTTTCAGGAATCCAAAGAGAGGCAAACCTCAGCCTGAACTTGTGCATTCTGGGGAAACAGAAACTACTGTAGTTCTCAATCACCATTACCTCCCATAGTGAAGAGATAGTGAAGAATATTGGCTTCTTGTTGCTTTTGCTTTAATTGAAACACTCTAGAGCAGGGTCTGGCTCTCACTCTACACAGTGATGGGTGTTCTCAGAGCCATGATTCTACTAAAAGTGTAAAGCTGTTGCTAAAACAGAAGTAAATTCAGTAATAACTAATTGCAGGTGAGTTCTACCTCAGGCATGCTCTAAGATGGGAGCCTTATTTTACTGGGCTGTAGGTTTTACCATCACAAATGCAGCTTCAGATTTTTTTCCTTTTTATACATGCCACTATTATTTATATTTTCCTTGCCAGTGCTTGAAGCCATCATGACAGTGTATTGGGTAATGACAGGATAATTGTTTGTTTTATTGATCATTATAAACCATTCTGCATCTCTACATGATTTATAGCATTTTAAATACTCTCTCCTTTCCTCTCCATTCCCCTGCCATCGGGCCAGCTAAGTGGATCAAAAGCCCATTGGCTACAGGCAATCCAATTAACAATGACAAAAGAAAGAAAAAACTTCGGAAATAAATGAGTCCTTACACCATTGCTTTGATGGTTCCCTATTGATCCTTTCACATTGAAAAATGTGAAGCAGTTAGAAAAAATTGTGAAGAAAGGAGAGTGGNCTAATGGGCTTTTTCATTCGAGTTCAGACATTGCTCTGAAGTTGTGCTCACATACCAGGATGTCAGTGTTCCATTGCTGGGTCAGGACTACAGGCAGCTCAGGTTGTTGGTGCTCAGCCCACAGTCCAACAGCATTGGGCAGCATCCTCTGGGAGAGTCATCAGAGCAGCTGATGGAGGTGCAGCTCATTGTCACAGCATCCCACTGAGACACAGCCACCATGTTCCAGGAAAGAGAAAAGCTGAGGTCAGCCATTACAAATGCAGTTTTATCCAGCTGTTCATTTCCTGCCACGTGCACTGGGATATGTTTATTTGTGCATGCAGCAGAAATGTATATCTGAGACACTTCAGCTACAGTTTACCCAATGGCCACTTACTCAACCACCAAATAACCCTTTCAACTTTCTACTCACACAGTGTCACCCCACTCCTCCAAAAAAGCATCAGGCACCATTATAAAGACAGTACAGTACTGATACCAAGAATTTCCATGCATTTATACCTGAAATTACAGCAATTTTCTCTGTAGAACCAGAGTTTTCAGCTGCAAGATGTAAGTAGATGTCAACGTGTCATAAGCACCCTGCTATTCACACACTGCTAAACAGTATGAGGTGTCCCAGCAGATGAGAAGGGGATCACAGTAGAGAACAGGCATATAATCACTGGAATAGGTGGTGCTTGCCTGACTTATACTTGAAAATACCTGAAGAGACAGGAATTAGCTCATTTACATACTTGAAAAGTCACAAGAGTGTTTTGGGGCTGTTGAGGAAACCACTAAAAATGAAGAGGGTGCTGGAAGAGGTCCCTTACCCACTTTAATCTTTATCTCTGAATTTATAAGGAGACACTCACTGGAATTTTTATGTCCTTTCAGCAAATTGATTAGGAGAAAACAGAGGAGGGGAAGGGAGGTAAGTTGCCCTTTGGCCATCTTTGCTGGTTACTGAACCAGTACATAGAAATCCAGTGCTGCAGAAGAGTCAGGAAGAGGAGAAGTCCTTGGAAGAGCCCTTTATCCACCTGATGTTGCAATATGAATGATGGAGCTGGGGCACTCCTGAGCCCGTTCCTCTCTGCAGGTATGACTACACTGCAATCAGGAATATGATTGCAGCACATACTGGCATCCTTCAGCTACTTCAGATTTAGAGAGCAATGCTTTATCCTGTGCAACGTCTCTGTGTATTAAAGACAGGAGCCCCTGTGAAAAGCCAGCATTGTGCTCCCATTTTTACTGCCGTCTGGTTGAACACCCAGACACCACTGTCAGAAGGCAGGGAAGAAATCTTGGTGGAGCCCAGCTATTCAAAGCATACATTGAAATGATAAAAATAAAACCTTATCATCATGCTCATTTCACCCTCCAGGATTGGTCATTCTGGCCTGCCATATATATACATAGGCACTAGCTCGTTTTGAAAATAGCTCACAGCTCCCAATCATCCTCATATTCAGGATGAACATCTCTTCACATGGGTTTATCTGACAGCTCTGAGTGAAACCCCTATTCCTCTCTAGTAAATGTGATCAAATTCTGTCCTGATTTTTCATGTTCCTTTACATTCAAAATCAACTTTTCTCTTCCTCAAGGTTTACTTTTCTTTTCCACGAGACATAGGCATGACTAATCAAGAAATCCAAACTTCAGGTGCCTGACAGAAAATTTTCTCTGAAATACAGAATTACTTTATAGCAATCAATAAAGCACTAGAGTAAACCCATGCCTTCAGTAGAAATTCCTCCAGCTAAAACTGAGCTTAGCATCAGCTAAGGTGCCATCACTGGAGGACTTAACAGTACACATCAAAGAAGCAACTGTTCTGTTATCATTGCACCAATTGCTTTAGTCTCTGGTTGCCTTTGAAAACTCCAATCTGGTGAGTATTCCCTGTCCACTGTCTGTTTCCATCTCCATACCCAGGAAGAGAAAAGACAACATATGGTTTTGAAATCTTACAGAACAGAGTATCTGCAAAATCTGCCTGTTGAGTACATGTAACACTTCCCAGCAAAGTGAGCTGATGCCATCAAATGAGAATAAGCTTTGGAGGGAAGGGTCCCAAACATAGAAGTCTGCTCCAATTCATTCTGTTGGGTTACGTAGAAGAGTACCAGAGTCATAAGGAAGTCTCCGGAAACAGCACGAATCGAATGCTGTTGGTTTGAACTCAGTGGAAGGGAAATTTCAGTCCCTTGGATGGTTTCATAATGCATCAAGGCACATCACAAGCAAAGGAAACAGTCTAGCAGAATTGCATTAATTTTCATGAACCCAGCAGCCCTGGAAAATCACGAAAACTGCAACATAATGAAAGCCTGGAAGGGAAAAACCTGCCCTCTTCTTCACTGCTAGAGAATCTGAATGCGGATTCCATCAAAGGAGAGAGCCTGAGAATGCAGGGTTGAGGAGTTGCTGTTCTCCCAGTTACTCGTCTGCCAAAGGAGATAAACTCCTGTATGAGGGCTACCCATCTCTATGCAATTAGACCTTAGCACTCTGCATGACACAATGAACTGCTGCCAGCAGGAATTAAAGAAGACATTTTCTTCTGTCTTCACAGTATTTATCTTCTGCCCTCATTTCTCAAGCCCTGTCTCACTGATTTTAGTAGAAATGCAATGCATGGATTGGATTGATAGTGTCCTAAATGGATGAACAATGTTCCCAACAAAACAAACAAAAATACAGTTTCTTGCTCTTATGGGAAGTGAAAAAAATCAACCCCAAGTGCAAACCCTTGCCAGTCTGTGTAAATGAGCTTATCCTTTCAGATATTCCCATCTCCTGCATTTTACTCAAAAGTTGGACCTCTCAACACAAAAAGCAGGAATTGTCTACATATTACTACTGCTGTTACTGAGCAGAAGAATAACTTAATTCTGAAAACTGTCATAAATACTTCATGCCTACTTATGCCACTGCATTGTGATGAAGTCACACCACTGAATGGAAACACAGGTTACATTGTGTGGGGCTACAAAGGTACCTTGGTTTCATTCCTACCTTTCCTGGTTGTGAAGCAGGCAGCAATTAGCTAACAGCAGTTGCTCTTCCAGGAGCTTTGCTGACATCATCTCCAATGCCAGGGAACAAACAAAGCTCTTTTAGCAGGATAAAAAGCACAACATGCATTGAGGTTGTTGTTGTTAAACAAAAATAACCAAGCTAATTTCAGCTCCATTTAAAAGCATGGGAAATAATCGTTGCTCAGTGAATGGGAAAAGGACAAAATCAGTACAGAGAGAAATCATTTGCAGGGTCGTGAGAGATTTCTGCAAGCCATGAGTACTGAAACTATTTTTAATAATATTCAACAGTGCCATTTAAATATATATTGCTCCTAGTACAAGGTTTTGGGAACCTTTCAATTTTAAGAATTTCTATATTTTTTTCATTTTCTCACCTTCATCTCTTATACAATAAACATCTACAACTTAAAATATTATAATTTATAAAGCCTTGTTTGTCCAAGTGACTTACACTCCTCAGTAAATTTAGCCCCCTTGGAAGCACGCTGACAACAGCTGATCAACACTGCACTGGGTGCTGTACAACTAGAGAGGAAGAGACATCACTGATTTAACTGGCATAGTATAAATTTTGCAGAAGTGCAAGTCAAACACAGATAAATTAACAGCCTTGCTCCAGTTTGTCTAAAGTGCCAATCAGGGAAAAAGGATTGAAGCCACAGTTCCTGAGCCACTGTCCCACGCCCTTAACCACAAAACCATTGTTTTTGAGATTTAGATCTTAATCACACTGGAACAAGCCCAGAACTATTTCATTGTCTCAGTGCAGCATCCCTTGAGATACCACTATAACCCTAAAGATCATTTTGCTCAGAATGATCAGCATCCTGTTGACCACAGCCTACCTCATTCATTTTTCTCCAGGTCAAAGCATTTCCCATCTGCTGGCCTCCAGAGCAGCTTTCTCAGGAGCAGAGTGCTGGGATTTCTCACTGCCCCTGCATTTCAAACAGGAATGATTCTCACAAGCAGGTACTGGCTTTGAGATCCAGGTGCATGGCAGGGGCTCTCTTGACCTCCCACCTACCCCACAAATCCAGAGTTAGACGAGACAGAGCATGACTTTGGCACCTGGGCTCCAGGAATACGCTCAGGCAGGGCAGGGTTCACAGAGCAGGTGGCTTGTCTGGAGCTGAACCTCAGCAGACACCCCAGTGGGATCACTGTCGCATTTCCACCGCATTTCCGCGGGAGGAGCAGCTACCCCTCAGGAGGGGTGGGCTGTTGTTTCTTCCCTCAGGCAGATTCCTGCCTTTCCACTTTGAAAGGCTTTGAACCATGCTTCCCAGCCGGGGCCCTGCTCCCTTTCACACACCAAACCCACCTGAGGACATGGGACTGCCCTTCCAAAGCCCACCCTGGCTGTGCTACCTGCCCTTCTCTGTCCCTTCTTCCTCCCAGCACTGCAAAACTCAGACAAGTCAGACCAACTCCCCTTCTATCACAGGTACCTCCACACCCTCCATCATCTCTTCAGATGGTTCCTGGGCAGCTGCTCTTTACAGGACTGAAACCTGCTCACCTCAGAGCTCCTGCTCTGAGAAACTACTGTTCTTGGAGCCTTGGGGCTGTCCCCTTAAAAGGGCCTTTCCCCTCATGGTCTTGGGACTGACCCCCTTCAGGCCTCTGTTCCCTCATGGTGCCAAGACTCACCATCACTCAGGGGCTGCTCCACTCACAGTGCCAAGACCTTCTTGCCTTCTTTGAGGACGTTGCCCCCCTCACGGTGCTGGGACCCTCTCAGCATCTCTGAGGGACTCTACTCCCCTCACAGTGCCGGGACCCTCTCGCCATCTCTGAGGGACTCTGCTCCCCTCACAGTGCCGGGACCTTCTCGCCATCTCTAAAGGGCTGCTCCCCTCACGGTGCTGCTCTCCCCTCCTCCGAGCGCCATTCCCGCAGGGCTGCTGGGGAGGGAAGAGCAGCCCTGGGGAGAGATGAGGTGAGAGGCCCGAGCACGGAATGCTCAGGGAAAATGACCATGCGTTTGTGTAATCTGATGCAAATGGATGTATATTTATGCAAATGTGTGCTAAGTAGATTCTACTGATGCTCTGACTTCAAATATTGGTAAGTCTGTGCTTATACCTACAAAACACCCTTAAAACTCCTCTGAAAGCTGCAGTGACTCCATCGATGTGTTAATATACACACGGACAAGGCACTGTCTTTACCTAAGACCAAAAAGTAAAGTACCTGCAATTGTTTAAAGCTTTAATGAGGCTGTTTGGTGTATTTGATCAAGTTTTCTGGCCGAATTCCAGTGAGTATAATCATACCTTGTCTACCTACCCCAGCTCTCCCACCTGGTAATATGTTTTTGTTTCCTTCCAGTATGAGGTGTTAAATATCTACTATTACCCCAGACACTAATACATGGGTTAGCTGTTTCCTGTGTCAGGGATGTGCCAGTGCTCAAGCTGGGAATGTTTCAGGGAGCATGTGCTTCAAAGGGAAATAGAAGGGTCAATTAGCTGCTGGCAATTTTAATTCGTGTGATGAGTATTCTGCTTCAACATTGCCTTGTCATGGTGCCCAAAGTTCTTTCTAATTTGCAGGGGAGTTTATGTTCTAAGCCTAGAAATGTTTGTGAAATTGATTTGTAGCTCGATATGTATATAATAACACCTGCATATATGAATGTATGGAAAGTGACTCTGTAACTAGATGATCAATGGATGCTGTTAAGTTCCTGAATGAAGCTTGAGATAGAATTAAAGTGGTAAGGAAAAGCTCTGTTGTGTTAAATATGTACCTTGAAACATATTGTGAAACTGATTCAGCTATCCCTTCAGAGTTGGGATGGGTAAGTACTGATATTCAGAAAATATCAGGAACTTTATGTGGCAGAGTACTACAAAAGCTGTGTTGAAGTTGGCGTCAGCACAGTACAGCCACTTAGAAGAGAACCTCTGTGTTGTTTCATAAATTGGAGTTGAAATAAATTGTAAACAATATTGAGTTGAGGGATTTCATCTGATTCAGAGTTTCAGAGCAAATATTAAATAGCCTAGAATGTGGAAGCATGCCATGTTTTATATTCATAAGAGTGTGTTTCTATGTGCATTAATTTAGTCACATAATGAGTGACTAAAATCTTCCTTTTCCCCAAAAGCACTTTTAAAAATTGCTACTAAATTTCCAGATATTCCTATGTGCTCTCTAAAAGGAAATAAAATGCAATTAGAGGGAATGCTAATTTCCTCAGGGCTAGAACACACAAGAGGATGGATCCTCACTCTGTGTCTGCTCCCAGCCTGCTTGGTGGGTCTGGGCAAATTGGCTCTCCATGCTTGTTTACCTTTTCTTAAAATGAAGATAACGTCTTCAACCTTTGGAAGCCATTTTAAGACTTAATGGTGAAAAGTATTGTAGAAGTGTTAGATACTATTAAAGGTGTTCAGAATTTTCATTTAGAATTTAAAAAGATAAGAGTTCAGACATTAGAAATTAGGATGGTACTGATAACTTCAGATCCTGTGTCAAACACTGTTTTTATTTTCAGAATGGCTTACAGAGTAAACCATTCTGCAGTGTGTGAATTGCAGTTTTGTTTTCCAAAAAAAAGAAAACGGTAAATTGTTCTTTGTTTCTGGGAATTTCTTTGCTGTTTTAAGGAGATATACTTTGGGTTATTTTCCTCAGGGAACAATTTAAATTACTTTTTTGTTCATTACAGATTTCATCTGCATATTTTCATTGTGTAAGACATTCTTCTAATTCTGATTTTTGCAAGCAGCATCTTATTTAGAATGTTTTAAAATCACTTTTTTTTCCCAGCTTTTGAACTTTAATACCCTGAGAACATGTTTAAAGGAGTCAGAATCCATCTATTCAATTGGATCAGTTCTCTACTGTGTAATGGAGATTGAGAAACCCAGAGAAAACTGTGGATTGCCCCAGGTGAAAGAGGGCTGATTTTCCTGCCTTCACTAGGTAAGTGGAAATTTCTGATAGATCTCTAGCACTTTTGTGGCAACTGAGTCAGGATTTGGTGTAAGTTATTTAATGAGAAGTCATAGGAATTGACTTCTCACAATTTTCACACAGAATCACAAAATTACTTAGGTTAGGAAAGACCTCCAAGGTCATCAGGTCTGACCTTTGACAATCCCCTCATGACAACTAGACCATTTCACTAAGTGCCGTGTCCAGTTGCTTCTTGAACACCTCCAGGGATGGTGACTCCATCCCTAGGCAGCCCTTCCAATACCTGAGAACCCTTTCTGTGAAGAAATTCTTCCTCATGTCTAATCTGAACCTCCCCTGGCAACAGCTTGAGGCCATGGTCTCTGCTCCTGTTGCTTATTACCAGGGAGAAGAGGCTGACTCCCACGTGGCTACAGCCTCCTTTGAGGGAGCTGTAGAGAGCAAATAAGGCCCTTCCCAAGCCTCCTTTTCTCCATATTAAACACTGCCTGCTCCCTCAGCTGCTCCTCACAGGACTTACTCTCTAAACTCTTCCCAGTTCCTTTGCCCTTCTCTGGACAGGCTCCAGCACCTCGATGTCTCTCTCGCAGTGAGGGGCCCAGAACTGGACACAGGGTTCAAGGTGTGGCCTCACCAGTGCCAAGTACAGAGGGTTTATCACTTCCCTGGCCCTGCTGGCAGCACTGTTTCTGATACACTCCTGGATGGCCTTCTTGGCCACCTGGGCACACCTGAGCTCATGTTCAGCTGCTGTCAACCAGCAGTCACAGTTTTTTTCCCACTAGGCCGCCTTCCAGTCATTCTGCACCCACTGGTAATGTTGCAGGGGCTTCTTATCACCAAACTGCATTTTATTATGTCTGGAAACATTTAATGTTTTTCTTAAATTCGTATATTCTTAGGTGGTGTAATAATAGTTGGCATCATTTGAACCTCAGCTTTTATGTTTTGAGAAAATGTATTTCTAAACTTGATGATACCAAGATGAGAAGCTTGTGGACATTTTCAGCATGTGCCATTAAACCTTGGAAGTCAGATAGGGCTATAAAGAAGCTGGGCACATGTGTGTGTAAGGTTTTTACAACAAATGGGGTTGGTCTCCTGGAACAGAAAAGTAAACTGCATTGGTGCTAAGTGGTGTAGTTGTAGTTCTCTGCCTTTGTGTGGAAAAGTCAGCAGGATCTGCAGCATTCCCTGGCATCCACATGGATACTGTGGACTTCTCAGACTCCTGTTCAGATAGGCTGACAGGCAACTTGAATGCTGCTAAGATCATTTTACTGTTTCTTTGTTAGACAAATTTTCACAGTGACAAAAATACTCTTGCAAAAGTCTCATTCTTTTCTGAGATTTGTCTTGGATTACTGCAATGATATGCAACATATTAAAAGGATTTGCCTCGTGTTGTGATTGGCCTCCATCCTGGCAAACACAGCAGGGTTTGAGCTTGGTTCTCTAGAATTAACAACTGTGAGCTGCTGTAGTCTGAGCTTTAGGCTCTAGCAAGGCTATATTCTCTGTCAGGGTACAAAGGGGTTGGGTAACAAACGCTCACCCAAAGTTATGCCATGACACTTTGTTTTCTCCTTCCCCTGCAGGTTTGTTCCTTAGACATTCCCAGGTATTTACTTATGGAATTATGTTGTTCTGGGGTGTCATCTGTGACAACTGGGGTTGCTGAAATAGGGGAATGGTTCATATCAGAGGTTTTTCATTTCTAGAGTTTAAGGACATAGATGAGGTGAATCTGTCAATCAGTAGAAGAAAACACCACTGCAATGGTGCTGCCCTGCAGAATTGTACTTGGAGCACCTCTGCGATTCCAGTCCCTTGGCCCATTCTGTTGAGTTACCTTGGGCAGATCACTACATCTCCATCTCTAGCCTAACACACCAGAACATTTGGCATAGGCCCCAAAGAAAAGCAGGCATCTCCATTAATCTTCTAAGCTGTCTGCCTTCTGAAGGCATATCCCTTATGGGGTAAAATTAGGAGGTGATCATCATGAATCATAAATCCATTGGCCTTGGCTCTGCATATAACTTATGCCCAAAGTTGGATGCTGAGAGCTCAGTTTCATGGTACACAGGAGCATGGGTTCTCTGCACTTTTCAGCTGCAAGAAGTGCATGCTGATTTCTCTGGGTCATATTCTTCCTTGTCCTAGTACAGTTTGCTCTTTAATCTCCCAGCCTCATTTTGTCTGTTTGTAAAATCCAATGTGTACCTATTTGTCTGTGGAATGCACTGGATAGAACTAGATAGAGAAGCTAGTAATGTTCTCTATTTCACTCATCTCCAGGGGCCTAGAAGAGTTAATGTCTGCACAATGCCTTAGCAAGTGTAAAATTGTTTAGCTTCATGATATATTGATTTATGTGCAAGAAAACTACACAAAATAATAAAACATGCAATGTACTTAAAATTGACTGTGGGCAGAAGAAAGATCTTAAATGTAACCTTAAAATATAGTGCCAGTCATGTGAATGAATAGAGTTAGGTGGGTTTCCCACCCAATCCAGCACAAATGGGAAAGGGTCCTATATTTGGAAATAGCACAGGGCCCAGAGGGGGCTGTGTCTAGATGAGAATTCCCATGTGGAGACAGAGACACTAATTAAATTAGAATGGATATTAGAGCTCTGGGCCAGATTCATACCCTTACTGCAGCAAAGTAAACCAGAGGAACACCAGCAAATCATGGATGTAACACCAGCCCAGTGGGAGCAAGAGAAGAATCAATCCACAGGTAATAAGAGCAGCATCGGTGCCTGCCTATGGTTTCATCCT
Organism: Rhabdornis inornatus; assembly: GCA_013397075.1. NCBI lineage: Eukaryota > Metazoa > Chordata > Aves > Passeriformes > Rhabdornithidae > Rhabdornis > Rhabdornis inornatus. The sequence continues at coordinate 1,293,933 of VWZS01004220.1, forward strand.
GTGCTTTGTCCTAATTATGAGCAGTTTAATGGCATGCTACAATACAAAACAGATTTATGAGCCATTGCCATCTCCCTCTGCATTGTTATACAGCTGACTCAACAGTACTTTTACTCCTTGGCTAGAAGGTCAGCTTAGGTTTTAGTAAGCTAGGGCTGGGGCTTGGACTCAGAGGCTCACTGCTTCCCTGAATGCTGCTGCTAGAATAAATGCTGAAGTCCATCTGCTCTCTCCACGTCCTGTCCAGATGGATATTTAAGATCCCACAGCACACCTTGAATAGAGGATAACACTATATATCTAGCCAGTATTCTTCCTTCATTAAAATAGACTCAGACCAGCTTGTATTTGAAGTCAGCAGAATTACTTCTAATTTTTTTTCTTGCAGAATCATTATCTTTTCAGACTGAAAATACTGAACCTAAAATCAGAAAGGAGTGATGTGTAAAATGGAAGAGGAAATGTTGATCACTGAGGAAAATAAGGCCAAAGACTGTGGTGAGATTACTGTGGGCTATTGCTTGAAGCGTATTCATTAAGTGCAGTATACCTGTAACACTGCATTGTCTTTTGGGGAAAGAAAATGAAATTATGCACAAAGCAGATGAGCCACAAGATTTCCTGGATTCCCTCCTCAGTGTTGCCCCTAATAGACTCTAGGCAAGTTCTTTCATCTCTCTGTGTCTCAGTTTCATGGCCTGTCAATAGCAAGAGTAATAATTGGCTGTTTTTCAGCCTGGCCATGAAACTTGACCTGCCACAGTTAACAAAATGTTTTGACATTCTTGTGGAAAGAGGAATGGGTTCAGCTGCATCTTCACTCAGAGCTGCTGATTGCCACAAAGTAGAAGGGTGTCTCAAGAGCAAGATCACATAACACTTCTCTTGTTTCTTATATATCTCCTCACCTCTACCCCAAGACAGCAGCTCTGTTTTAGACTGTTATTTTTATGCTTGGCAAAAAAATCACAATCACTTTCTAGCAAAACTTTATGGTTCAACTTTCTTCATCAATGTGTGAAGCTTTTTACTTAATAGACACTTGACTTTCAGAGGAATGCTGCAGATTTGCTTTGCTCTCTGTTTTTGTTGCAGCAGCTTTTCTCAGAACAAAATTCTCACTTGCCTTAAGAGCAGGAATGTGCTTGAAGAGTTAAGTCAAGACCCTGGCAGTAACCCATCTGAGAGGAACTTGCTCACACGCCTCTGAGAAGAGAGGCCATGCCACTGGTTACTGCATTAGCAGTAATTTGTGCCTTGGATCAGTAAGTTCTTTAGTGAGTTTCTCAGCTTCCGCTAGAAAAGATGCTGGTTAAATACGGTTGACAGAATAACTTTTGCCCCTTACATTATCCATATATTGTCATGGAGATACTTCAGAGTGGTGACAGCAAAAAAAACTTGGTGATAAGATTTTTCTCAGTTCTTCTGCATGCTGGGATACAGGCATGAAGTCTGGGGGCAGGTAGAAAACCTCTTTATTTTCATGGAACATCAAGTGTTCACCATAGTGTTTGATACCTACAACAGACTTATATTCACATCTATCCCAAAACCTTTTCTTCTGGGCTCAAGGCTGTTCAAAATATGCTGTTATTTTAGGGACAGTGTGGGAAAGGTAGATGTGGCATGACATCCCTCTGGAGGCCTGAAATCTCCGGTGTCTGCTGGCCCCTGATGTGGCTGATAGACTGTAGCAAGCCTGCTTCTCTTGGCATCAGCACCTCCCTGCTCAGTGCAAAAGTTGCAGTTCTGTAAACAGATCTCATTCTGGAATATATTATATTGCCATACAGGCAACACTGTTCTAACTGATTAATAAAAAGCAGCTTGATAGGATTTGGGGAGACACTGGAGTAATTAGTAAGATAAGGGCAGGTTTCTTTGTGCTGCACTTTCACGGATGACAAAAGCTTTCCCCCTGAAGAGTTTCACTGATAAATCTGTATATAATAATAATATTAATAATAAAAGCTTTTTGCTAAAATGCAAGTTAAATATTCCTTTAGGGAATAAGAGGAAAGGAAATGTTCATGTCCTGGTACTGATTGGAGGCCAGGAGAATGGAAGAGGAGAGGAAGCTGCTAGGAAAGAATCTGCTTTTCTTTCTCTGCTGACAGCAAGGTTTGGGATTTCATCTCCAGACAGGTAGCATGGTTCATCTTGGCTGGGCTGGCTATTCAGTTCTTGGAGCCTGAGCTGTCTGTGCATCACCAGGGCACAATGTGCTGATTTCCTCTAGCAAGACAGTGAGGTGAGTTGTTGTTCTAAATTGGGCCCTTCTCTGCTCTTCTGTGGAGTCACTCCCACTTATACTGATCTAGGGATCAACAACATACAGACTCTGTGGGGCAAGTTCAAGCATCCACATAGCTGACTAGTGGCAGTGGGTTCATAAATAGTGAATATTTCTTATTCATCTTCTCAGCAGGCATAGTTTCTGTTAGCTGCAGTGAGAAATTATGAGTGTGGGTTTGACTCATACAGAATAAGTGACCAGGTATAAAAATTTAAAAAAAAAAAAAAAAGGAAAACTGAAAGGCTACAAATGTTGCTGAAGTGACAAGTGTTCATTTACTGAAAATATCTTTTATAATTGCTGTAACTTTTAAAATAATCTAATTTCTATGAAACATTCTTCACTAATTGAAGCTGTCTCTTTTTTTATTAAATAGAAAGGTTAGAAAAAAGTATATTGATGTTTTAAGAGTGATTCTTCTTAGGAGCACATCGACTGTTATGAATAGGATTTCACATGATGCAAGCCCCTAAATGCCTACAGTGATATGAGGAAACCTGCAGATTTTTGTAATTGTAAATGCAATAGGCAAGGCTTTGGGCTATTGCATCTCCTTTCTGGAGATCATTGTTGTAAAGCTCAAAGTGTTGTTTAGCCCTTGGTGTTCTCATTTATTTCCACAGCTTTTTCTGAAAGCACAAGTTTGAAAAATGGAAGTCTTTCAAGAATAATCACTCTCTAAACACTTAATGCTGCTGTGACAGCACTGTCTATCACTCAAGATTTAACTTTGGAAATCCACATAACATAGAGGAAAAAAACCTTTTCCAATTAGCCGAGACTGGAGGCAGATTAGTTCTCAACTGCTGCATCAAGGGATGCCAGGGTGTGTATTAATGGACCACAGGAGATGACTTCTGACCATAATTCTGACTGCACTGAGTGGTGCAGAAAATGGCAACAGCAGCTCTCCCACCAAGAGATGCAAGACCAGCCTGTTAATGTGAGCTACCTTTGGGTGTATCTCATAGGTCTAAGTGATCTACAAACCTGTCAAGTGCAAAATATGTCATCCTCACTCTGTTGTATAAGTGGGGAGGTTGAGGTGTGGAAAGGTTAATAGATTGCCCAAGGTCATGCCATTCTTTTGGCAGACTTCAGAATAGCACCCATGCTTCTGTCTCTACTTTTATCGACATGAGCATGCGTTCAGGTCTCAGCCATAGTCTGTTGGACAAACTTTTCCTGTTTAAATCTTTGAGACCTAATTGACACACATCTTCATGATCATTGGTGTTGCAGAATTAACAGCCTTTAAAACCTTTTGTAGTGTAATTCTCTTCATTAGAGCAAAGAGACGGTTTTCCCCAGTCAGCAAGATTTTGATGTTTAGATCCAGTGTAGCAGTGTAGCAAGGCTTGTAGCAGTTCTTGCATCAAGGGTTTAATGTTGCTTTGTTCAGATCTGCAGCACAGATTTCTATCACTTCAGCTAACAGGGTATATTGCTGTACTGCTATATGTCATGAGATCCTGACGTTAAAGGATGCAGAATAAAGAAATAACCAGATGCACACTGTCAGGAAGTTTTTTAATCCTGGCTGCTAATAGATGATGCAGGAGGGGTTGGGCTCAGTTTCAAGTCTATGCTGTAGTTCCCTTGCTCTCGGTCAGTTGTTTCTCTTCCTGAGCTTTCACTCTCCTCCTCCCAGCTTTCTCCTGATCTCTTTTTTTCACTCACTCCACCAACAAGTAAAGTTTCATCAGTTCCAACTCACTCTTCCAAATTACCATTTCCTTTCTTTTCAGTTTATAGTCACCCTGTACATTCTTTCCCTCAGAGCCTTCTTTTGATCCTACAAACCTCATATTCTGCCATCTGCTTAGCCCATAATTTGACTTCTCTCTGCTCTCCCAGCTAGTCCTGGGACTCTTCCTCCCACCCTCTTTGTGCCTTTTTAGCTCCTCACTGTAATTCTGGTCCCTTCTATTACCTTACTATATTTTTTCCTGAAGATGACAAAAGACATATTGCCATTCACAGTGTCATACAGGGGAGAGAGCTGAGCAACCATAATGGTGGGCATTGTTACCAGTAATACATATTAATATTTTATTTAGGCATAAAAATATTCTTTCAGAAGAATTAGATTTAAAGATTATGGGACATTAAATAACTGAAAAATCTAATCTGATTATAAGGTAATAGAAGATGGATTGAATAAGAGGCAAATGCTGTAGGGGAAAAAACAAATAACAAAAGCAAAAATAAATCACAGCATGATGTAGGCAAATTGGATGCCATCCTTGTGCAGTCCTATCCAAACCCCTCATAAGAATTATATTCTGGGCCCTTTCTTGTTGAACAGACATACATTACTTGTTTTCTTCCTGATAATGCTTCTAATTTCTCTGTGACTACTGTACTGTGATTTTGGATAGTTATTTTTTACCTTAGTGTTATGTGGTCAAAGGACATAAAGGAGAAGATGTGGTCTGACCAAAAGACCAGGTTCTGGGAACTCTGTAATCCAGGTCTGATACAGACTCTTGTTGCATCCTGGACTGATCACTCAGTGTCAATGTCCTCAGTTTCTTCAGTATTCTGAGGCAGAGATAGCAGTGCTGATCACACTGCTGCAGGAGGGTGTTGCACCAGGACTCATCTGTGTTAAGTGGGATGACACTCTAGCTTTGGCTTCTCCTGCTGATTTTGATAGGAAAGGTAGTTAGTTATATTTTGCACCTCTGCTGGCTTCCAAGAAACTATTGCACTGCTGAGCAAAGATGAGCCTGCAGTCACTGTACCTACTGTGAATCTTTTTTTAGGACTACTACATTAGAGCCATGGTGACCAGACAAAAAATAGGGCAGAGCTGAAACATTTCCAGGGAAAGGAAGCATCACAGAGAAGATAATAGCTAAGCAAACCAGAGATTCTAGCTTTTGTATGTCTCTAAAACTAATGTTTTAACTTCTGGGCCAGATTCCCATGCACTCTGAAGCCTCTTTTTCTTAGGAATGAAAAAACAATGATTGAATCAAATTATTTCTGTCAGTAGGAGAGTAAAAGCCACCAGGGCAGTGATACTGTGGGTTTGTTTGTTGGGGTTTTTTTTTTGACTGAAGTCATAAACAGTTTTATGCTCAGGAGAGATGTGGGCAGTACACTTTGGATAGTTCACTGAATGGGTATAAATAACATAAACTGCACAAAGTTCTGCTTACATAAAAATGGAGAGACCAACTCAGCTGCATGAGGACCTGGTATGTGTGCTTTCCTTAGTTCTCTGTAGAAAATATCAGTAAGGGTAGCAGATAATTTAGATATGAATTCTGATTACTGCAGACTGGACTACAATGTATGTCATACAAACCCATCAAGACAGTGCAGTTTTCATTAAATTCTTTGCAGATGGATCTGATGAGAGTGAGCAGAAACATGCAGGTATTTTTACTCATCTCTGAGAAGGGAAACCCCTCTTATTTAAGTAACTGAATTTATATATTTAGCAGAACTTATACTGGCTTTTAGTATTGCAGTCTCTCATACTTCTCTCCAGCATTTGCCTACTTCTTTTAGCTTCGAGTTACTACTTGAGATTTAATTGAAGCAGTCAGTCTGTGGACAGGGCTTTGGGGCAGGCATTGAAGCCTATTCAGGTTGGTTCTCACTAGAAAAAGAAACAGTCTCCTTCCTAGTGCCAGGAATGCACACAGAAGTAACAGACTAACACTCCTTCAATGCCAAGGAGAATAAAAGAAGAGCGCATTTGCTAAGAAAAGAAACTGTAATAAATACCGAAGAAATGAAAGTACAGTCTAAGGATAGATCAGAACATTAGTAGTTGGGCAGTGTGGATCCTATTAACAATATTTTATGGCAGATATTATGTATGTCATAATTATCAGCTGATTATAAATACTGGCTTCTTTTATGCAAGAAAACTGCTGTCCAAAACTACTATGTCCAAGTCATCATTAAAAAAAGTCTCAGAGCTAGTGACTGGAGAGGATTATGCTTAGATATGACTATTCCTGCTTTGGGGCAAGGGAATATGCCAGATGATCTCCCAAGTTCTCTTCCAGTTTTACTTTCCATGACTCAGTAATGTCAGTGACTTTACAATGGGAACTTCCTTGAGTTTTTACAGCAGTGAAGATTGTATAATATTATTTACATTTCCTAGGTCTATATCAAGAAGCTAAATCAAGTAATATCATGAAGCCTAGCTATTAAAATAATATTAGAGCTCTGAATTTCACCAGCTTGGGTTAAAAACGACAAATCCCCATTGCTTCAGGTTTTCCTTCTGGGTTATGAAACTAACCAGTTCACATGACTGCATGGGAACACTGAAGACAAGTAAATTCTATTTTTGCCTAACAGAGTCTCTAGATTACCTCAACAAATACAACAAGAATTGCCACCACTGTTGGTGCATAAAGCAAACCTCTTGAGATCCATGTCACTGAAATAGTAAAGAGATGTAAGTTTTTGTGTCTAACATCTACCAAAAGGACTGTGAGGGTTTTGGCACATCAAACTTTCCTTCACAATTAATCAATTAATTAATCAAGTGGTCAGAACTCAGTGATCTTCGCATGTTTGTGGAAGTGTTCTGAGCATTCACCTGACAGGTTTAAGGCAGATTTTCTCATGCCAGTATTCCCCTATGAAGGCAGTAAAACCAGAGAGGTTTGAATCCCAAAGCCAAAGTATATTTATCCATCACTGGATAATGAATAATCCTGCCAAGAGAGGTGGCCCAGAAGAGTGACATGAAAGTGGCACTTCAGCTAAGATCTTTCTCATGTCATTCCTCCATGCACACATTTGTTTTCTTCAGACTTTCAAATCCCAGGATGCAAGCACTAAAGGTCCCCCTGCTTCCTGCCAAGCCTTGTCCATATCCAGCTCCCAGAGGGCTGCCTCCATGCAGGCCATGTTCCTGTAGGAAGCCCTTGACAAACTAATACAATAATTGCCAAAGAACAGATAATTTTCCAACAGTTCAAGAGAGAGTGAGCAGTAATGAGACCTTAAACAGTTAATTACTGTTTGAGCAGAGTTTTGTCAGGGAAGTAGGAGAGAAGGAAACTGATTGGTCTGAGCTAATTTGCAGACAGAGGCCAACTATTGTCTGTGGGCTGTGTCCAGTTCACAGAGTTCTGGAATGAGATGTCCTCATGCCCTGGAGAGAACCCCAATGTGAGCTTTGCACCTTAATCTCAGCCTGCCAAGCCACATCCAGAGAGGCAGTGCTTTCTTTGGGTCGTTGTTTTTTTCAGAATGAGCATCCCTGCCCAGCTTTAAGCAAATCTCTTCACTCATCTCCAGCATTGCTGCTCACACAGCTGCTGCAGAGGACAGTGTAGCCTGCTCTTGTCAGCCACTCATACATGTAGAATTGTGCAAGTACAGTTAATCGATAAAAACCCTGTAACTGAGAATATGCAGAAAGATGTCATAGCCCCTCTGGAGGGAATCTGTAGGAAGTTTATTGGTGCAAGAAAGATCAATGTCTGAGAGGCAGAAACTGAATAAAGTTGTCTTAGGGAAGATGGTGATGCTGACTAAACAAATAAGCTACAAACATGCACAGCGGATGAAGGTGTCACTGGCTTTTAATTGTTGTTCAGTAACACCAGTTGGGATCAGGATGCCCTGAACTCAGCTCTGCAGGCTGTCCTTGCCCTGATGAGTTTACAAGCTGAGAAATCAGGTTCATGCTGACTATGTTTAAAAAATGTGGACCTAATAAATTACCAGGTTCAAATAATTTGCATTCCAGTGGGGTAAGGGAGCTCCCAATTTGCTGGATGCTGAACCAAATTCTTCCTTCCTGCAGTATCAGTAATGGGTGTAAGCCCAGTCTCTTTATGCCATTTACAGCAGAGTATTTCCATTTCTTGACTGACCCCAGAATTTTTTATATCATCAGGCCTTTTAACAAGACTTCTTCTAGTTCTCTTATTGCTCCTAACTGTGCTAATAAGCACATTGTGTGAAATCTGGCGTATTTTTGGGGCACAGTAGATGAGGAGCAGCAGACCAGCCAGTGTGAGTGTAAAGTTTTGTTGCTTGCAACTTTTTCACGTTAGAAGATATCTCATGTGAAACCAGCTTAAAAATAAAATCAAAACCAAAATTTACCAACCATGTAAGAATCACACATTTACTTTAGTTTCAATATTTGACAAGATTATGAGGACTGACTAATCAATAGGACCATGGTTTCAAACCAGGGTGGCAGCATTCACTAAATACAAACATTCCTGACTTACCCTCCTGCGAGACGAGAGCTGAGCCCTGTGAAGCCTATTCTAAAATATAGTTTGATGGAATAGGCAGAAATACCAAGATTTATTAATAAAACAGGATCAAGACACCTGTACATTAAACAACTCAGACCAAACTAACCTACTTGCTCCCTATGGCAAGGTCAGTAAGAGAGCTGATAAAATGAATGTGGTTGACATTTCTATCTAGACATTCGAAAGCTGCTGATAAAAATCGCCTTTCAAAAGGTTGGACTCTTTGGCTGCTCAAGCTGCATGAGAAGGTCCTTGTGTGTTGAACAGAGGTGAGCAGTGAAGAGGTCGTTCTTGTGGCCACCAGGTTCTCACAGAGGTTCTTACAGGTCACTTGCCAAGATCCTCAACACAGTTTCCCAGCTCCCCAGAGACTAAGAGCAAAGCTGCATGCAAAGGAGCAGTGGGTTTTCTGATACTTATATCAAAAATAGTGCTACCTTCAAAGAACCTGCTAGACAATTCCTTCAAAAAGCACAACATATGTGAGGGGAAGGGGCTAGAAAATTGTTGATGGGGGGTAAAATGGGAAAAGGTGAAATGGAATCCTTGAAAACACTGAGGTCCCACATCTGGCAGCATTTAGAGTGTTCCTGCACTCCCTGGGGCTTGGTACTCTTGTTGGCAGGAACTAGAACAGCTCAAGAAAAGAAGAAAACATATTTCTATAAATGTTCGGCCATGATGTTGTGAAGCCTAATCTTAGCCTTGTGTGCAACTTTTCATTCTCACTTTGGTTCAATGATTGAGAAAACTTGGACACTGAGAGCAAAAGAGGCAATTTATCCTGGTGAAGAGGGCATGTGTGAACACCCATGTGCCACTTGAGCCTGTGGCACCAGCTTTTATTTTGTTGGTGGCTTCTACTGGCATATTTTATCTTGCAGCTGCGGGCAGAGGATAGGAATGTGCACACCACTCAGATATGCAGGGGTTTGTTTAGTCTCCATAACCTTTAATTTGGAGTAGGAGCGTGCATGCACAGCACTGAACGAGAATGTCTGCCTTCTAACCCTCTCCATGCTTATACAAGCCACAAACCTGGGTAAGATTTAGGAACAGATCAGTGTCTCTCATATATCAGTGTCTCTGTAGAACTGCCAGATGAGACTGGGATGTAGCAGACCTCCAGTTCATTTCCAGCTGGCTGGAATCCTCTCAGATGGAATTGACTTTCATAGCAAAATTAACCTGGTCTGGTTTCAGATCAATATCTTAAAGGTGTACAGGTTTTCTACTACCCTTTGAATCATCCAGGCCCCCCTACAGGGAACTTTAATGCCAGTGCAGCATCTGCTGTAGAATATTTATATTCAGGGCATCATACAGTTACTCCAAGACACTGTGTGAGGCTCTGGACGGATTACTGAATGTGTTGGGGAAAGGACAGTTTACTGCCTGGGTTTTATTTACAGCTATTTTGTATTTCTATTCAAGGAGCTTATATGCCATGTTGTAAATGGCTGGCTTTCTTGTATGATGTCTCTTTTTTTTTCTCATTCTCTTAATGGGCTTCTTGCTGAAACTGACGTTTCAGCAGCATTCCCATTATTAGTTATGATGCCAGTAAATGGAGGTCTCAGTAGTGGGTGAAATTTAAATTAGGTTTGAAGAGCATTCAAATAATTCAGCGCTTTACTTTCATTTGGTAGTTCAGCTTGCTCAGTGTATGATTTAGTTATTCGCATTTTAGTTACTGTGTTGATGTTGTTTAGCAAAGACCTTGTTTTGCCTGGGACCTGAGTACAGCTCTCAGGCAGCCTAATGTTGTTTACTGTAGCTAGCATGAAACTAATGTTTTGTTCTCTGAGTTCCTGTTTGATGTTATAAGCCAAGTCACACTAGCTAGTGCAGGAATCATTTCCATTTTGCTTTATACTGCTCACATGAAAAACAGCTAGCAATGGAAAAGGACCTATTTCTGAGCATAAATGATAGGTGTACTTCACTATGTTAGGAGTTTGTAGCAGTAGAGTGTCTCAGACAGGGCTTCACTTTTCATTGTGAAGAGTTATCCTAAACTGCAGTGGTTGATTTGAAACAGGATACAGAAGACTAAGCAATCCAAATCTGTGTTGTAAAAGAAATCGGCAAAGTTCACACTTTACCCTTAGACATCTTCAGTCATATCAAAAAGAGTTTTATGAAAATGGGAAGAAGTTTTCATAACTGAGACTTGTATGAATCCTGGTAAATATCTCCTAATAAAGAATAAGCTCGGTAGTAAGTATTAGTCAGTATTGTCTAGAGCCACCAGTATTCTTAGCTTGTATTTCCAGATACTGACCATAACTCTGTGCATTTATTTCATCAGCTGTTAAATGAAGATGTAAATTCCCATTATTCCAGGCCAACTTGGGACAAGTTCCACTCAGATACTGCCTTATCTGCCAGATACCGCCAGATTAAGTCAGCTCCCATTAGTCCCACATCTGCTTTAGGTGGATGCCAGGGGTGCCATCCAAGACCCTGCCCAGCTCAGGCAGTTGTGATCACACAGTGTGATGTTAGCTGGAAGCTGCAGCAGGCTCTGCTCCTCTGGCTGGTGACCTGAGTGAAGGAGCAGGGAAGGTTCTCTTCGTAAGGAGATGCCATCACAGCACTGTGCAGTGTCATCACATCACCTTGTGCTGGAAAGGTGACATGAATTCATGACGTGGCTGAGCAATGCCTGTTTATCAGATGGAGCAGTTATCTCCATATGTAGACTGCATCCTTCTGTCAGGTTTGAGACTCACCTGGATGTTAGATTATACACTCTGATGTACACACAGGAAGCACAGAATTAAAATAATTGAGCTCAAATGATTGCTCACCTTGGCATTCAATCCCATATATCTTCTTCTCTTATCTGAACAGAAGCCTGAAAAATAGAAAAATTAAATACCATGGGCCAAATGACTCTTTTATGAGTATGTAAATCAGAATGAATTCCAGTGAATTCAGCAATAGGTAAATCATCTGTCTGCAAGAGAAAAATCCCACTCCAGAAACATTGCAAAGATGGTTTTAACCTTTACATTAGCACAAAGGATATCCCAAGCTATTAATAGGATGTGTTTCATTTTTTGCCCAATAGCCTAATTAAGAGCTAACTCATACTTGAGGAGAAAAGGAAGCAATTTGATTTACAGTACCTCATGTGATTAAATCACCAGGGAAGAGAAAAAAGGATTTGAGTTGGAAGGGGGGAGTTTTAAAGCATATCATTTGTGAAGACTGGAATCTCTTTCTTCTTATAACCCTTTTACCCCTATGTTCATAGCTTAAAGAGGATTCACTGACTTTTATTTATTTGCCTAAACTACTGATTTTTCATCTTGCAGGGTGGCTTCAAAATCCAATGTGAACTTCTTAAGGCACCTAATGATCCATTCTATTATCCCCCAGGACAACTCTAGTTCCAGTGATTTCATGGGGAACTGATTCAGAAAATACCCTTTTTCTCTCTTGCAGTCTCCCAGGCCCTTGAATCATGTTGATATCTGGATACCTCTTTTCTTTGCAACACTATGGTGGTAGCCACAGTCAGCAAGCAGACCTGGGGTCAGGGTTGATTGGGGGAACAGATTCACGCTGTGTGTAGCTCAAACAAGGTACCTGTGGAACAGCTCGATTTCTGTGCCAAAGATGAGACCTCATTGTCAGGTAGTTTTAAAAGCAGTTCAGGTGCATAGGATTCCTGCCCTTTTATCTAAGTATATAATACTGCCATTTTTTGAAAAAAGCCCTCCTTATTGATTTTCATTTTGTGATAAACATACTTACAAACTTAGATAGACTTGAGAAACTGTAAGCCAATACCAACAGAAAATATCACGGGGTTTATAAAATAGAGTGTTCCCAGATATTGTGGTTGAACTAATAAAGAGGCAATTCAGGATATAATAAAGCTTTGCAAACTTTGGCCATCAACTTTGGTCAGAAGTTTCACATATGTGAACTTCCATTTGTGAATCATGCTTGCTATTACAGTAATGTTTTCAATCTGTGTATCTCAGTGCTTTGGAGGTGTCTAAACATTTCACTGACTGGAAAATTGTGGCACTATGTAACCAAGGGATTTGCCTAAAGAAAGACAGATACTTTCTGATATAATTAGGGCTAGAAATAAAGTTTCCTGATGCTCCTAGCTTAACCATTTGACCTATTATCTCTCATAGTCTTGTGTAGAGAAAATATCACAGCAGAACTGCTACACCCATTCTTCCTAAAAGAGCACTTCCAGAGCCTAATCTTATTCTGCACCCATCTGGAGTGTCTCTTCCAGTTCCTTCTCTAAAGGATCAAGGATGGAATGGAATGTGAGATCCTTTCTCTTTTTGAAATCCTGCCTTTCTTCCATCTATTGCACTATAAGCCAAAGAGAGCTCAGGTTGGTTTGACAGCAAAAATATGTCAATCACACTGAAAACTCCACTCTGCTTCCCTGAACCCCAGGCAGGACAGGATATTTCTGCCCTATTGCAGGAATGATCTGGCAGATGGCACAGGAAAATGGTCTGGATTCTGCAAAACATATTGCTACCAGAACAAAAAACCCTAAAGCTTTCACTGAACTATGAATCTGGCCAGAGACTTTTTGGCAAGGTGGGAGATGTCAATAAAGAAAATAATTAGCTGTTTAAAGGAAAGTAGTAAATATATTCTCACTGGAAAGCTTACATTTTGTTTCAAATTTTTCCACGTCCATGACCTTTCCTTATATTGCCAGCATTATTAGTTAATTTTGCCTGTGTCCAGCACGCAGGCTCTCCCGTCAGTTTGATGCATAGACCATGTTATGGCTGGTTGTGGGTGGCAGGAGCACTGGAGAGGGAAGATGTGATTGGACTGTGCTTGTTTTTCAGTGAATATCACTTGAGTGCTTTGCTTTCAGTGATGGGGTGACACCCAGCAAAAGGTGGAGTGTGTTTAGGGGGCAAGAAAAGTAGCTGGGGTGGTTAAATGCAGAACACATTTACCATTGTGTGTTGATAACCTGTGTTTGGCTTTATCTTTTCTTTTCTCCTTTATGCCCCCCTTGCCCAGGACACAGGGGGCCTGACCCACCACTGTTCTCACTGCCCTTTTTGCTACACTTGACACTTCTGTCCTGCCAAGCACTTGCTACAATTAAGCCTATGGGCATGCATGAATCATGAGCTACCTTAGCCGTCACTCCAGGAGCTGTGGCAGATGCCTGTCTTCTGGAAAAATGTCACAGCCACCCACAGCCCATGGAAGAATTAACCTTGGGAGATGCATGGAATTGCCTTAGAGACATGTGCACTGCATCTCATTCAGCTGTAATTATGTCCAGCGTCTTCTTGACAGAACACATCTTCTTGGAAGTTCCTCTTTGTGGGCTCCCTGCTTAGCCCACATTTCAAGGTGTGCTTCAGAGATGGCCTGACCAGTTTTCAGTGTTCTCCTTGGAATATTAACATGGAACATGATGGCAATATGTTGTAGCTGCATACACTATGATTCACCATTCTTTAGCTTGGAAGTAAGGGTCCTCCTTGATCTCTTTTTGATTTTTCAGTGTTTGCTGCAACTGCCTGCTTTTGCTCTAATGCTAACTGGGATTAACAGGCCAGAGATATTTTCCTGTCATTTTGGAATAGCCTGATTGGTAGCACTGAGAAGATCAAAATGACACAAGAGACAGAGACTCTTGCTTTAAGGGAGTATTTCAGATGCAGGAACAGAGAGGAGGGGAGAAATGGAACACTGGGGAGGAGAGAGAAAAAAGGAGAGAGAATTTGGCTTGGTAGAATCAGGGAGACTGCAGGAAAGATCATGGGGATTTGAAGAAAGACAGCACTGTCACTTCATGTTGGGCTAAAGAGCTCAACAGGGCAGGTGAGAAAAGAGAAAGAAAAATGAGTAATTGGATGAAGGATGCAGAGGGTGAGGATACACCTGCAGAGGCAAAAAAAAAAAGAAGAAAAAGGTATCTTAAAATATAAATGAATTCACAAAGTTTAGTTTATATCACAATATCAGGGGGATTATACTGCTTTGACTTCTACAGAATAAGCAGCACGATAGATTTAGATCATTCAAACACTGGATGTTTAGGGGCCACCTGCATGTGGCCAGAAAAGGCAGCCATGGCCATGTTAGAATGTGTCACTGGTACTAAAATATGCATGGTGAGAAAGAAAGCAAGCTGGCTTCTACATAGGGAACAGCTGTGCAGAAACTGTCTTTGTAGCACTATAGAGAACCACCAAGACCTCTGTTTGGGAATGCAAAGAGTCTGCTTTGTAAACCCAGGAACAGAGGCATGTTCTGATTTAGGGCTACTGCAGTTCTGCCTTGATGCCTACCACTTCTACCTCGAGGGGAAAAAAACAAGTGCCAGAATGATTTAAAGACAGAATATCAACCCACACTGCTGCAGGCCTGCTTTCCACATTTTGTTGCTTTTATAGTTTTAGCTCTTGTTCCAAAAGAAGGACTTCTGTGTGTGTGTGTCTGTGTGTGTGTTTCCTTCCAAAAATCACACGCACAACCGATGACTGAAATTCTTAAGAGATATTAGTAGAAGTTTTTGGAATTTTGTGCAGCATACCATCTCTTACTTTCCCACATCAAAAAAAGCAGCACTTTGTAGGGAAAATTTGCTTGTCTAACTTGATTTTTTTCTGTTGCTTTTCTTTCAATTATTTTCATTCCAGCCAAATGCAGAAGGGGAAGACTATCTAGAATATGAGGCACACCTCTTCAGAATTGCAAGACCTTTGTATAGCCCCTCCTTTTCTACCAATGTTTGATGTTAGGAAAATTGCATTAGGTGCCCCATATCTCAGTTTCCTAACTGTAACGTGGGAATTACACTTCATGTTATCTCGGAAGTGGTGGGAAGAGAAATCTGTTAGAGATGTGAGATGCTCAGACATTATGGTTGGAGATGAACGTTAGGCAAATATGCAAACTGGAGGCCTCCAGATCCCTCTTCATGCAGTTTTTTTCAGAGCCATATCTGGCAAACAAGTATCACATTCACAACCCCAAGGGAGGAGACACAAGTCCTGATTTCTGAGTAGGTCTTTAAATCAATGTAGAAGTTTAGGATGAAGGCTGTAGCGTGGCACTAAAAGAATTTGGCTTTATGGGCAAAGAAGCACAGAGCAGTGCCAATGGCTTTATTTGAAAAACTCCCAGAGATATTGCTAAAACAGATTTTCTGTAAAATCTGTTGCGTTCACAACTACAGAATGTTATGATCTGGCACAAAAGTTTTTATAGCTACTCAAATATAATAGAGGAATCCCAGACTCAGGCCTATAAAACCTTTTATAGAAAAGCCCTCCTTTACAGATTTCCTATGTATAATTCCTGCAAATTGGCAGCATTTCTGTATCAACTGGGCTTTTAAATGTTATGCAGGAATGTTGGTGATACTGTACTGAGTGCAACAAGGCCTATTTGATTATCAGATTATTTTATCTTTTCCCTATCATTGAAATATAATTAAAATATTGGTTGGGAGAAAATTTTGGAAACACATGGATGGAGTTTAAATAATTACCAGTCACAAGTTTAGTTGCAGAGCAAAGTGCTTTTTTTATAACGTGCTTCTTTATTCTGTCTCCCAGCTATGTTGCAGTGTGCTCTTTGCTGTTTTACAAGCTGTAACGCACAATGATGGTCATTACTATTCATAGATTCATAGAATTTAAGATTGTAAAGGATGATAAGATGATCTAATCCGACCTCCTGCTTAGTAAAAGCCAGACATTTCATCCAGTTACCCTTATATTGAGCCCAGTAACTTGTGTTTCACAAAATTGGATCTTCCAGAGAGACATCTACTCTTGATGTGAGGAATTCAAAAGGCAAATAATTCCTGGATAGCCCTGCCAGTATTTAATCATCTTTACAGTTAGAAACCCCTCAATTCTGTACCTTGTTTCTAATTTGAATTTTCTGGCTTTAAATTCCAGCCATTGGCTCTTGTAATATATCTTTTTCCACTAGATTAAGAAGCCCTTTAAAAACCCCCTGTGTTCTTGGGATAAAGGTACTTATATATTTAATCAAATCACCTTTAGGTCTTCTTCTGAATTTAATAATAAGAAAAATGCATTTACTTTGAAGAAGCATTTACAGGCCCCAATCACAAAGCAAGGCCCTGGGGAATTGACAGTTTATAGGGCTCAGTTTTTAGGGAACTGGGGTTCACTCCTCCCATGTCACAGATGGCATGTCCTTGGGCATGTCACTCATCTCCTTTGTTCCGTAGGTGCTCACCTCTAAGATGGAACTACCATGAGTGTATATATACCACAAGTACATATTTCTCCCCTGTAAAATGCTGGGTGAACAGTATTAATCTCTGTGCTGAGCACAGGAGAAGCACTTAATATGATGACAATCCTAAATCATTGTCCAACTAAACAAAAAAAACCCCATCTCATGTTCAATATGGGTCAAGGTTGAGTATCTCCTGTACTGAACATTGAAACAAGTGTTGATGCCTGTTGTGGAGTAACCATGCTTTAAATTAAAGCAATAGTGAGGTGGGACTACATTAGGTAACTGAGCGCAATGCTGTGTGACTTGTTACAATGCTGACCTCAGATATTTCACCCTCACATCGAGCAGAAGTATCATTTGGATCCCAAAGATAAATGATTCAATGGCAGGTGACTTGGGCTTGAGTTAAATTGACTGACTGAATGCTCACGTCTTTATTTTTTGTCACACAAGGTCTACCTTGAGCACAGGTACAGGTAAAAGCTGGAAGAAAACTCTGTCTTCAGCTGTCCCAGCAGCTTCCAAAGTGATTGTGGGACTGTACTCCATTTTACAACCCATTCATCAGCCCTTTGGCAATGAAGCTAGGTCTTTACAGAGCTGGAAAATTTTGCAGCCCTGGATTGGATTTTCCATCTCTGTACTAATGGCAAAAAAGAAAAAAATAAAATTCTTAAGTCAACAGGCAAATCCCAGTCACAGTTCCAGCGTAGGCTTCCAGTCATGGCCAAGGCTTCTGTAATGTGAATACCACCTAGAGTAATTGTGAGCCTTGCCAGTTTGACACGGAGTGCATGTACCTCATAGACTGTCTAGAAAAGGTGTATAGTACAAAATGATAGTGCTGAAGGAATTGAATCCAGTTGTGGACTCAGATCAAGCCTTTGGCTTCTTGCTTGTCTAAATGTGCACTTTGTGGACTCCATAATGTCAGGCCAGCAAAGGCCCTGAAACATGAAAATAAGTGCCCCATGGAGACAGCTGGGAAAGGATTTTGGAATAGTTTTAACCTTGTCCCTGTGCTGTTTCCCTTTCCTGTCCATATTAGTATCTGCAGAACAACTCTTTGCTCTTACTTAAAGGTTTTTATTTGCTCTGAATCAAAGACTCCGCAAATATCCATGATGCTGTTTCCTTATTTCTTGGGCTTTTGAAAACAATGTGGCTTTCCATGACTTGTAGTAGGTGAAACAACTACTTCTTGTGTTTTTATCAATGTTTAAGTGTATTCTTTTCTCCTCTTTCTGAAACAATGACATTTGGCATCAAGCAACTCTATACATCATTAGCTGAGGAGCTCAGTGTTTAAGAACCTGGAATAAGAGCAAACCTCTGAAGTCAGGATGTGAATTAGCTGTTATCATTTGCTCACTCTTAATTACATCTTCCCCTTATTTGTCTCTCTTTAATAGTATGCCAACAACATCTTCTAACCTCTCACTTACAACTGATTTGTCAAGACTATAGGTATCATTTACTCCAGCATTTATATGTTTAGCCACAGGGTGCAAAACTGCACTAGTAATTACAAAACTGTGGATCTGGACTGATTCCATGAAAGGGCTTCAGGTTTAAATGGACAGATTTGTTCTGCTGACTTCCATTCATGTACCAAGCCAGGTACTTGTGCCAATCTGCCTAAAGTTGAAGCTTGTGTCTGGGGATGCTGACTGCCCTTCATAGGGAATCCGGTGCACAGCTGTGCTGCCTTAGGCATGTTGGAATCTCAGACCCTCAGGAATGCAGAAGCAGAGGTGCTTCACTGTCAATTGCCAAGAGGGGGAGAGGAGTATCCTTGCTAATTCCTCTGGTCGCTCAGGCTGCACAGAGGACATGTGCTTTGCTAGGACAGTGTGGATGACTGTCCCTTTTCATCAAGGCACTGCATGAAAGCAGAGGGTGGGGAAGGCCAAACTTGGTGTACCTGAAGGTGTAAGGAAAGAAACATATCCATGCAGCAGTTACTGACAGCAAAGGTTTGCATTTTTCTTGTGAAACGATCTGTCAGGGAAGAGTTAAACTGACACCTTCTCTGTATCCACCTGCATTTGCAAATAAATCAGCCATAAGAACAACTTAGACAGCCTCCTCCTACATGGCTTCTCCACTAAAAGACGTGGGAGAACGGCAGTGGTGCTGCCTGTTTTGCTGCAACCCCGTTGGTATTTCAGGTATTGTGCAGAATTCCACTGGGTCCTGTGTAGATTATGGTGCTTTCGATGCAATGTTAGGCTGATTCTGAGAACCTACACTGACAGATCACAAGCTGCTCTGCTGGGGATGGCTTGAACTCCATGTTCAAGCCCTCATTTGTGGCTTGGTGCTGCAGGTTAGACAGTGTTTCAAACAGGCCACAGTGTAGCAGCACCTGCTGCAGAAAATGTGAAGGATAATATAGGTAGCAATGCTGTCTTCCCTGTCTTTCTCAACAGAGTACCAGCTGGAAGATGATTCCACTGGTTTGCTTCCCTCACTTTTGGGACAGCAATGGTTTTGAAAATTTTTGCCATGTAAGGTCTTCATAATATATCGTTTATACTGGTTCTGGATGTGACTCTTCCTTATGCAGAGCTTGGAAATTAAACTTGCAGCACTTTTAGGTTGAGCAGTAAAAGGAAGCTGCTGATAAATCTGTATACATATGTGCCCCAGGAAAAGGGGTTTGGTTGGGAGGTGACAGGGTTAATCTAGCAGCACACAGCAGTGAATCAACACTTTTTTGTACCATCTATCTTGACTTATTCCATGATTATGCCCCTTTACATTTAAGAATGCTTCCAGCCAGCTTGCTACTGGCCAACCTATCCATGTATGGATTGCAGACATTGTAGCAATAAGTACTACACAGTCAAAAACATTTGAAATAGCAAAGCAAAACAACTTCATAGTACTAAACCAAAATGTCCATCTCAGCAGTACAGGACCGTTCTCTACAAACAAGTACATAGCAGGCAAGTCTTTACTGTTAACAAACCCAACAGCCACATTTGAAAGTAATTGCTTGATATCTAGAGATCTGCTCTTACTGTAAGACCACAAGATCAAATTCTGCTCTGAAGGTAATTGGTATCAAACCAATTGTAAGGATTGTTATTGGTATCAAACCAAAACAACTGTAAGCATTTTGGAGAGCCACATCTCAAGGAAATAAATTAGTCCTGCTGTTCCAAAGGTGTCGGGTTGCTGTGCCTGCGATGGGGAGTTGCTCTGTTCACACACACAGCTCAAGCACAACAGGCTGGAGCATCCAGCACTGGGGCTGCTGCATATATGCCATGCATTTGCAATTGTAGAGCAGCCAGCTGCTGGATGCCAGGCATTTGGAAAAGCACTTGATAGCCGTGGCAATACACAGTTGTGCCCCTGAGTTTTTCTTACAAAACAGAGGATCAGATTGCATAATGCAGAAAAATCCCATATTATAAAGGATATCTGGCAATGGCAATGTTGCCTCATGGACCTTGGCTATCCTGTTGGAATGGGAACCAAAAATCTCGACCCTGTGGGCTCATATCTTGAGTTAAATTGTATCTGTTAGACAGATGCTAACCCAGGTCCTCTGGGAAAGAAAGTACAGATGTAAGAGAGAAGAAAATTTGTCTTTCAAGAGTTTGGAAAGCCAAATTCTACACAATTCAGAGTGTTTACTATCTGCTGCTGACTCTGCCAGCAAAGGACAAGCTGTTTATCCTATTGTCGCTCTGTTTCCCATGTATACACTAGAGATTATCCACTTACCACTGCTGAAACACACTTGGAGGTTGTAAATTGGAAACTTCTGGATGACAGGTCAGTAACTGTGATTTTGACATTAACAGCCCACACAAACCTGGATTAAACTGTGTGGCAGGTGCACTTGAACCATACCATGTCCTGAAAAGTGTGCAAAGCATAGTTCTACTCTGCACATGGTACAGAAGCTAGAGAGGGAATACTGAAGTATTTCTTAATAATTTATTGAAGTATTAAATTACTGGGCATATTCATTTCTATGTTGAACATATTAGGTTAGGATCTGATGTTTCTGCAAGTCCTATTTTCTGGTTCAGGAGTGGGTTTTACTGCTGAGTTCCAACATGAGTTGGGAAAATAATAGTGGTTTTCTACCTCTTTGAAAAAAGAATTGTTTCTGTGAAGCAGCTTGAGCTGGAGTCAGTGTATGAAATCCTGAATGTTCCATCACTGCTCCTCTCTGAAACTCACAGTGTGCCTGGATGTGACCACATGAGTTTAGATGGCAGTCTCAGTGCTCCTGGGGTACCTGGGAGTCTGAGTCTGGATCTGTGTTACTCCAAAATATTTCCTTTACACAAGCAGAGACAAAGGGTGGGGGCAATTCCATCCATCAGGAGAAGAAACCCCTCCTAAAAAGGAGGCATGGAGCATTTCAGAGAAGCAACCTCTCCCCATCAAAATCCTTCCCCCTTCCCAAGCTGGAAGGCTTTTAAACCTCTGTGCTGGAATCCAAACTGCCAAGAGCTCCTGTCTTGCCACTGCTGCGCTGTTACTGTGGGCAGGACCAAGAAGCCTTCGCATCTTTAAAGCGCTGATGCCTAATTTGTGGGGCTCTTCCTCGAGAGAGATCTGGCCAAATCTGGCAACCTTGCCAACATGACACCTTTTTTGGAGTTAAAGAGGACAAGGTGGTACTACTTACACATTGCCTGGCCCCTGATTGTCCAGATTTAGGCTATCTGGGGAGGAGAGCATGTGAACAGTGTTTCTGCCTCTGCCTTTGCCAGCTGTCTCTGCCTTGCCAGTGGTCAGTTCCCGTGAAGTCGAACAGCTTGGGTTTCAGTTTAGGGAAGATGAAATTGTGCTGCAGATATCCAGAAGACAGCGTTTCAAAATCCAGGCCTTCAAAAGTCTGGCTCAGAAACCCTGCCAATTTGGGGGCTGCAGTTATTCATTCCGTTATTCTGAATTTGTAGTCTACTCTCCTGTCACGCTCAGGAACGCTCCCCAAAGTCATAGTATGCTTTAAAAAAAAAATCATAGCTGCTATTATTATAATATTAAACATAACTGGAAATTCCCATACGCTGCCGTTCCTCCGGGAGGTGGCCCAGAAGGGGAACGCGATAGCCGGGCAGGAATGGCAGTGACAGACGCGCGCGGAGGATGGGAAGGAGCCGCGAGGTCCCTCGCTGCTCGGGGCGGGGGGGACCCGCCGGCGGGGCAGTGCCCGGGGCGGGGGCAAACGGG